>CM077148.1:54327906-54821485 GCA_039583875.1 Platanthera guangdongensis
GTAAAGCGTCCCATCTCTGTCAGAAATAATAGATCGGGCATTCCATGATATTTTGCAATACCATCTATATATTGGTCGACCAATTTTTGCACTGGACTATCGTTCTTCATAGGAATAAAGTGTGTCACCTTTGTAAGTCGATCAACAATCACCCATATTCCATTATTTCCAGTTTTACTTCGTGGCAATCCCATTACAAAATCCATGGTGATATCTTCTCATTTCCATTCAGGGATGGGTAAGGATTGTAGGTACCCGCCAGGCTTCTGATGTTCTGCATTTACAAGCTGACATGTATGACACGTAGCAATATACTTGACTACATCGGTTTTCATACCTGGCCACCAAAAGTCCTGATTGAGATCTTGATACATGTTTGTTCTACTAGGGTGAATTGAATATGTTGTATTATGTGTTTCATAAAGTATTTCTGATCGAATTGTATCGACATCAGGAATACACAACCTTCCGTTTAAAAATAACAACCAGTATGTCTCTACAAATGTTGTTGATTGGCCACTTTAACTTTCTCAAATAATTTCACAAATACTGTATCCTGAGTCATCACCTTTCTTACCCTTTCTTTCAGTGAATGCACCACGGTTAATTGAAAGAGTAAACCTTGAGTTTGGGAGGTAACGATACACGTAAGCAGTTCTAACTTTTGCAAATCACGCAATAACTCTTTTTGCTCTGTTATTGGTACAACCATAGACGTTAAATTATTCCTGCTAAGTGCATCTGCTACCACGTTTGCTTTCCCAGGATGATATTGAATGTCAATATCATAGTCTTTAATCAGTTCCAACCATCGCCTTAGTCGCATGTTGATTTCCTTCTGAGAGAAAATATATTTCAAGCTTTTGTGGTCCGTAAAGATTTCACATTGAATACCATAAAGATAGTGTCTCCAAATTTTTAATGCAAACACAACTGCTGTCAATTTCAAATCATGAGTCAGATAATTACGCTCAGCATCTTTCAGTTGTCTCGAAGCATAAGCGATAACTTTTCCTTTTTTCATTAGTACGCATCCAAGCCCTTTTAAAGATGCGTCACTATAAATTTGGTAACCTTCACTGCCACAAGGCATGACCAACACTGACACTGTTGTCAATTTGTCTTTTAACTCTACAAATGCGTCCTGACATTCGTCCGTCCAAATGAAAGGAACATTCTTTCGGGTTAACTTCGTGAGTGGTAATGCGATGGCTGAAACGTTTTTTACAAACTTTCTATAATAACCAGCTAGACCAAGAAAACTTCGTATTTCTGTGACAGAAGTTGGTCTTGACCAAGTCATAATTGCTTCTACCTTTGCTGGGTCTATAGATAGTCCACATTCTGTAAGAACATGACCCAAGAAAGAGACTTGCTTTAACCAAAATTCACATTTTGAAAACTTCGCATATAAGGCATGGTTCCTTAATGTTTGTAACAAAATCTTTAGGTGCTCTATATGATCCTTCTGGTCTTTTGAATAAATCAAAATATCATCAATGAAGACAATAACGAATTTGTCTAAAAATTCTTTGAACACTCGGTTCATTAAATCCATAAAAACAGTCGGCGCGTTGGATAAACCAAACGGCATGACCACGAACTCAAAATGTCTGTATCTCGTAATAAAAGCTGTTTTATAAATATCATCTTCCTTGACTCTCATTTGACGATAACCCGATCTCAAATCAATTTTAGAAAATACCTTCGCATTAGCTAATTGATCGAATAGATCATCGATGCGGGGCAGAGGGTATTGATTTCGTATTGTCAATTTATTAAGTTCGCGATAATCAATACATAAACGTAGCGAACCATCTTTCTTTTTCACAAACAGTACTGGAGCTCCCCACGGTGAAGTACTTGGACGTATGAAATCTTTATCTAATAATTCTTGTAACTGGCTCTTTAACTCTGTCATTTCCTTAGGAGCTATCCGGTATGGTGCTTTTGCTACAGGTGCAGCTCCTTCCTTTAACTTAATGGCAAACTCAACTTCTCGAATTAGGGGTATTCCTGGTAAGTCTTCCGGAAATACGTCTAGAAAATCACAAACCACCGAAACTGCAGTAGGTTCACTTTTCACTGTATCACTTCCTTTCAGCATTACCAATACTACCTAACAACCTTTCCTTACTTTCTTCATCGCTTTTAGGGAGGAGATCATAACCTTTGAGACTTCACTCATTCCCTTAAAATTATTTCGCGTCTAGTCGTTCATTTTAAAGGTAATCTCCTTCTTTTTACAATTGATGATGGCCTCATGCTTTGACAACCAATCCATTCCTAGGATGATGTCGAATTCTGATAGGGGCAATACAGCAACATCGATCTCAACTGATTGATTATCAATCGTTAGACTTAACATACCTCTCAACCTTGTATTCCTTTCTGTGTTGTTAGGCATTGTGACTTTTAGGTCATTATGATACTGATACGGTTCCATGTTTAACTATTTCACTGCCGCTAAAGAGATCAAAGAGTGACTCGCTCCAGTGTCGAATAAGACTTTCATAATATGATTGTGAACGGAAATCATACCTGTTATTACTGTATCATGTGTTTTTGCCTCCTGTTGATTAAGATTAAAAACCCTTGGTTGAACTTGCTTTTCTTCCGAGGGTTGTTTGGACGGATCCCGGGGCTATCGATTCAATGTTTTTTCCTTTGTCAAGGCAATGTAGGGTTGATGACTGACCTGGACCTCCTCTTGCATTCCTTCCAGCTTTTGTTTTCCACAAGGGGCATTCGTGCTTTAGGTGCCCGGGGCGATAACATTTAAAACAGACTCCTGTTCCTTTTAGACATTCTCCCGGATGAGCTTTCTCACATTTCCCACAAATGGGATAGCTGGCAGTACCACTTGTTGCGGGGGCTGGCGTCGGAGGACCCCTTTTTGACTTTTTCCATTTCAAGCCTCCACTTTTCCCCGAGAAGGCCTTGCTCTGCTGCTCTTCAGGCATCCTTTTCTGTTGCACTTGCATCTCAATTCTCCTTTGAGAGCACTCCACATCTCTTTCTATGAGCTTTGCAGTCTCCACCAACTCATTATAATGCTTGATTCGTTGGGAAATCAGATGTACTCTGACATCTTCTCATAGACCTAACTGAAAACGGAAACAACGTTCTCGTTCGTTTGGTACTAAGTCATTTGCATAGTATGTCAATTGAGTAAACTCAATTTCATATTGTACTACTGATCGATTTCTCTGCATCAGACGAAGAAACTTCTCCTGAAGGATTCGTTTCTCGGACGGCGGCACAAACCAATTAACGAATTCATCTAGAAATTCGTCCCAAGGAATATCAATTAGTGCACGTTCAAAGAAAATTCCCTGTTTCAGACTATCCCACCATCTACTAGCTTCTCCCTCAAACAGAAAAGTAACTAGTTCAATCTATAAATCTTCTGGACATCTCATTGCTTGAAAGATTACCTCGATCTTCTTGATCCAGTCCTCAGTTTCCATTGGCGTTCCACCACCACGAAAGGTTGGCGGCCTCATATACAGAAATTGTTTTAAGTGTATATCCACTGTATCTCGCGCCGGTAGTGACGCAGTATTACCCATTCGAATTGCCTCCGCCAAAGCTTGCATAACCTCTGCTAAGGGAGGGTTCGACCTTCCGGAGCTATAACTTTCTTCTACCATCGCAGCTCGTTCCCTTTCCAATTCTTCCCTTTCTCTTCTACGCATATACGTTCGGGGAATTTCCTGAAATACGGAAATTAAATTCAGGAGTTGGAAAAGATCATAAATGTCATAAATTGTGTTATTTGTCAGCGTATATTTCCTTAACGTACTATTATCACCTCAATGTTCAAAACCTCACTCTGATACCAATTAACTGTAACGTCCCCCTTATGGCTACCGCTACAGTTTAACTTAATCATTTCTTATTGAGCAAGGTAAGAACAATCAGAGTATAGCAATATATAAGAAAGAGTAAGAAAAGTAAATACTATGACAAAATAACCATCCATTTCATTTCATAACTGATATAAAAAATACATCATGATCAAAAGGTAGCCTGAAACAACTCTACTAAGGCTTACCAACATTGTACAGATAAAAAGATAGCCCTATATATATACCAAAAGGGGCTTATCGACACTATACAGACAGACTCAGACTAAACAACTACATACAATAAAACTGAAACTCCTCGTGGGGACACTCTGGGTCTCTGCACCTCTCTCTGTGCTCCTCTAGTACACCAAGGACTGCTGATGAGTCTGATATTTATAAGCTTTTTCGGACTCATCTGGGTTGGTTTTCTCACTCGTGCACTGCATTTCAACCGGTTATCGGTTATTTTTGCATCGTTCGGTCATTGACCATTTTGTGCACTATTTTGGCCCGAGGGTGTGCAATTGCGCATTCTGTTGTTGGGGGTTTGCACATGGTACTCCCCATGGCTCTTTCCGGCTATTCTTTGTTGTATGTTTGGTGCTGGGAGCTTTTGCTCCAGCTTTGGTTTTGTTGTGCAGGTAGTGCGTTTTCCCCAATGCAGGAATTCTGGTTTATGAAAAACGCACGGTCGTGCGTTTCTTTCACGCATGGTTTGTGCCTGATCGTGTGTTTTGTTGAGCCGGAGAAACGTCGAGTTGAGCTCGACAAATTTCGTCGAACTGAGCTTGACGATCCTCACGCACGGTTGACACACGGTTTCATTATAACCGTGCACGAAGGAAACGCACGGTTTTCCTGTAGCTTTCTTGTTTGTTCCATTCTGTGGTTAATCGTGCGATTTGTTCACGCACGGGCGGCAGCGCCCGTGCGCGAGTAAAACGCATGGTTCCTCTGTATTGTCATGAATTCCTGCTTTCTGTTGTTACCCGTGCGATTTACTTCACGCACGGGCAGAAACGTCCGTGCGCGAGTAAAACGCATGGGTCAACGCTTCTCCTTCCGCAGGCTTATTCGGAAAGTTAATATCGCACGGTTTGCGCACGGTCGTGCGCCAAACCGTGTGTGCCTATTTTTCTGACCTGTTTCTATTTAAAGCACAGATTTTTTCTTCCTGTGGACAATTCGGATAGTTCCGATCCAGACCGCCGTTTCTGCTCCTTTGAGCGGGAAAACATCCCTCCAGCCGATATTTTCTCTCTCCTTGGAGAGTTGATCCGGCCACCTTTCTCCATCCAAAAGCTTGCGATAGCTTCATCTCCAGCCACCATTTTCTTCTCCAAACTCCAAGCTCCGTTTCAAGCTCATAAGGTGCTCCATCCGTGGAGTTCTCCAGATAGATTTAGCCCAGCGACTATTCACGAAGAAGACGGGTTATTGGAAGGAGGTGACAGCCCTTCTGGACCCCGGACATCATCCGTAGACCGAGCTCAGACAAGGCCCGACAACCCTTGACTCTGGCCGCGAATCTCGGAAAGCCTTCGTGCGTTTAGTTATATTTCTCCCCCTCCTCTTGTAGTTATTTTGTTCTGAACTTGTGGTTGTGTGATTGTTGCTTATGAACACTGTTTATTTTAAGTATTTCAGCATGTCTATGTGTTGTTATATCTTAGATTATGATTGTGTTGCTGAGCTTCAGTTTTCCATGTTCTTGTTGAGATAGTGTCATTCTAGCGATTGCTAGAAGCGTGCGTGGCGAAGAGGTGATTGCGACCCTCATTGGCTCATCCATCTTTTATATTACTCTCTTGAGTAATCCACCAAAGAGACGCGGTGACGGCGACCCGCAATAGGTTTATTAGTGTTAAACTTAAGAAACTCCAAACCAAAACCCTCTTTGTTACGTTAACACTTGCAATCACTTTTTCAATAGCGAAATCACACTCCCTACTTGCACTCCTCGAGAGATCGATATCCGGGGATTCAACTCTCCAACTTTATTACTTGACTACGATCGGTACACTTGTTGACGCATCAACTGCTGAGTAAACCTCCACCCAAAGACGGTACTTCTTTTCCTGCTGAGGAGTGCATGATCGACGTTGACTACTGGTGACTGAGACCGCCTCTTCCTTGACCTATTTAGTTGATTTTCTAATTAGTCAAAGGACTAAGTGAATTCTTAGTTTTACTTCTAGAATTAGTTCATTTGTCCTTTCATTTTATGTAGTCTCATAATGACTTAGTTTTCTTTCTTGTATTCTTTGTTAGACTTATATGTCATAGTTATTGGCGATACGAAGTGTAAATTAAGTGTCCTTGTCTCACACCTTTCATGTAACATTTTTTGTTCCCTTGTCTCACACATTAATATTACCTTTGGTGCCCTTAACTCGCACATTAATATTTACTATTCGTATAGCCCACGAAATTGACATATCATTTCTTATTCTTGCATTTGACTTATCATGTGGTTTGTCCTTGTCTCTTATTACTTAACTTGACTTGCCTACACGACATATTATCTTGACTTGTCATTCTTTCTCTTTTGTTCGACCTAAACACGTTAATAATTAACTGAAAGCAATACAATGTACAAATAGGAAATAAGAACTCACTGTGGTCATTCCTTTGCCTTTATCCATGCCTTTATCCTTGTTACCGTCTTCTTTACGATTCTCAACACTTCGGGATGTCATAACCTAAGTGAAATTATTCGTAATTATTATCGATACATACCACACATTGATTTCATAGGTTCCTCTTGACCTACTTAGGTCAAGGGACATTATTCCAATTAGGGTTTCGCTGCCCTAAGTGCAATTTAGTTTATTGTTACCATTTGAGTGAAGGGGCAGCCATACCTAGCCTCCAAATAATTATTTGGAGTTAGGGGACTGACATTTCCCTCAAATCATTCGCTAGAAAATCATGGGGAGGAGGCATACTTGCTACGAATCTTTTCCCCATCCTCATACATGTGCCTAAATTTCAAAATCCCTAATACTTCACCTAGGGTTTCTTCAAATGACTATAAATTGAGGATTAGAGCATGAACAACACTTACAGAAACTTTTCATATGAGTAAGATTGAAGGAAAGCTTAAAACACTAAACCCTAGGTTTTCTCCATCTCCAAAACGTACCAAATCTTCACAAAAGAAACAAGAGGAATGAAGAGGAGAAGATTACCTCTCAAACGAATGAGGAATCACGCGAAACAGAGGAGATTTGAGGCTCCTATGGTGATCGGTGTCGGGCGGATCCTGCGGCTTTTTGCGGCTTCCGTCGGCCGCGACTGGAGAAAATGAGAAATACGGGCTTGCTTTCCCCCTTATTTCACGGTGTCGCTTCCTTCTATCGTGACACGCACATGCATGACTGCTTCCTGCCGGTCTATTACCTCCTCCAACCGGTCCACACTCACATTTAGATTAACCGATTCTTATTAACGTAACTTATATATAACTAGTTATGTCATAGCATATAAGAATTTACCTGTACAAGTTTACGTGACGTCACAAGGAAGGCTGAGACGAAGGCGAGGAGCTCACGAGTAACAACCACGGGAGGCGAGAAATCATAGGGTCTGACAAACATACAACAACAATACTCAAGCCTTTATCCCACTATAGTGGGGACATCTATATGGATCCTTTGTCGTCATTGTGCCCTATCTTTTGTCATAATCTCACTAATGCCTAAGTACATCATGTCTTTCCTTATAGTTTCATTCGAAGTCTTTATTGGTCTATCCGTCCCTCTTTTAACATATGTTTGTGATTATTCCTTAACATATTGGTCTATCTGTCCCTCTTTTAACATATTGGTCTATCTCACTAATGCCTAAGTACATCATGTCTTTCCTTATAGTTTCTTTTGAAGTTTTTATTGGTCTATTTGTCCCTCTTTTAACATATGTTTGCAATTTGCCGGGATATGACAAGTTACATTTCTTGTTACAACCACAAAATTTGATGTTAAGAAAGTGTTGTGGTGAGGTGGAGGCATCGATGAGTTTAAGCCAGTCCTGAACAATAATGATCGCCTATGGAAGTAAGTCCAAAGTATGGAGTGTTGGAACTCAGCTCGGGCGGTTTGCCGATCTAGCCGCAGCGGTCTGTCTAGTCGGGCTTATGGCAGTTTGGTATAGCGGTTGTTTGGTTGGTTGTCTAGCGTACTAGTTTGAGACTGCAGTTGTTCCTTTGTTGATTAGCCGAAGCGGTCTGGTGAAACCGTAGCATCTTGTATGAAGACGCATCAGTGGTCTGCAGGAGGTTGCATCTATGGTTTAAGTGTTAGCCGCAGCGGTCTTGTGAAGACGCAGTGGTCTGATTGTAGCAGCTACTGTATGTGATGGTTTGTAGCAACTGCGGTCAGGTAGCAGCCCGCTGTTTGTGGTCAGCAGAAATGCAGAAGCTTCAGTTTGGTGGGTAGCCGAACTGCGGTCTGATGGCAACCCGCAGGTGCGGCCTGGCGACTAGTCTGGCGGTCTCTTCTAGTGGCCGCAGGATGTATGGTTGTATTTTATGTAGTGTGGTTTGTGTATGTCAAACCGCACAAGCCGCCCGACTTATATTTAGTCGCACATCGTGTATTGTATTTTCTCACCTCCCCCGTTTTCTATAAATAAGGGGGCATACCTATGTATTACTTGTCTTTTTGGAGTAATAAAGTTTGTGGTTTATTTAGCTCTTTGTCCATTTTTCACATGGTATCAAAGCGAACCGATCTTTTGCTTCAAAGAGATCGCGATTTGTTTCCTTAACCGCGCGGCCTCTTCTTTCGGCTTCGTCTGGTTTCTTCTGGCTTGTCTGGTTTCTTTCCCTTCCCTTCCCTCCCTTGCTTCTCGTTGTGCTTGTGCTTTGCTTCCATCTGGGCTTTTCTGTTCGCCCGGCTTTCTCTGCTCTCCGGCTTCTTTGCGACTTGTTTGCGCGATTTCTCTTCTCGGTTGTGTGTTTTGCCTTTTGGTCGCGGCTTCTTCCTGGTCGCTGGTGTGTTGTCACCTTGACCGGGCGGGCTCTGGCTCTTCTCTTTCCTATTCTTTGCGTTGTTTCTCCTCCTTGTTCCGTCTTTTGGTCGCGTCTTTTTTCCTTGACGCTGGTGTGCTGTCAACTTGACTAGGCGGACTCTTCCTCTTCTTCTCTTCTTTCTTCCCGCGGCTTGTTTCCTCTTTTCTACGGATGCTGCATTGTGGTCGCGGCTTGTTCCTTGCCGCTGGTGTGTTAACACTGTGACCGTGTGGTCTCCTCTTCCCCATTTTCTCTCTCCGTATTTGGTCGCAGCCTCTTTCTAGCCGTTGGTGTGTTGACACCGTGACCGTGCGGTTTCTTCTTTTTCTGCGACCTTTCCTGTGGTCGGTTTCTTTGCGCCTTCTTTGTCGCTTTGTCTTTGTGCGACTTGTTTCTAACCGTGCGGTTAGTGTTTTGTGCTTGTCGGTTTCTTTTTGAGGATGACTTCCCTTTTCTCTTCTACCCCTTCTGTTCTTGTGGCCTCCTCTAATAAGTGGCTTATTGATTCTGGTGTCACTTGTCACATGACCGGCAACTCTTGTTTGTTCTCCTCTGTGCTTGAACAGACCAGGCTGTCTCCTGTTGTTATTGCTGATGAGACTTCTGCTCATGTGCATGGTGTTGGCACTGTGCATCTCTCTCCGTCTTTGCTGCTAGCGGACACTCTCTGTCCCTACTTTCCCGTGTAATTTACTCTTTGTTCATGTTCTTTGTACTACGTTAAATTGCATGGTTACTTTTACTGACACCACTTGTTCTTTCTTTGATTCTGTCTCGAAGGCTACAATTGCTACTGATACTGCTTGTGGTGGCTTTTTTTATCTTGACCAAGACGTTGCTCTTTTGGCTTCTTCATCTGTTCAGTTGTGGCATCGTCGTCTTGGTCATCCTCCTCCTCGCCTCATTCATCAACTTTTTCCGGAGCTTCCTTCCGATGATTTGCCTTTGAACTGTGACGCTTGTGAGTTGGGTAAACATCATCGCTCTTCTTTCCCAGCTCGAACGGGCCGATGCGCTTCGCGACCTTTTGAACTCGTTCACTCTGACATCCGGGGTCCTTCTCCTGTTGCGGTTGTTGGTCGCGAAAGCTTGTACTTTGTCACATTCATTGATGATTTCTCCAGATGCACTTGTCTTTATCTTTTGAAGGATCGTTCAGAACTGTTCTCTGTATTCACTGTGTTTTATAATGAGATTTTCATACAGTTTCGTGTGCCCATTCAGATTATTCAGACTGATAATGTCAAAGAATATGTCAGTCATTCATTCTTTGACTTCTGTGCGAGCAAGGGTTTGGTTCATCAAACCAATTGTCCATATACGTCTCAACAGAATGACGTTGTTGAGCGCAAGAATTGTCATCTTCTGGATGTTGCTCGCAGTCTTTTTTTGCAGATGGATGTCCCTCGGTCTTATTGGGGACATGTTGTCCTTCTTGCTTGTTATCTCATTAACCGTATTCCCTCCTCTGTTATTCAGGGCAAGACTCCTTTTTCAATCTTATATCCAGAGGTCGAACCATTTCCTTTGTCACTTAATACTTTTGGTTGTACTGTGTTTGTTCACGTTCTTTCTCCTGGACGTGACAAACTTTCTCCCAGTTCGGTTAAATGTATATTCCTTGGCTATTGTCCTACTCAAAAATGGTATCGATGTATTGATCCTCTATTGGGCAAACGATACGTTTCAGCAGATGTTACCTTCTTTGAAGACACTCCGTATTTTTCCCCTCATTCTGCTCTCGTACCTGCTGATACTTCTTCTTCCATGCCTATTCTCTCGGCACCTCCGCCAGAGCCAGTGCTTTTCCCCTCTCCTCCTGTTGCTCCCTCTATTTCTCGAGAGTCTGTTGTGTTGCCCTTGGATCCCTTTGTTCCTGTTCCGGAACCTCTTCTTTCTTCTGTCAGTACATTGCCTCCTCCAGAGATTAGTGATCTCGATCTTCCAATTGCCCTGCGAAAGGGCGTTCCCCAGTGTACTCAGCATCTGATTGATGTTGTTGTCTCATATGCTCGGCTTTCCCCAACTGCCAAGTGTTTTGCTCTTGGTATTTCTTATACTGTCATTCCGAAAATATATCGAGTCTCTTGTTATTCCTCAGTGGAAAGCCGCTATTGAAAGTGAGGTTCCAACAGCTATGGATGAAGAAATGAAAACGTTAACTGAGAGAGGGACTTGGACTCTTGTCCCCCACCTCTCGGAGTTGATGTGGTTGGATATTGGTGGGTATTTGTGGTTAAGTATCTTCCAGATGGCTTTGTTGAACGGTATAAGGCACGACTTGTTGCAATAGGGTTTACTCAGACATATGAGGTGCATTTCTTTGATACCTTTTCTCCTGTTGCTCGCATCAGCACTATCTGTGTTCTATTCTCTGTGGTTGTTAATAGAGACTGGGAAATATCTCAGTTGGATGTGAAGAATGTCTTTTTTTATGGGATTTGCAAGAGGTGGTCTACATGGAGCAACCTCCTGGGTATGTTACTCAGGGGAGTCTCAGGTGTGCAAACTTCGGAAGGCGATTTATGGTTTGAAGCAGAGTCCACGAGCCTGGTTTGAAAAGTTTAGTGCAATTGTTTCTCTTATTGGGTCCAGTCGAAGCTCTGCTGATCATTCTCTGTTTATACGCAAGACTACTAAAAGCCTTATAGTCCTTGCTGTCTACGTTGCTAATATTATTTTGACTGGTGATGATAAGGAGGGCGTTGATCTAGCCAAATGATATCTTCGACAACACTTTGTTACTAAGGATATGGGACCGCCAAAGTACTTCCTGGGAATTGAGATTTCATGAAAGAGGACCGCAGTGGTTCTTTCACAGCGAAAGTATGCGCTAGATCTCCTAAAGGAGACAGGTCCTGGGCACGAAACCTGTTCGTTGCTCGATGGCTGTTGGTGATGAGAAAGGCTGCACTGATGATTCTCCTCTTCTCCCAGATTTCACTGTGTACAGACGGCTTGTGGGCAAACTTATATATCTAACTGTTACTAGACCAGATATCTGTTATGCAGTTGGGAAGGTCAGTCAGTTTATGCAATGTCCCAGAGAGTGTCATCTTCGTTCTGCTATGAAGATTCTGGAGTATGTGAAAGGGTCTCCATGAAAGAGCTTGTTGTTTCAAAAGAATGGTCATCTGAAGATTGAAGCATATTCTGATGTCAGTTATGCTGATAACAAGGAAGATAGAAAGTCTACATCAGGTTTTTGCACTTTTGTAGAAGAAAACCTTGTTAGATTGAAAAGCAAGAAACAGGCAGTAGTTTCACGGTCGAGTGTTGAAGCAGAGTATAGGAGCATGACCTCGACTACCTGCGAGTTAAAGTGGCTACGGGCGCTTATGCTTGACTTGGGAGAAGTTTATGACTATCCTCTTCCTATGTTCTGTGATAACAAAGCCGCCATTTATATTTCAAAAAATCTTGTCTTTCATGAGAGAACGAAGCATATTGAGGTTGATTGTCATTTCATTAGAGAGGAGATTTTGAAGAATCAGGTTTGCACTTCATTTGTTACCTTAGAGAGAGAACTAGCTGATTTCTTCACCAAGCCGGTTACTCCTTCTGAGGAGGTCTGTAGCAAGCTGGGCATGGTTGACATATATGCTGCAGCTTGAGGGGGAGTATTGGAACTCAGTTCAGGCGGTTTGTCGATCTAGCTGCAGCGGTCTGTCTAGTCGGGCTGATGGCGGTTTGGTATAGCGGTTGTTGGGTTGGTTGTCCAGCAGACTAATTTGAGACTGCAGTTGTTCCTTGGTTGATTAGCCGAAGCGGTCTGATGAAACCGCAGCAGCTTGTATGAAGCCGCATCAGTGGTCTGCAGGAGGTTGCAGCTATGGTTTAAGTGTTGCCGCAACGGTCTTGTGAAGACGCAGCGGTCTGATTGTAGCAGCTACTGTGCGTGATGGTTTGTAGCAACTGCGGTCCGGTAGCAGCCCGCTGTTTGTGGTCAGCATGAATGCAAAAGCTTCGTTTGGTGGGTAGCAGCACTGCGGTCTGATGGCAACCCGCAGGTGCGTCCTGGCGACTAGTCTGGCGGTCTCTTCTAGTGGTCGCAGGATGTATGATTGTATTTTATGTAGTGTGCGGTTTGTGTATGTCAAACCGCACAAGCCGCCCGACTTGTATTTAGTCTCACATCGTGTATTGTATTCTCTCACCTCCCCCGTTTTCAATAAATAAGAGGTCATACATATGTATTACTTATCTTTTCGGAGCAATACAGTTTGCGGTTTATTTAGCTCTTTGTTCATTTTTCACATGGAGAAAGACTTGAAACAAAATACTGAAGAAATCAACCATTTTTCTAACAATTTCAAAGTTTTTTAGGGAACGTAACCGCTTCCTCCTCCCACAATAATGTTGAGGGTTGCACCTGCGACTGAGAATGTGTGAGACATTATCGAGAAGGATGCAACGAGATTTCATTCCATAATACCTCAGTATCATGGCCTGCATGCTCAAACGGCCTTTATTGTTACTCAAATGGAGGATATCATTGCACAAATGGGCCGCAAGTAGCTTTTCCCATCTTGTAATTTGTAAAAAATTTGGAATAATAGATTTTTTTATGTTTTGATGACTTTATTCTTGTTTCTGCAAATGGTTTCCTTATACTTGGTGTATGTGAGTTCTCCTGCAAGTCTATTAGAAAGTAAAAATAAAATAATTTTACAAGAAATCACAGACAGTATCTTGGTGGCAGTGAGTTCTGCTTTCTTGCATTTTGATTTTCCATGCAAGTTTTTTTTTTATAATTAGTGGGCACCTTTAACTACATTTTACTCCAACCTCAAATTCGAACCAGTGGTCAGTAATTGCATGTACAAAATAATAGCCCGCAAAAGGGGAAAATGTGATCTCGAAAAGGCACAAGATAGCCGAGCGGATTCTGAATCATCATTTTAAGAAACCTTTGGTTACAACGGTGATGAATGATTTCTATATAATTTTTTTGGCATTCATTTAGCTCGGCCTTATATCGTTCAGCTCATAATTTGTTAGGTTTTCCTCCATATTCTCTCATTTTGAACATAGCGCATAGGAGCAAATGTGAGCTATTTGGGTGCACTTCTTGCATTTCATGCATGGGGATATTTTCTCTCTCCCTTACCTTAGTTTCTTTGATTACAGGATAATAAGTTTATTTTAGTTATTTTATATTATTGCTTGTGTGGTGGTTTGGGAGTAGAGAGCACACCTGAAACACCAGTGAGAACGCGCGACCGTGTGCATTCACAGCACTTCCCCTAAAAATTTGAAGTTTCAAGACTTCTTGTGCATTTTATACGCGCACGCCCATGCGCGTTCTAAACATGTGTGCGTTCTAAACGCATAATTGGTGTGCATTTAAAGTTTCTGCACGATCGTGCGCGATTGCTCGCGCATGGCCGTGTGCGATCATTTACCACAACTCTCCAAAAATTTTGGTTTCGGGATTCTCCCATGTGCCCTTGGTCGTGCACGCCCGTGCGAGCGTTACTGGGCACGACTGGCAGTGACATCGGGATCACTCCTCTTTCTGATTCTACTATTTTTTATTTTCATTTTATTCTTAAACCCCCCTTCTTATTCCCCTAATGCTTTCATTGATAACTGCATTTTTATGTCTAATGAATATGTTACTAGTGAGTTATCACATGTCTGCCAGGCGGAATCTAAATCATAATTGCAAAATACTGAGAGCTTTCTCTTATGTGAGGAAGATAAGATCCCCTCACCGGAGGAGGTTCTGTTGGAATATGAGTTCTGCATCTCTCAAGTTTGATAATAACAAATCTCAAGTTGTATTTGATCATACATGTGTGAGTATAGTGTGCAAGTTCACATGTGTGCAGTCATAAGGGAACTACAATCTTTCTGAGTTGCCACCGGCGTTAGAGATACCGTTGGGCGCTAGCTCTGTCTATACTCGTCGACTAGACTTGCTTAGACTAAGGAAAATGTCCACTAGGCCGCTCACATCGACCAGATAAGTCACGACAACTACCGCCGCGTGGTACAGATACCGCCAGACACTAGTATGTCGATGGGATGCAAGATCGATCAGACTGTCAATGTGGACTAGAAGGAGTGCATCAACTAGTTAGAGCATGTCAACTGGACTTGTCAACTATTGCCCGCGATAGGGATACTGCCTGGTGCTAGCAAGTCGACTGAAAGGAAGAGTCGACTCGAATGCTTATGTCGGCTAGAAGAGAATATTGACGAGACAATATGTGTCGGCTAGAGTTGTGAGCTACTGCTGACGATATCTCTAACGCCGAGCGATAGCCATGTCGACTAAAAGGAAGGATAGACTTGACAGCTTGTGTCGACTGGAAGAAGAATCGACGAGACCAGGCTTACCAACTATTGTCGCGCGCAACTGCTAACGTGTCGTGCTACATGGAAGTCCACGTTAGCGATAAGAGTGCTCAACGCGGGAACTTGGTGGCGAACGTAGAAGGAAAGTGTACTAGCGATCACGATAGCACCCACTGCTCCGCGGTAACAGGGGTTTGCAAGGAAAGAGCCATCACCTTCCTTATCTGCTCAAGGCCAGCTGTGCACGCGCCAAATCAAGCATGTATACCGCTCCACGCTAACTGATGTTTACAATGAAAGCGCAGATGCCTTTCTTACGTGAAGTAAGACAGCTGGGAGAAAACGTGTAAACGGAGCCTACCGTCGTGCGGTAACCTTACCGCTGGCGGTAGCTTACCTAAACTCTGTATAAAAGCGTTTTTTTCTTTTTTCTTAAGTCATAACACGTATGTAGTAGGGTTTCCAAGTCGTCTTTATAGCAAGGAGCCATCAAATCAAGAGAAAGAAAGAGAGAGCGTGCACACTCTTGTTCGTGAAAGAAGATCTCCGTAGAGCGCATTCGAGAACGACAATTTGAAGACGATCGAGCACCCGATGAACGAGAATCACAAGCGATGATCGGTCACCGCCTCCGAAAAACAATCTTTTGAGGGAGCATTTGTTTTCTTTTAGATCAACTTGTTTTATCTTCTCTTGTATTTTTTTTCTTTTGATCATATTGTGTGTTGAGGAAAATCGTCTGGGGAGGACATCGGAATCCAGGAAAGATTCCGCGAGAAATAGTCCGGGGAGGACGTATAGACCTGGGAGGTCTAGGTAGGGCTTGAAGACCTTCGAGGTGAAAGGAGAGAGCCGGCTCGAATACTTTTGGGGAGAAGAGAGAGCCAACCAGTCCTCAAGGAAGAGTCGATATAAAAACCAAAAAAGTGTTTTATTCATCGCCAACGATCTCTGACGTCAAGGAGATAAAGTATTTGTAATTGTAAACAACACTTTAATATTCTAATTAATTCGAGTTCTCATGTTTTGATCTACAATTGCATCTGACACTTGCTGGTTTACAGAACTCTCATATTTGTGCGTACACTGAAACGATTCTCTATCATACAAGAATACGATTTCTATCGATACAGTTGGTTGTAACCCTACCGCCCTGCGCTAGCTTCTAGAAAGTGTATTCCTGCTGCGAGAAGTTTTGAAAAGGCACATGACTGTTGCGAACCTTATCCCCCCCCCCCTCTAAGATTGGTCATAGATCCAACAGGTTCAACATGATGATTCCCCTGCTTGTACCACCCCTGATTAGGATAAGTTTATTCTTCCTCCTCTCCTTGCTGATGCATTTGACGTTATTTCTTGTTTTCCCTTGCAGGATCATGTGTTTGTGGACCCATTTTTGGGTGATCCTGAACAACAATCTTGGTAGGGCAAGCATTATGCAGTGATAGAACAGATCGCTTATTCCACCTCATCGTCATTGCTAGTACTTTCTCTGAAGAATTGGGTGCAAGGAGGCAAGAGATTTTTCTTTGAAGAACAACGGTTGAAGGAGATAAAAAATAAAATAAAATAAAAGGAAGAAACTTAGGGATGGAGGAGTAACACCCTAGCTACCCCCCATGACATGACCTCTGACCCATTTTCGTTTATTTGCAATTACCATTTCAAATCAGCATATAGCTGATTATTTTGATAAATATGCATAAGTAATTAGGACTTTTGTAGACTTGTATTTTACTTTTTATGCGATGAATTTTCATATTTAATAACACTATTTAATACAGCTATTACGTCCAGCTCAAGGATGTTAAACAAAATGCTCTTGCGAGGCACCTCAAGCTTATCTTGTTTTTGATGGGGCACAGCAGCATGATTGTGATCGATGGAAGAGATCGGGACACCACTCGGCGGGACATGACTATGCATATTTGCATGGAATTTTGACTTGTATTTAGTGTGTTAGGTGTTGTGCGAGTTTAATCACTAGGTATGTAAAATGAGGGAGGGGTAGACCAATAAAGACTTGGAATGAAACAATAAGGAAAGACATGATGTACTTGGGCATTAGTGAGATTATGACAAAAGATAGGGCACAATGGCGACAAAGGATTCATATAGCCGACCCCACTATAGTGGGATAAAGGCTTGAGTGTTGTTGTTGTATTGATTGTTTTAAGACACCAGACACAACGACCAATCATAGTCGTTCGGCTGGTGCCCAACCGCCCCTCTCATTATAAAATAGGGATAGAGGATTTCATTTTCAGGCACTGTTTGTTTGTGAGAGATTCCAGACTGGAGTTCATTCATATGGCACGATGATGTTGCGAGACCCAGGTGTGTGACGTTCCGATTTATTTCAAAAAAAATTTATTCTCATGAACTCACTTCCTTTCTCGAGTAACTCCTTAATTACGTCCCTCCCCTCTATCCCACTATCCACCTTCAATGGAAGGAAAAAACAGCTCCCCCCCCCATTACTGTCCAACTCCCTCTTCCTCGACAGAAGGGTCGATAACCTCCAACCACAACTACCTTTCATCTATCGTGAGACCCGTGAACTTCTCCCATGAGTCTTCTTACTTATTTTGGCCGAGTCCTAAGTCACAACCCCCAACAGTCGTGGATCCACCAAAAGTCCCTCATCGATACACTGTTCTTCTTCCTCATCACCCATTTCGGACCTCAAGCAAAACTGCAAACTGAACCGCCAACCCCTGGACATCCTCCTCTTGTCACAACCAACCGTCGGTGGGCCTCCTCCAGCCACCCTAGTCTGGTTTCGCCTCCATACATAGCAACCCTCCATTTCTTCTGCCGCAGGTTTCTCAATCCAAACTTCCTTTCCCTTATGCATCTTACCGCAAACCCAACCCTCAAAAATCGTTCATTAAACCTCCAGTAATCCTATACCGGTTCAATTCAAGAATTAGGAACAGCTGCGTCCTACTCCCTGGGTCTTCCAACACCACCGCTGTCGAATTTCCATTGCTACGTGAGTATTTGTATTGTGTTTATTTTTGTTCGTATTGAATACTATGAGAACAATTCATATTTGTGTGAGTAGTTTGGCATATTAGTGTATTGTTTCCATTTTTACTTTATTAAACTCGGTCGTGAAATTTGTAATAGAAAAATGCTTTGTATGAAAGTTGGCGTGGTTGCTTGCACACCGGAAATATTATAATTCATCTTGTGTAAATTTGCTTCGCTTATAAAATCATCATTGCCAAGTTTTCCTTCTAGATTAAATAAAAATTGTCCACACGTCATTTTGGTTGAGGTCATTGGATCTGCCTTGCACCATTCACCTAAGATTGCATTAACGTTGCCACGACCACGTCACACGTCCCGTCCTGCGTCAGTTTAGTATCAAAGCCCAGGATATGGCTTAGTTTAAAATATGTGGGACTAAATTCTACATTACTCAACATCATATAGGGGTCGTCACTAAAATAATCCTCTATTTAAGGGACCACAACTTGTTTACGCTCGACCCTATAGAGTGCCTTCAGAGAGATTTTCGCAATATTATGATGATTATCGTCATCCTTATCCCCGCGCACGAGCGGATCAAGTTGATCCTTCGACACGATTTTATGATGGTAGATTTGAGTCTCGTTTAGGTGATCGTCGCTACGCATCACCTCTATTTGAGAAATCTGAATCTATATATGTGCGACCACAACCGCACGTTGGTCGGGCTCACGTCCACTTACGAGCACGACCTAATTATATTATGAACGGCCGCCTCCTCAAGAACCCTATAGAGATCCCCATCATCAAGATAACATCAAATGTACTGGTCTTCCTAGTGTTTCAAAAATGGATATGACGGAATCCGAATTTCAATGATGGGTTATGGAGTAATTTGATTGTTTGGATGCTGATTTGGCACACCTAGCAAGCTCCTTAATAAGAATCCATAAAAGGAAGCAAGGATTTAGTTCAAGTCACCGATGCAAGAGTAGAGCTCCCACAAATATGAGAAACTCGACACCTGAGTTCATTCATCTCATCTTGAAATGACTCGATGCGAACTTGATTTTGGAGTTAGACTTTGATCTTAATAATATGAAGCAGATTGAGAGTGACACGTGTATGATTCGTGAGCGTGATCAAAAGAGCAAGGACGAGCAGCCCAGTGACACTGTGACGGTATATACATCTTCCACATCTCACTTAGGCCTAGTGTCCCCTTCGGCTAGAGAGTCAGTCCTCAACACTATACCTATAGGCCCACTATTGAGTATAGTTTTCTCACACTTCGCCAGACATCATCTTGAGCCACATCACGATCGGGAGTCGAGGGCCTAGTGTTGATATCGTGGTGCGCCTCCCCCAATTTAGGGAACACTACCACGTACGATGGTTTGCATCTAGAGGACCATCAATGTTGAAACCGGAACTCGGTTTCGAGAAGAGTTCGGACCCAAGGGTTGTAGGCTTGTAGCCCACACCTACATCTCCTGAGCCAAAACAATTGACTGGTGGCTAAGAACTAAGGTACGGACTCAAATCTGCAGCTAGGAGGTCCCGCCACACACCCGGAAGATTGAAGAGAGATTCTCCTCCTAAGCCAATGGTGAGTTGGTCATCTTGGAGGGCACTAGAAGCCAACCAAAGCTGCCAGACGAGGAAGCCAAAGAAATGGATGTCCTCCAAAGATGCCCTTAAAGGTCTATTTATAGTTTTTCAAGTCTGGCATGCCAATAGCGGAATCGCGCCTTTCGGTTCTACTATACCCAGCCCAAAGTAGTCTGCCAACAGCAAAACTCTGTTGTTTGTAGAGACTATTAACAGGCCAAATTGGGATTCATCTAGGAGAAAATTATTGAGAGAGTTAACCCCGCCTACCTTGGCTTTGGGCGAGTGCGAGTCGCAACACCCCACTCGCCCTGATGCGTGTTCGGCAAATGCATCGGTCGCTCAAGTAATATAAAATGGGAGAATATCCCCAAGTATCGATCTCTTGAGGAACGCAGAGTGAGTGTGTGATTCGATTGTTTAAAGAATTAATTATAAAGATAAAAAGAAAATACGGGGCTTGGTTTTGGGGACTAATTTGAACGAGAGCAATGATATTAAAAGTGTGGGTCGCCTTCACCGCCTTGCTAGGGTGGATGGAATAGTAGGCTAATGGCGGAAATGGATGAGGGTCGCAAGCACCTCTTCGCAATGCACGCAATTAACAATTGCTAGTGCGACACTCACACAATGGAGGGGGTGACGAGATGAAATGGGGGAGCTCCTCACACGCATAAACTACAGAGCAAACACAGACATGTAAGATAACATTAATGAAGTTAGGACTTAAACAATCATCCACAAAACACTCAAATAAACTAAGAGAAGTTTACTGCAAGCAAAGAGGATGGAAGAATACAACCGATGCACGAAGACTCATCAAATGTTCACGGTCGGAGTCAAGGGTTGTCAATCCTCCTCCGAGCTCGGGCTTTGACTGTCGTCCGGGATCCAGAAGAGTTGTCACCTTCTTCCATGTTACTCATCTTCTTCATCAATAGTCTCTAGTCACGTTCTTCACCGGAGAACTCTTCGCGTGCATCGATAAATCCCACGAAACAAGTCTTGGACGCTCATAGATGATGGAGGAGGCCGAGAGGAGACTGTAGCTTGAGATTTGCAAGGAAAATGTGGTCGAAGCACCTCGAGAAGATGGGCGGTGGTGGAGTGGCGAACTAGCGCAAAACCAGAGCTCTGGAGCAGCAAAAATGAAGTTCGATCCAAAATAGGGCGAAATCTGCGGCTTAAATAGTACCCCGTCAGAAAATAAAGAACGCGCGGTCGAATGCACGACCGTGCATTCATCATGCGATAATTACATCGCAGAATCACCCAGCCTGGAAGAAGAGACAACCGTACAATTTTGAACACGCACGGGCAAAACAGTCAGTGCGAGAACAAAACGCACAGGGGGGGCAGAACGCTGAAAACCCAGGCAAAGAGAGAGATCATGCAATTTCCTTCGCGTGCGGTTGCATCCAACCGTGCGTGAAGAAAACTCATGGGCAATAATTTCATAAAATATTAGACAAAAAGAGGGGGTCGTGCGATTTGGTCGTTTTCCCGTGCACGAGCAAATCGCATGGCCCGTGGCAGAGCACCAGAAAACGAAACAGTAGACATTGTACGATCGCGTTGATCGTGCATAAAGAAAAACGCACGACCATGTGATTCCTACAAAAAAGAACTGGACTAGAATGGGCCTCTGCCCACCTGCATAGGAAAGCCACAGCTGGTGCGCAGGCCCTCCATCACTCACAGAAAATCAAAATCAACAAAATAAATACATGGGGTGCACCATGTTCTTACCCCCAGCAAAATAGTGCGCAATTGCACACCACAATGGGAAAAATGTGCATTTTGTGTACGAACACAGATTGAATTGAATATAAGCAATAATGAGCCTAAAGTGTACTGCATGTGCGTGAAAACTCGCCTGGATGAGTCAAAAAACACTACAAATATCGGACTCATCACACCCCCAGACTTAACCATTTGCTCGTCCCGAGTAAATCATCTCTCAGCGGAAATAGAAAGAACTAGCTGGCAAAGCAGTTGCAAGAACGGAGTACTATGCGAAGTCGCATACTCACGTGCACAAAGTAGCAGTAGAAGAAATTTCTACTTATACATAGTAGTTTATAATTTCTAGGAGCGTATAAATATATTATTTCTACTTAACATTTGAATCATGGCGAATCATCCGGTCACGCGCAGGACGAAAGTAGGTTGAACGATGAGTTGAGCATTGTCAAAGACCATCAATGTCGGTGATCATATGCTTGCCCATCCACACTCTCTCCAAGGCACTAGTTGACTCAAAACGCGAATCAGTGGGAATTTAGGTCTAGAATGGGGCTTGGGTTTAGGTGAGGTATACAAGGTAAACACGACGGCTCACACACATAATCCCAAATGAGCTAGCACAAAATCTAACCTTGAGCACCACAAAATAAATACGGGTGCACCACACCCCCAGACTTGGAATTGACTATATGGTGTGTGCATCGCCTACTCCCAAAAAAATTCCACAAAATTTTCAATTGACCTTTTCTTTCTTTTCACAAAAAAAAATTTCACAATTTTTTTCTTTTTCTCTTTGTTTTATTTCACTTTTTTTCATAACATATTCAACATATATAATCAGAGAAGTATAAAAACATGACGTTTTATCGTAAAATTCAAGTATCAGAGATAAAAGATGTTCTAAATAAGATAAAAATGAAAAAAAATGGTTGGGCCAGACGATATACCCATCGAAGTAAAATGTCCAGAAAATGAAGAAATTGTGTGGCTTACATGTTTTTTCAATATGATATTGAAGTCAAAGAGGATGTCAGACCAATGAAAAGAAAATATTTTGGTACATTTGCATAAGAAAAAAGGAGATATACAAAATTATGTTAATTACAAAGGAATTAAATTAATGAATCATACAATGGAACTATGTGAAGGAGTAATATAAAGAAGATTAAGACGAGAGACTAAAACTTCATTTGGCTCGGCGGTGGCGGGTCGATCCGGCGGGTGGAAACGGAGTGTTCGAAACAGAGGGGGGAGGTGGCTGCTCCAAACGAAGCTTTTTGGGGCGTTTCACAAGGCGGGCGGGTGGAAACGAAGCAAACGCCGCCGGAAGTTCATTTGTTTACCCTCCTTCCGGCGGCGTTTGCCCAAAACGGAGCAGCGAAACGCCCAAACAAATAGAGCCTAATATCTATGATACGGAGGTCGGTCATGGAAGTTATACATCTCTTAAGGAGACTCATTGACAACTATCGAGAAAGAAAACAAGATTTGCATATGTTGTTTATTGATCTTGAGAAGGCTTATGATAGAGTTCCAAGAGAGATCTTATGGAGAGTCTTAGAAAATAAAGGTGTAAATATTTCTAGGGCTGTGCATGGGTTGGTTCGGTTCGGTTCTGCCCAGAACCGAGAACCGAACCATATAGTTTCGGTTCTAAATATTTGGAACCAGAACCGGACCGAGTATTTCTCACCAAGAACCAAAACCGTATTCTCGGTTCCAGTTCAGTTCCGGTTCTAGTTTCGGTTCCTAAATATTAACAAATACTCAGATATTCATCAAATCATTAGCAACTGTAATAATTTATTATTTAGAACCATAGCATATAATGCCAACATTCAAAGTAGCAGCAGCATATCTGGAATCTAATTCTAATCTTTGTAAATGGTAACAACAAATAGAAAATAATTCCCTTTGTTGAGTTTATTTTACACGTGGGAGCCTGGGGCTGGGGTGAGAACATTTAGGGAAAAAACTAAAACCTTTAAAATTTCCTTCAAAAGCTTGTAGGTAGAGCCAAAAATCAAGGAACTCTCACAAAAATTAACTTGTAATTGAATCATAACCAAAGAACTCGTAGCAAAAATGAAGATGCCGAAGAGGAGATGCGGACGACGATGTAGGTAGGGACTTCGGCGGTGTCAGGAAGCGTCGGAACCGGGACTGCCGGAAGAGGAGTGGCGGAATCTGGCGGAGGAAGGATGGGTAATGGTCGTCGGAAGCTCTGGAGGCGGGCCGGAGCGGCGTCGAGTCCTGCCGAGTGCCGACTGCCGAGATTGTTTGGGAGTCGGAGAACTGACGGGCTGGGCGCTGATGAAAGAACACACCGGGACGGCGGGACGCATAAAGCCTTAGGGTTTGGGGTTTTATTGTTTTAAAATTTTAATGTTTTATTAAGGGGTGAGTTCAGGTCGGGTCGGTTCTGGGTAGAACCGACACCAGAACCGAGAACCGAGTTGTAACTCCGGTTCTTGAAAATTTAAGAACCAGAACCGAACCGGTAACCGATAGAACCGACCCAAATGGCACCGGTTCGGTTCGGTTCGGATCAGTTCTTCGGTTTTCGGGTATTTATGCACAGCCCTAATTATATTTCATATATTGACATAATCAAAGATATGTATACAAATTCAGTGACAAGGGTGAGGACATCTGGAGGATTAACACAGGAATTCCCTATCACTGTTAGCTTACACCAAGGTTCAGCTTTAAGCCCTTATCTCTTTACCCTTATATTAGATGACCTCACCAGACATATCCAACAAATAATACCTTGGTGTTTATTGTTTGCGGATGATATCATTTTGGTTGATGAGATGCGCGATGGTTTAAGCGCAAAACTTGAATCTTGGCGAGATATTTTAGAAAATAAGGGTTTTAGGTTGAGCAGGGCAAAGACGGAGTATATTGAGCTTAAATTTAGCAGAACAAGAAGGGCGGATGATTTTGTTATAAAGTTGGGTGATCAAGATATTTCCCGTAGTGAGTGTTTTAAATATCTTGGATCGAGAGTTCAAAAAGACGGAGATATTGATAAAGATGTGACATATAGAATCCAAGCGGGTTGGTTGAAGGGGAGAGGCGCGTCAGGGATCTTATGTGATCGAAAATACCACTAAACTTAAGGGAAAGTTTTACCGTACTGCAATTAGACCTGTGATGTTTTATGATTCTGAGTGTTGGGTAATAAATTGTATACATGAGCAAAAAAGGGGAGTTGCGTAGATGACAATGCGTAGGTGGATGTGTAGACACACGAGATTGGATAAAATTAGTAATGAAAGTATCAGGGATAAAACAGGGGTAGCACCAATTACAGAGAAGATGCGAGAAGCTCGTCTAAGATGGTATGGACACGTACAAAGGAGACCATTAGAGGCACCTGTTAGGCGTTGTGAGAGTCTAGTCACTAGACATGTTAAACGAGGGAGGGGTAGACCAATAAAGACTTGGAATGAAATTGTAAGGAATGACATGATGTACTTACGCATTAGTGAGATTATGAAAAAAGATAGGGCATAATGGCGACAAAGGATCCATATAGCCGAGCCCACTATAGTGGGATAAATGCTTGAGTGTTGTTGTTGTTGTATATTCAGCATATATAATCAATAAAGCACATCCACATATCCACATATATAAACACCACATAAACACCCTAACATGGAAATATAAAACACTAAAGCTCAAATTTGGGTGTGTGACTTTGGATTGGCTATTTGATTTTGGTGAAATAAGTATAGCTGAATCAACATATGGGTAGGCACAATGAGGCTAACGAGGATAAGAAGATAGGATGGGCACTAAAGCTCAACAAGGCCAAAATGATGTCATACATCACACTCTCGCGCTTGACTAACCGTGTACCCATGCTTCGAGAGTAGCATGAGGCAAGTTCTTAGCCACCGAGAGAGACCAACTGTCCTCCCGACTCGAGCAATACGAGGCTACCGAACGTCTACACACAATCCTATGCTATTGTTTGATTCACACCAGATTCATAGATTTTGAGTAAAATAAACAATGTCTATGCTAAAATAAAAATATAAACTACAAGCACAAAAAGAAACTACATCTACACAAATCTCTAAGTGAGACGTGAGCATTCGACTAGGAGCACTACAAGAGTCAACATTTTACTCCATCTCACAATCTTTAAGGCAACACGGCGATTTTTAAATCACACAAAAGAGAATGAAAAATGTCCCGCACGTGCGAACAATCAAGCACGCGCTCAAGTGGGTACAGTGGTGTGCGGTGAATACAAACATGATAATGTATAAAATGAAATAAGAAATTCTTCTAGTATGTTGTGCAATGTGCACGTGCACGGGTAACAAACGATACCACTCTCTCCCTCAGACTTAGCCTAAACAATACGAGCAATAAATAAAAGTGTCGAGGAAGAGGTTACCCATGCTCAGAAGTGAGGACACAAGAAGATCGCAGTGAAGAATAACTACCAAACGCCACAAATCACAGAAAATTTAAATTCAACACATCCACTCCACCTGCGGACAAAAATCTCCAAGTCAAACGCAATATATATATACTTTATATAAAAACACCACAAACTATGCAACTATCACAAAAAATAGCACAAAAAATAACACAACACAGAAGCGGAAGTGAAACTAGATAGATAACGGGATAGAAGAGTTCATAACCACCCTGGGGTGGAAACCCCAACAGAATAGGGTTTACATAGTCAAAATCAAAAACAACAAAATCTAAAGAGAAACTGAAGTCCAAAATTGAGCAATCCCAGAGAACGAAGGCGGGGCGATCCTACGGTGATAGCAGAGGAGAATGCGGAGGAGGGGCACAACGACGACGAAGAGCACGAGAGACCGACGCAAGGGATGGATCATGAGTGGCCATCCATAGATGATTGTCGATACGCACCAGCTCGTCGCAAAGGTTCGAAATGCCCATTCCACCGAACGTAGCACGAGTAGAGGTCGGGGAACTCCTCCTCGATGCTACTACGCGACACGTTATGCGGGGGAGGAGCAGTAGCACCTGCAGGGGCAGAACAGATGAGGGGGGCCACATCACGACCACCAAGCCCAGCAACAAGATCCACAGTCCACGAAGGATCCGCCATGGGAGGAAGGGAAATGAGTGAAGGAGGTCGACTAGCGGAGGGAGAGCCGAAGAGGAGCCGGAGAATCGCGCCGGGGAAGAGCTTGTTCGTCGCACCGTCGGGAAGTGGAATTAGGGCCTGCGTGTGAAACAGGAAGACGACGTGCGGTTTTTATAAAATAAAAATCACACGATCGTGGGATAAACCTGTACATGGCGGTCCAACCGTGCGATAAGCAAATTCTGCCCAAACATCCAATTTTTCGGGGAGAAAACTATGGCTACAACATAAAACAAAATGGCACAAACCAAATGACACACGACAGTGAAAGCTCAAACAAACTCAGCACAGAGTGCGACCAGCAAAGAGAGACAACTGAAAACAAAAGAATTAAATTTAACTACTACTCCTAGATAAGAACTGGGGTTACTGCCATCCCAACACGACTTATTCCACTACAAAAATGTATTAACTTATTGGTCTATGAAAACTGAAATGCAGAAGTAGCTGCCCCATAATCCGTTTCGATAACGGGTACCGATACGGTGATAGGATAGTTGCCCTCATACCGGAATATACATACCTGCGTTGAGCATCAGGCAGGGGTAGGTAGTACGATGAAGAATTCTCTACATCATTTTCCACGTGCGGTGATCCATTCCATTGTCAGTCCGCATAGCAGGCCCAACCATTTCCTGAATCAGATCCAATACGGACTCCTGCAAAGAATCGGATGGGAGAATGGGGTAAAGAAACAAATCAGAAGAATGACATAAATGAGTTGCATCTTGGGGGGAGAGCCCGGTATCAATCCCGATAGGTAGATCTAGCGGAAAATCGTCGGTATAGCCAATAATGTCGCAGGGTTCGGCGAGATCAACGGTGGCCTCCTCCGCAACTTGGACTTCCTCCACTGGTGCTGCACTAATCACTTCCTCACCTTGAAGAACGTCCACCTCGATAGGAGCGGGCACAACACAGCAAGTACATGTGTCATCCTGCAATCATTCCTATATAACGTGTTTGATCTATAAACATTCCACTTTCATCTTTTCCTAACTTTAATGAGACACTCATGGGGGTATTTGCTCGTTTTAGATTTTCAATCCAAAATCTTTTTAAAACATCATTAATATATTTAGATTGACAAATAAAAATTTCATCATGTTTTTGAGTAATTTGAAAACCAAGAAAATAAGTAAGTTCGTCTACCATGCTCATTTCAAATTCATTCTTATAATTTCAATAACACTGTCACATAATTTTTCATTTGTGGATCTAAAAATAATACCATCAACATATATTTGTAAAACGATAAGATCATCATTAATATGTTTAACAAATAAAGTACAATTCGCACTGCCCATTTTGTAATCATTCTTTAGTAAATAAATAGTCAATCTATCATACCATGCTCGGGGTGCTTGTTTCAAAGCATAAAAGATTTTTTCTAATTTAAAAACATGATTAGGAAATCTATCATCAACAAAGTCTGGAGGTTGTTCTACATACACCTCATCCTTAATATACCCGTTAAAAAAAACAGTTTTAACATCCATTTGAAATAATTTAAACTTTTTAAAACTACTAAATGAAGAAATATTCTAACTGCTTCTAAACGTGCTACGGGTGCAAAAGTTTCATCAAAATCTATTTCTTCTATTTGTGAATAACCTTTTGCTACAAGTCTAGCTTTGTTTCTAGTGACCCTAGATTCACTATCTAGTTTATTTTTAAAAATCCACTTAACCCCTACAATAGGATGATTTGATAGTCTTTCTACTAAATTTCAAACCTTATTGCGTTCAAATTGATTAAGCTCGTCATTCATAGCTAAAAACCAAGAATTATCATTTAAATCAGCTTCAACGTTTTTAGGTTATATATCAGAAATAAATCACATATTAGAAAATAACTCACGTACGGATGAACGAGTACTTACCCCTTTTGATGGTTCTCCAATAATCAAATCTTGGGGATGATCTTTTGAGAATTTTAGTTCGCTTGGAGGCATGTATCCTTGCTCTTCTTCTTTTTCTTGTTCGACTCATTTTTCTTCATCTCTGTCTCCAAGGATTTCTTCATCATCCAACTTTTGTAGATGGGAGAACTCTTCATCTTTACATGTATTATTAGCTTCTACACAAGGGAAAAACTCATCAAATTTAACATGTACTGATTCTTCAACCATTTTAGTTCTCTTATTGTAAACTCTATAAGCTTTAGTCGTTGAAGAATAACCAATAAAAATGTCTTCATCACACTTTTCATCAAATTTACCTAAATTATCCTTAGTGTTCAAAACAAAACATTTACAACCAAAAACTTTAAAATAAGATACATTTGGTTTCTTTTGAAAATATAGCTCATAAGGTGTTAATTTTAAGAGGGGTCGAAGCATAACACGATTAATAACATAACAAGCAGTACTAACAGCTTCAGCCCAAAATGATCGAGGTAATTTGTATTCAGATAGCATAGTGCGAGCTAGTTCTTGCAAATTTCTATTTTTCCTCTTTACCGCACCATTTTGTTGAGGTGTACGAGAAGCAGAAAATTCATATTTATTTCCTAACTTATTGCAAAAAAAAAAATAAATTTCTCATTATCAAATTCACCTTCATGATCTGAACGAATGCATTTTATTTTTAACTCTATTTCGTTTTGAACACGTAAACATAATTTGAAAAATTCTAAAAACGCATCAAATTTATACGATAAGAAAATTGTCCAACTAAAGCGAGAGAAATCATCAATCAAAACAAAAGTGTACTTTCTACCACCTAGACTTAGTGTATTAACAGCACCAAATAAATCCATATGTATCAATTCTAAAGGCCGAGTGGTGGAAACGACATTTTTATTTTTAAAAGAAGACTGTAAATTTTCCTTTTTGACATGGTGAACATAAAGATGATAAATTTTCATGCAAGAAAGGTAAACCTTTAACAAGTTTATTTTGAGACAATTTTATGATTAGCTTGGAACTAGAATGTCCAAGATGTCTATGCCACAAATCTAACTCCTCATTTCTGAAAATAAAACACTTTAAAGAATAATGTGACAAATCATTAAATCTAACCATGTAAACATTTTGAAACCTAGGAGCAGTAATAACAATATCATTTGTTTTGGAGTTAATAATTTTGCATAAGTTTGAAAATGAGTCAAACAAAACATTTAAGTCAACATCACATAACTGACTTATCCAGATTAAATTATGCTTCAAACCTTTAACATACAAAACATTTAAGATAGTAAATAATTTGTTACCAACTATTCCAATGCCGATGGTTTTTCCCTTTCCGTTGTCAACAAAAGTAACTACTCCTCTTTCTTCATCTTCAGGCTAAGGAACTTTGATTTATTGTCCGTCATGTGCTTGGAACACCATAGTCTAAGTACCACACGTCTTCTTTATCCTTAGCCTGCCAACACACCTAGAAAGAGGATGAGAGTAAAGATCTGGTTACCCAAGTGGTTCCTCCCATATAATAGGTGGAAGTCGTAGGCACCCAGATTTGTTTGACAGAGCAGTATCCCGTCTTCTTACAAGTATGTGTTGTGTGACCAAACTTATAACATTTGGCACACTTGATGAAAGAAGTCAACGGGTTTTTTAAAGTAAATTTTGACCCTTTGCTGGAAGCTACACGGACAGGGGGTTTCTTGTTTTTAATCTGAAAACCAGATTTCCTGGACTTTTTCTTATCGTCGGCGACAGTGGATGTCGTCGGGCGATAGTGTTCAGGAGAGTATCCAAGTCCGAATTTTTCAGAACCATAGTACTGGTTTCCCAAAATCATATTTAGAGATTTTTGGCCCACTTCAAATTTGTTAGTGGTCATTTCTAAATTACGGACTTGACCTCTTAATACATTATTTTCGGCAACTATGATGCCGCATCGGTTTGCGAAGGACTTTCTACTGCCTTCCACTTGCGATTGAGAAAACTTTAGAGATCTCTCTAAGGCCTCTTTCTCTCGTGTAAGAGTTTCAACCCGAGTCAGTCTTAGAGAGATCTTTCTCAAGCTCTACTATCTTTGTCAAGGAAGGGCAATCCTCTTGACAAGTCGCTTTCTCCTTTCCAAGAACGTTTACTTCATTTTTTAGTTTTTTATTTTTTTTAACTAATACATTATTTTCAGATTTAATAAATTTAATTTCATGCAGTTTTTTGTCTAAATATTTGCAAGTTCTCCAAAATTCAGAATATAAATTATTATAAGTTTCAGGAGTTACCTCAGTGTCGCTCTGGACACTGCTTCCTTCATCATGTGATGAAGCGCTCTTTCTCATCAAGCACATGTTGGCCTCCTCTTCTGTTTCTGACCCTGAACTGCTTGACTCCTCAGAAGTGGCTTCATCACATGTCTCTGCCTTCAGAACTTTCTTCTTATCTTTCTTTCTGTGCAGCTTCTCCTTCAGCTCTTTCAGATACTTTGGACACTCGCTCTTTATGTGACCAATTCTCCTGCAGTGATAGCACTCAGGCGGAGGTCTATCATCGTCATCCTCTCCATCATCTTGGGCTTTTCCTTTCTTATTCCCAGATTCTTGTCTCTTGAAAAATTTCTTGAAAGAATTTCTTCTTTCAGGATTTTTCATGAATCTCCTGAATTTCTTCACAAACAAGCTTTCTTCATCTTCATCGTCACTTTCGTCGGACTCGCTTTTCTCTTCCTTCTTGGACTTCAACCCCTAAGCTTTCTTCCTTGGCTCCAGGCTATACTCTTGTTGTTGAATACTCAACTCTACTTCATGGGTTTTCAAGTTGCCTATTAGATTCTCAATTTGGAGAGATTTTAGATCGTGTGACTCCGAGATGGTAGTCACTTTTGGATTAAACTTAGGGGGAAGCGATCTAAATATTTTCCTCACTAAATCTTCATTTGAGAAATTCTTCCCTAAAATCCTTGAGTCGTTCACTATCTTGCTAAACCTTGTGTACATGGAGTCTACATCCTCATCAATCTCCATTTTGAACTTTTCAAACTCTGATTCCAACTGAAAAAGCTTTGAGTCATTTACCTGCGATGTACCTTCATGAGTAACTTCAAGAAGAATCCATATATCATATGCAGTATCACATGCACAAACACTGTTAAATTCAGTCATATCTAACGCACAAAATAAAGCGTTCATTGTCTTAACGTTATTCTTACAGCGAAGTTTATCCGCTTCATCCCATTTATCCTTGGGTTTTTCCATAGAGACACTTCCTACTATAGTTATAGGAGCAGTGTAGCATGTTTCTACCATACCCCAAACGTCGATGTCTAGAGCTATTAGAAAGCATCGCATTCGTGCTTTCCAATAGTTGTAGTCGGTGTCCGTGAATAAGGGAGGTCTACTAATACCTTGCCCCTCAGAAAACGCGTGAGTGTTTTGCACCATTACTCCCGGTGGTGAAACCGATTTTGGAGTAACCTCGCTCTGATACCAAGTGTTGGATCTTACGGCGCCCATGGAGGGGGGGGTGAATAAGGTACTTTTAAAATTTTCCTTAAAATATTAAGCAAACTTGACTTGATGAATAACAACAATATAATTGAAAAATGGAAATGTATACTAACTAGAACAATCAAAAGAGATAAATTTAATACAATGTGTCTCTATAAAGCTAGAGACAAAGGCTCATGGAATAAATAATTTGCTTGTGTTTTCGTCGGTTCTTCTACCAAGAACCGACAGGCTAAAGTGTATCTCTTCATAAATCTTGCAACTAGCCTCCCACTAGATCTAACCACGATCTAGACGCTGCACACAAGGCAACGATTTCTCCCTAAGCCACACAAGGACTTGAACGTCACTCACAAGGCGGCGATTCTCTCCTAAGACACACAGGTACCTAGACGCCACGCACAAGACGGCGATTTCTCTACAGATTACAATGAGAAAGTAAAAGAAAGAACAAAAACAAATTGAACATTTTAGGCTAGACACTCCCTTCAAACAATGCGTTGAAGATGCCGACGAATCCTAGCTAGAGTTGCTTCGAATGTTGCGAACGTGTCGTCAATCTTTCGCGCTTTAGCCTTCTTGAGAGTATGGAGTATCTCTGAGTTCTGGAGCTCTTTGAATCGTCTATGCAGGAAAGTACACTCCAAGTAATGAAATTCGTGATTTCCACAAGAAATGAGAGGTTTTTACATTCTGGCGCCATCACCTGGCGATACTGGGTATCGCCACCCGGCGATTGTGGTAACCGCTGTCACGTGGCTCATGAACTCCTCATTTTCGCATCGCACAAACGTCGAGCGCCGAATCGTGCACTATCGCCTGGTGATACTGGCTATCGCCATCTGGCGATAGCGATATAACTGATGTCACGTCTTCGTCGAGCGTCGAACGAAAAATCGTCGAGTAGCGATATCGCTTGTCGGCGATACCCGATATCGCCCGGCGATATCTCCCGAGCTCAATTCTTATCCAATTCAGCACCAAAACGATATTAGAGAAAGACCTGTGTTATCTGCACACCAAAAGCACCCAAAAATCAAATACAACAAGATTTATTATTAGCAAATCAGAAAGCGTGTAATGCATGCTCCAACACACTCAACGCCAAAACACTTAGACAAATTTTCTGTCATTAGGCGTTGAGTGAGCAACCTTCACTCAACTTCAAAACACTTGGAAAGTTTTTCAGTCATTAGGTGTTGAGTGAGCAACCATCACTCAACGCCAAAACACTTATAAAGTTTTTCAGTCTCTAGGCGTTGAGAGCGTTGAGTCAACTCAACGCTTTCTGTCTTAGCCAACTTTTTGTCACTTGGCGTTGAGTAAGTTTCATTCAACATCAAACTACTTAACAGATCTTTTTTTGTTATCTGACGTTGAGTGAGTAACCTACACTCAATGCATTTTGACTTAGCCAAATTTCTGTGTCTGAAAACACAGAGGCTCTGACTGACTAGGATTCAGTCAACGTTATTGCCCCACGGTGTTGAGTGAGTAAGCATCACTCAACGCATAACTACTTAGACATATTTTGTCTCATGACATTGAGTGAGTAAGCTACACTCAACGTCTAACCACTTAGACAGATTTTCTATCTCATGGAGTTGAGTGAGTAAGCATCACTCAACGCCTGTGAACTTAGTCAAAATTCTACACAGAATATTTGTGGCTTTGACTGACTGAGCAATACTCAACGAATTTGATGTTATGGCGTTTAGTGAGCGGACTTCACTCAACGTTTGTGGACTAATTCATATTTCTGCCTGAATCTTCTTAGATTTTGATTGTTCTCACAGCTTTTACTTGTATGGCGTTAAGTGAGTACACTTCACTCAACGCCTGTGGATTTAGCCACAATTTCAGCTTGTCAATTGTTAAGTTTATACTAACCTAGTTATACTCAACGATTTTGCTTACCTGACGTTGAGTGAATAGACTTCACTCAACGTCTGTGGACTTAGGCGATTTCCAGCCTATCCAGTATCTTCCAGCCGACTTGATCTTCAAGGTGTCGAGTTAACTGACTTGTCTCGACACAGCTGTCTCGACACTTTTGTCTTCACACATTTGTCCTTAGTCATTTCTCAAGCTTTCACCCTGTACCTGGCGTTGAGTGAGCTTGTTTCACTCAACATCTGTGGACTTAGGCAAATTCTTGCCAGTCCAATAGTTTGCTTGGTGTCCACCTGCATGCATAAACTCAAACACACATCAAATACAACTTGTGTGTGTGTCATTAACTTGTTTGACTTCTTACAAATTTGGGTCATGTAGATCAATGGACCCAACTGAACTCCAGGATAAACTTGTAGCAGTGCGAGAGCAAAATAAGTCTAGCATCATCGAGCTCATACCCTAGCTTTCTCGCAGATCCTCGGGTTCGTCGCTGAAGCGGAAGTCAACAAAGGTCAAGCTTGACCTGACGACTGGCGAGCCATCCCCCATTAGCGCGTCGCTTTCGACACTTGCTCATGAGCTAAATCCTCTTGGAGAAATTCAGGAATTCAGGTTCCCACAACTCTGCTCATTTGTGTCATCCTGAAGGCTGAGATATGACCGTTCTGGAAACTTTTGCAGGAGGATCATTCCAAGGAAAAGGGGGGGGGGCTGGTGGATCTGGGCAAATCCCCTCGCGGCGGCTCGGGCCGCCCGATGGTCCTGGGAAATTCCCCTGTAGATTTCGTGAACCCTCGCACCACCCCCACTAGTCTCATGTTGTCATCAGGCGCATCATTCGTTGTCTTCCCGCTGATTCGCTTTATTTACTCGTTGAGCTGATCTCATGCTATTTTTTGTAGTTTCTCCCTTCGGGGCTACCGTCCAAGGAGACCTCCCCGTGAAGTTGCTGGTCTATGTGTCCCTTCGTGACCCTACTCCAGGCTCAGCTCCCGCGACGAAAGGTGCCGCCAAAATTTTTGTTCATCCACGAATGCTCTCGCCCAGGTCTGGGGAAATCGGTTACTCTACCCTTTCAACGAACCCTTCAAAGTTCAATCGAGCTCCCCTTGCCAGTACCTGGAGAAGGAGCTTACTGCCCCGCAAGGTTAGTCGGAGCACTCCCCCCCCCCCTCGATGCTTGTCGTGTTGAATCTCATCTCCGCGACCTTGTTTATCACAGACAATTTGTGGGCCTATGAAACTGAAGAAACTTCTGAAATGGAAACCTACTCACCACCACCCTCACCCAATATGGTCAAAGACTTTTTAAGCGACTCGAGCGATCATGAAGAAATGAAGAGGCAGAACTTCTACATTTTACCCCTAATCCTTGGCCAGACGCAAGTCTGTGATCACTGCTTTGTATTCTGTCTGATTGTTAGTAATGGGAAAGTGTATCATTATTTTCTGTTATATCTCTGTCCCCTGTGGGCTTTCCAATACCACTCCCCTCCCAGGGAGTGTCTTCTCGAAGCCCAGTCCACCAGCACCTTCCATGCTACTTGCTGAGAAGATCCTGACTTATCCACCTCGACCGTATAGTCATCCAATAAATCCGCCACCGCATAAGCCTTCACCGATAATCGAGGGACAAATGAGATGTCAAACTCTCTCATCTCTACTGACCATTTTGCTAGCCTTCTCAAGTGCTCCACCCCCTCCAAGATATTGCAGAGAGGATGGTCGGTCACCACGCGGATCGAGTGTGCTTGAAAGTAAGGTCTTAGCTTCTAGGCCGAGATGACGAATGTGAAAGTCAGCTTCTCCAGGATCGGGTATCGGAACTCCGCCTTTTTCATGGCACTGCTAACATAATAGATAGACAGCTGCTTCTTTCCTTCCTCTCGGACAAAGACGGAACTCACAGCCTTTGCCCCTACCCCAAGATACAGAGCCAGGTCTTTTCCCTCTTTCGGTCCTTGAAGTAGCGGGGTCTTAGTGAGTTGATCCTTTAGGACTCGGAAGACCTCCTCACACTCCTTGGACCATTCAAACTTTTGGTTGACCTGCAACACTTTGAAGAAAGGGGAGCACTTCTCCCTGCCCGAGAGAGGAACCTGCTTAAACCCGCGAGCTGTCCTGTCAGGTGCTGGATCTCCTTAGCGTTCCAAGAAAACTTCAATTCAAGTATCGTCTTCACCTTGTCGGGGTTGGGCTCTACCCCGGCGAGGGTGAGGAGTTGACCGAAAAAATTTCCATGGTTGGCCCCGAAGACACACTTTAGAGGGTTCAACCTCATCTTGAACTTCAGCAGGGTGGCAAAGGTTTCCTCCAGATCCCTGAGGTGGGAGCTCACGTCCTTTCTCTTCACCATCAGATCATCCATGTATACTTTCAAGTTTCTTCCCCTCTGTTCCCGAAAGAATCGATCCATCATCTTTTGATACGTTGCTCCGACATTCCTTAACCTGAAAGACATCATTTGGATACGTTGCCCCGGCCCGTGTGATGAAGGAGACATCTTTGATATCAGGTGGGTGCATGCGGATCGAATGGTAACATGAAAAAACATTCAAAAAACTCATCACAGAAAAACTAACGGCTGAGTCAACCAGCGAATCGATTCTAGGCAAGAGATAACAATCCTCAGGACATGTTTTATTCAAAAGAGAAAAGTCTACACACATCCTCCACCTTCCATCCCCTTTTTTTACCATTATCACGTTGGAGACCCAGACTGGATACTAGATCTCCGATACAAGCCCGACCTTCAGGAGTTTCTTCACCTCCTCTCGGATTGGCTCCTCCAGCTTGTTGGCCACGGACCTCCTTTTCTGGCGGATGGGGCGAGCTCCTGGGTCAAGATTGGGGCGATGACACGCCACGCCAGCATCAATGCCCGGCATGTCCGCGACACTCCGGGCGAAGACGTTCACGATCCTTTCGACGCATCTCAGGACCTTCTCCTGGTCCCCCTTGCTTATACCGTTGATCCTCACCTTCTTCGCCCTCCCCTTCCGGGTCAGGACCTATATCTTCACTACCTCCTCCACCGCCTCCAGCCGAGACATCTCCTTAGACTCACTTTCTATCCTCCTCCCCTGAGCGAGAACCTCCTTTTCTCCCACCTCTTCATCTACCTCCATCACTTCCTTCAACCCTTCCTGCTCCACTAACCCCTCCACAGTCTCAGCCACCTCAACCACGTCCTCCTGCCACGCCTGCTCCTCCATTACCCTCTCCACTTTCTCAACTTCTACCGTCCACGAGATGGTGTTGACAGCCGTGACAAAGCACTGTCTTGCCACTTTGGGATCTCCTCGAATCCTAACCTGGATTCCCCCGTTGCTGAACTTCAAGCACTGGTGGAATGAGGAGGACATGCACTGAAACACGTTGATGAGGGCTCGTCCGAAGATAGCATTGTAGCTACTCGGAGTGTCCACAATGATGAACCGACAGTTTCGGGACGTTCCCCCTAGGGTCACATGAAGACCCACTCCCCCCTTTACTTCCTTTCTCTCTCCAGAGAATCCAAATAAAGGCCCATTTGAAGCCAACACCCTAAGCTTTCATCTCATCGAAGGCCTTTTTGAAGATCACATTCACTGAACTCTCATTATCGACCAAGATCCGGGAGACCATGAAGTTTTCTGCGGCCGTCTGGATCACCAAGACGCCGCAGAATGGGTCCTCGTAGTCGGGCATGTCCTTCGACGAGAAGGTGATCTCCTCCGGGGGTTTGGGAAGTAAAAGCGACGTTTCACGTGAACATCGTTTGGAGATTCCCCTTGTTGGTGGCCTCAATACCCACTCCCACATGGATCACCCTGATCCCTCCTCAGGTTCCTACATCGACTAGGTCTTCACATCTGTCCTCGTCTCCGGCTCCTGCCACTACCTCCTCTATCTGCACCTGTTGTTGCTATTGCTGTTGCATCGGGCCTCTCGTCCTCCTTATCTCCATAAACTCTGGACATGTGGTCGTCGCGTGGCCTTCTTCCTGATGGTAGTCACAATACGGCAACGTCACCCCGCCCTTTTCTCCCTCTGCCAGAGCTTCTTTTTTGTTCCCTGTCCCCCTTCTCTTCCTCTTCTGATAGTCATTGCCTGTTGGGGAGGAGGTAGAAGGGGCCTCTGGACTGGCCTCCATCCCTGGGGGTTGAACCACCCCTATCCTTCGTGAAAGTATCCTCTTCCTTGATACCCTCTCCCCTGACCCTGGACGGGCCCTTCTTGCGGCCTCCAGGCCAGCCAGTTGTTTGGTTCCTGATGACCCCATCCTTGTTGATGTCCCTGGAATCCTTGCTCACAGGGCTAGTCTAATGTTGCTTGCTTTTTCCCTGCTCTTTCACCTCATCTCCTACCAACCTATTCAGCTTCTTGGCGAATGCCGGGTTCGTCGGCTGTCCCTCTATTTTCTTTGTTGCCCTGTCCATCAATTCTTTAAAAGATAGAGGAGGATCCCTCTTCAACTCCATAATAAAGAATCTCTGGCGTAGCCCAAGCGTAAAGGCCAGCATCAAGGTGTACCCCGGTACCTCTTGGACGAGGAGAACCTCCTCCGGGAATCTGTCCACATAACTTCCCAAGGTTTCCTCCGCCCCATGTTTTATCGCGAAAAAGAACTTTTCTCCCTTCTTTCACTTCTTGGACGTCGAGAACCTCAAAAGGAAATTTCGAGGCAGGTCCTCGAAGCAATGGATCGAACTGAAGGAAACCTGGTGGAACTAATCACTGATATGTTGATGACATTATATTTGGGTCTACTGATGACAACCTTTGCAAGAGATTTGTCAAAATTATGCAAGAGTTTGAGATGCAGTATGGGAGAGCTCAAGTAATTTTTAGGTGTCCAAGTGAAACAATCACAAGATGAAATTTTCATCTCTCGGACTAAGTACACTAGAGAGCTAATAAAGAAGTTTGAGATGGAGTCAGCCTCCAGCATGATAACTCCCATGGGATCAAATGTATCCCTGGACAAGAATGAAAAAGGGAAACTTTTTGATGAGTCTATATACATGTATATCATCGGGTCCCTACTTTACTTGACTGTCAGTAGACCTGATATCATGTATGTAACATGTGTTTGTGCTAGATACCAAGCATGCTCCAAGGAATCTCATTACTCAGTTGCAAAGAGGATTTTGAGATACCTTAAGAGCAACCAACAACTTAGCTTGTGCTACCCTAGGAACAATGATTTTGAACTAATAGGCTATTCAGATGTAGACTTTGCAGGTTGCAAGAAAGATAGAAAGAGCACCTCAGGAACATGTCAATTCGTAGGAAAGAGGTTGATCTCATGGACCAGCAAAAAGCAGACTAGTGTGGCAATTTTCATAACTGAGTCAGAATATATTTCAGCAGCGAGTTGTTGTGCACAACTTTTTTGGATTCAACATCAATTGCAAAACTACAATCTTCAGATAAGTAAAACTCTCATGTATTGTGATTCATCAAGTGCAATCTCTATAGCTAAAAAATCCGGTATCACGCAACAGGATTAAGCATATAAAGATTATGTATCATTTTATTAGAGAACATGTTGAGAAAGAAGATATATGCCTTGAGTTTGTTCTCACATACAAATAAGTGACAGATATCTTCACCAAGACATTGGATGAGGGTAAGTTTAATTCTTTTAATATTGAATTAGGAATACTTAACTTTGAATAGTTTTATCATTCTAATTTTATCCATTGTATCTACGTAGTTATTCATTCCATCTTTATTGTTATAGTTGCTGCTAGAAAATATTATCTGGTAGTATGTTAGGTTGTACTAACCATGCATGCAGGTACATATGAGCATGAGTAAATTGACTCAATTTCAAGTGTTATTCTGTCGTCTTGATCGATAAATATGCCTAGAAGGGCAGAGGAGTTAAGCTGAGTCAATCTCAGCTATACCGTTGAGATCGTTGAGAGGATGCTCAACAATACCTCTCCGTCACCACGATATCATTGTGACGGGCTGCTATCTTCATTATTAAATCATTTTTAGCCGTTAGATCATTTTTATGATCACCCAAGGTGGGCGACGCTTCATTTTCTTTTGAACTATAAATATATTAAAATAAGAGGAGAGGAGATTGCAATTCAAATTAAGAAAACTCAGGTACCTTTGGGATGGTGCTTTCCTTCCAAGATCAAATCTTACTTGATAACTTTAATTCCACTTCCACGCTACTTTATATAATGGATTTTACCTGGGTACTTTAAACATTAACGAAAAAATGAAATTAAAATAACAATAAAATAAATAAAAAAGGGGGCGTAGCCCGAGTACTAGTAAGCTCTGAGTTCTAAGGTTGTTTCCGTCATTCCCATGCACGAGTGGACTCATAAATAAAATGAGGAAGCAAATTTGACAGTATAGAGACCACGCCGCTCGGCAATAGCCGATAGGTTAGGTATGCCCTAGAATTGCCACTTATTTGGGTCAAGTGGAACCCTTGGAGAAGGCACCAAATTCTAAAGAGAGGAGTTGGTTGTCAATGAGACGAAATGGTAGTCAAGCGCAAAGGTTGGACTCCAGGTCGTGATTGATAGACATGTGCGAATCGTGTTGAACCTCTTGTGAAATGGATTCGGCGTAAAGTTATAGCGGAGGTGAGAGAGCGAAAAGGGAGCAAGTCTCCTCGATTGCGTGATAATGTGTCGATTGACTGGTTGGTGGATCCCTCCTTGTATTTCGCCAAAACATTGTAATATAGAAGCTTTGTTATGCATAGTTGTTGTGTTGTGGTGGTGATCTTCTGATGAAGCAAGTGTCGAAGGTTGCAATGGTCGGTCTTAACGATGAAGTGTCAGCACAATAGGTGTAGACACAAGTGCTAGAATGATAACACCAAGATCATATGTTGTGTCATTAGTTTGATTTGTCGAGGGCATTTAAGCGCAATGTTGAAAGGTGATGTGTCGTCTGTCATGCATAAGCACAATGCTAATCATGGTACCTGCTAAGTTGCATACAATAACAAATGACTTAATAAAATCAAGTATTGACAACACTCAAGAAGAACGAAGGGCCTGTTGAAACCTCTCGAAGGTGACCTGATCCTCAAAAAGCTCTGTGAAATGTTGGGTTGTTGGCCACTAGAGGAGGTCGGTAAGTATGCATTTGTCGTCGTGAATGAAGCGTTGATAGTATCCCGTAAGGCCGAGAAATTAGCAAACAGTGCAGACAGAGGAAGGTATTGAAGATTGTGCAAAGATAGTGATTTTCTTTGGGTACATTGCTTGTCTAATAGTTGTGATAACATGTCGAAAATAGACCACTTGCCCACAGTTGAATGAACATTTCTTGAGCTAAAGGACACTGCAAAGGTAGTGAAGGTTTACCTCCTAGGAGGAGTCGTTTGAAAAAAAATTTTGTCAAAGAAGACCCGCACGAATTTAAGGAGAATAGGCTTGAAGAAATCGTTCATCCTTGAATAAAAAGTGGTCGGAGTGTTGATCGCTCCGAACAACATAACCAGGAACTCATAGTGGTCATCATTGGCCTAAGAGGTTGCCTTTGGATTGTCTCTGGGTCGCTCGTGAATCTAATGGTACCAGGATCACAAATCCAACTCGAAGAAAAACTGGGCACCCTGAAGCTAGTACAAAAGCTCATGGATTATGTGGATTAGGCATTATATGCGACTGTAGACTTGTTCAATTCTCTGTAATCAATGCAGAAGAATCAACTGCTGTCCTTACAAACGAGGGTGGAGCTGGAGAATGTGCAAGCGTTGGGTTTGATGATGTCTGCATGAAGTATTTTTGCAACCATTAGCTCCATTGTTTTACTCGACTTGCTCACAAATGTCTTCTTAAAGAACTGTCAGTTGCATGTTGCTAAAGACAATGACATTACCCTTGCCAACTTTGAGGTCTAGGAACTCGACGATGACACATCCAAGACCGGACCTTGAGGACAAGTTTAATTTAGACAAATGGAGTATTGATATGTATACACACCAGCGTATACGAATTCGGAAGACTACATATTGGCAAATGTAAATCCAGTACAGCCATCAGGGAGCATCGTGTCATTGTATCATGTAGTAAGGGTGTTGTCGTAATTAGTGCTAGAGTCCCGTCCATATATAAGGAGGAATGAGTTGTCTTAGATGGTTCTTGTGGAATCTAGTCAAGATCTCGCCTTGGATAGAACACTTAGGGGAACCATCCCTCAAGAGCTTGGCAAGGGCATCCCTCACGATTGCATCGTGACTATATACCAGTGCAATTTATTTTGGTGTGTACCAATATGACATGAGATATATTTGATAAGCATTGTAAGGTTTAACCCAACCCAAAAGAACAAGTAAAAACAAAAAAAAAAACAAATTACAATGCTGAAAACCTTCATGCAACAAAAAGTAAAATAAAATGAAGAGTTCATAATCTACCTGTCCATGTAAGTGAAAGTTGACGAGTAGTTTCCAGATTTAGTATAGAGTATGCGATGGTGAAAATCATGAAATTCAGCTCTGCATGTGTAACCAGTTCTCACAATGATCAACCAGGTGTGTGGAAGACTGCAACTCATAACAACAAATAAAACAATAGGACTAACCCTCCATATAAAGGGAGAAAATTTGAAAGACTCCATGGGAAGTGGTATCCGCAATGAGCCTCAACAGTCTCCAGAACCCTCAATACCATCCACAACCAAAGAGTAAATAGATGAGGACCGGTAAGAGCAGGACCAACGATGGTAGCAAATCCCAAGAATAATATTTCAGCAGGATGAGCATACTCGGATGTTAATCCAAATGGTGTAGCATATCTGGAAGCAGTAAGTAATAATAATACTGTCATCTCTAAAAATTATAAAAAAAACAACAGAAAATATACCAAATTAAGCAACTCACTCATGATGCACACTGTGGACATGCTTGTACAGCCATTTAGTGTGCAATAATCTGTGGCCCCAATAGAAAACAAAATCCTCCAGAATGAAATAGAATATAATTTGCAATAGGATCACATGCCTACAAATCCCAATAATTTAACAGTAAAGGAAAGAATGTCACCAATTAGAAAAAAACGTTACCAATTAGAAATCCTAACTATAGTAATCAAAGCATATAATGTCAGACTCTCCTGTTTCATCAAATTCTCACAGCTTTCATACAAGCTAGCTAGCTGCTGCTTACATGTTTTCCATGTAAACCACAAAAGGGCTGCAGCTAACTCAAATCTAGGTATGAAGTTGTACATAAAAAGGAAAGTTGATTTACATGAAAGGAGACATCAAAATACCAGTGTGGAAGTGGAAGCGAAGTTTTCAGACCCATCCATCTAAAGATAGGGTAAGAAAGTATCATGACCGGTAAATTCACACATAAATGATACAGGACCAAGCGCAAGATGCATTTCTCCTGAGCATCGGGGGTGTTACTTTTTTTCTGCAAAAAAGAGCATAGAATTCAGTCAGTGTACATATGAACAAAGAGATGACTCGTTTAAAAATATGAACATCATTTGATCATAAATAAAATTTGCTGTATTGGATAGCCCAAATTCTGATGACACAATGGAACCATGAATATGTTATGGAGGGCAGGCATCAGCATCTGGATAGCCCAAATTCTGATGACACAATGTAACCATGAATATGTTATGGAGGGCAGGCATCAGCATCGACGCACAATATAAAAAGGCTGTGACGAGCACATGGCGGATGTATTCCAGACAGAACGCACCTGTGGGCAACGATGCTTAGGCTGGATCAACCATCGGTTATTTCAGTACTTATATTCGCAAATATTTTAATTGTCTTTATGAATTAACTAATGCTACCAGGTGGCCTTAAATAGCTAGTCATCATGTATTATCAGTTTATGACAGAAGAATGAGAAATTTTAGAGCCTAGAGTTGTGTTATGGTCTTCACTTCGGTATCCATTAATCTTATTATTATTATTATATATCTTATTATGTCCTTAATTAGGGTTTTCACATCCTTTAATCATCGTGTCATATGTATGGAGTCTAGTGTAGATTCTTTCCTTATAAGTCTATCTCTGGAACTCTTTATGACTATGCCACTTTGTATTTCTATTTAAAGTATCCTTAGGGTCATGATGACGGGAAGTTGTGAATGAATGCTCTCTCTTTTAGTTCTCTCATAACCTAGCTTCAAGCTAGAGTTTGGGTTGAACAAGGTTCCCCTCTTCCGCCTTCATCCTCCTCCAGTTGAGCATGGTTTCCTTCTATCCTTGTTGTACTCACCATTCATCCGGGAAGTTACCGACACGCAACCGGTTACTTGGCATCAAAGACAAGCGAATCCTCCACGTTACTCTGCCAACAAAATCACCTATTTCCAATCAAGTTAGGTTAACCCATATCGTATCGGTAACTTGCCAAATGGATGGGGAGTGAGGCGAGGATTCAAGGTAGTCGAGCTCAACTGATGTGATCTCTTGACAAACGTGCTTTATATAGGCCAGTTCACAAGTTGTATAAGTAAAAAAATGATAAGAAAATATGATCTCCAAGGGTATTTTGATTGAACTATTCTATAATTACTCCTAAACAACTTATCTAGACTAATGATTGCTTTTGTTTAATTAATTTTAAATTCATAAATAGAAACGTAATTAACTATGAATTTAAAAAACATTGAGATGTAGAGTTAGGGTGATTGTTACGAACTATTTAACTAAGACTAGCCGTGAGTAAAATGTGTAAATTAATAGAAATCCTTGTATCAATGATGGTGATTCTTGCAATACACGTCGAAACCTGATACATCATTATCGTATATATAATTAATGATGGCAATACATTCACGTACTCTGTTTTTAGAAAAGCAAGTGTACCTCTCGTGTATAGTATATGATAGACTAATATTAAGATCGTATTTCTCGGAATTTTTGTGAATACCTTACCATTTCATTCTATTATTATACAAACTTATTAAGACAATTTAATAATAAGATAAATGAAACATGGGTAGGAACTCTAGTATAAAAACCAATGGAAGAAAAACAAAATATTTTTCTATTTTGTGAAAATAACAAATTTATACCATGTAGTAAAATTGTAAAAATAAGTATTACCTAATCATTTAAAGATATTTTTCCTCTCACGATAATGATTACTTTAGATTGTGAGGGTTTCACACTACTCTGAACTCTTGGGTACAGATGAAACAAGACTAACATTAGGGTAATCTACTTGAGAGCTCAATAATTGCGAACACTTCCCTAAACACTGCTTTAACATTTTTTAAAACTTTAATGCTTAAATTTGACTCTAGACTAAAGATTTATGTGGATCTCACTCGAAATTTGCATGCAACACTCTTTACATGCATGTGATCTATTCATAAAAGAGTTCATGTAGGCCTTTAGAACTATGTGACTCATAACTAAGCATGGTATTTCGAGACAACTAACTTAATGCACTATTTAATGCAAATAAATCGTAGGAAAGGCAATTCCCTTTTAGGCCGGTGTGGGCGAGGAGGGATTCGAACCCCCGAAACCGTGGTTCGTAGCCACATGCTCTAATCCTCTGAGCTACAGGCCCCACCCCGTGCAAATAAATCGTAGGAAATCACGAATCATGAATAAAAAATAGAGATGAAAATTTAGTATAAAATTTACATCATCCAAACAAGTAGAAGTTGTTAACAAATGCAAGGTAGGGTTATGTTGGGTCATACCCCTTCTCCAATTATTCAATTCTCAAGATAGAAATTGTCAGCTACAATAGTTCTCATCCCCCATATAGCGGACCCACAACGACCCGGGATTCCACAACGACCTTGTCCTCAAGTTCGAACTCCGAAAACTGGGCCTTGATCTCCTCCTCCAGGTTCCATGTGGCCTCCTCGGCCGGTTGGTCCTTCCACTGGATGAGGACCTGTCGCATTGTTCGTCCTTGTTGAAGTTGGTGACCGGGCGGTCTGGCGGTTTGTCTTGGCGGGTTGAAGACCGCGCGGTCTGGCGGTTTGTCTCAGCTGGCTTGGAGACCGGGCAGTCTGGCGGTCTACCCTGGCAGTCTCTCTTCCTCTCTGGTGGTAGCCGTGCGGTTTGCCCTGCTGTCTAACCGTGCGGCTTGTGCGGTTTGTTTTGTATAGTTCGCTTAGTCCTGTAAATTATAGTCTCACATCTCTTATTTGTATTCTCTCATCTCTCCTCCATTCTATATAAAGGAGGGCATACCTTTGTAATAGACATCTTTTTTGGATAATAAAATTTCAATTATTCAAAAGTTTATTCGCTTGTTCTCTACTTTTTGCTTCTTTTCGCTACTTTCTAACATGGTATCAGAGGGCACGGTCATTTCCTCCTGATTCTGTGCGCTTTCTGTTGTTCGCGGCTTGTTTTCCGCGTTCTTCGACTTAATTCGCGGCTTGCCTTCTCTTCTGTCCGCGCGGCTTGTTTCTATCCGTGCGGCTTGTTTCTGACCGATGCCCTGTTTGCGCGGCTTGCTTCTTCTTGGTTCTCTTCTCCTACTGCTCTTTGTCGCAGCGACCTGCTTCCTTGTCGCCGCGCCCCTTGTTCTTTCCTGCCGCTCCGACTTCCTAGTCGTTGCGGTCTGTCTCTGTCCGCGTGTCTTGTCTCTCTACTCGCGGTTTGCTGCTGTGATCTGCCTGACCGTGCGGGTTGTTCCTTTTACCCGCATCTTGGTCGCGGTCACCTGCTCTTCTCCTCTCTTCTGTTCGCTCGGGCTTTTCAGTCCGCGCGCCCTCCTCCCCGCTGTGCCTTTGACTTCTTGCTAGCCGCTACTGTTCGCGCTTTCTTTGTTGTTCCCTTCTTCCCGCTCCTGCTTGCTAGTCGCGCCGGCCTCATCTCTTGCCGTGCGACCTGTTCTCCTCTGTTCGCCCGACTTTTTCAGGCCGTGCGACCTCTTTCCCTCTGCATTGCTCTGCTTCTTGGTTGCGGCCTTCCTAGCCGCCCGACCTGTTTTCTGTTCGCCCGGCTTAGTGCATTTTCTCTTCTCGCGGCTTGTTCTTATCGTCGCGGCTTGCTCCTCTCTTGCCTCCATGGCTTTCCCCTCCTCCAGCCTGTCCGCCTCCGTGGTCACCTCTTCTGGTAGTGCTCATATTGTTACTCGCGGAAGATGGCTCATCGACTCTGGTGCAACCAATCATATGACCGGCAATCCTCAATGTTTCTCTCTTCTCGACACACATGCTCAGTTGCCCCCGGTCATTGTTGCTGATGGATCTCCCTCCCCGGTCCATGGGACGGGCATGGTTCAAGTCACTCCATCTCTCTGCCTGGCTGATACACTCTATGTGCCCAAGTTTCCGTGCAATTTATTATCGGTTACTTCTTTATGCAAGCAACTACGGTGTTCTGTCATATTCACCCCTAGCTCGTGTGTTTTTCAGGATCCGGACTCCCAACGGACGATTGCTACCGGGACTGAGAGTGGTGGCCTCTACTTCCTCGACAACGTCTCTGCTCTATCCGCCTTCTCCTCCTCCTCTACAGATCTTCTCCAATGGCATCTTCGCCTTGGACATGCTCCTCCCCGCATTCTCCGCCAACTCCTGTCACACCTCCCTCCTCATCATCCTCCTCTCAACTGTGATGCATGTCAACTTGGCAAACATCACCGCTCCTCCTTCCCACCAACGCAAAGTCGGGGCTCTTCCCGTCCGTTCGACCTCGTTCACTCTGACATATGGGGTCCCGCTCCTAACCTCACCATCGGTCGGGGTAGTTCCTATTTTGTCACCTTCATTGATGATTTCTCTCGATGTACGTGGGTATATCTTCTCAAAGATCGCTCCGAGCTGTTCTCTGTTTGGACCTCCTTTTATTCTATGGTTAAGACTCAGTTTGATACGTCTATTAAACTCCTTCGCTCTGACAATGCTAAGGAGTATCTTAGCCACGACTTCTCCTCCTTTTGTACTCACCATGGTGTTATTCGTCAAACAAGTTGTGTCTACACCTCCCAACAAAATGGGGTGGCGGAACGCAAAAACCGTCACCTCCTTGATGTCGCTCGCACTATGATGACTCAAATGCATGTTCCTCGCTCCTATTGGGGATATGCTGTCCTCCTCTCCTGCTATCTCATCAATCGCCTTCCCTCCACAGTTCTCCACGGTGTTACCCCCTTCTCCATTCTTTATCCGGACAAGGATCCCTTTCCTCTCCCTCTGCACATCTTTGGGTGCACCGCTTTTGTGCACTCTCCTGCTGCCACCCGTGATAAACTCTCCCCACGTGCCACCAAATGTGTTTTTCTGGGCTACTCTCCCACTCAGAAAGGATATTGCTGCTTTGACCCTGTTACCCGCAAGCAATTTGTCTCTGCGGATGTCACCTTCTTTGCCAATGCCCCTTACTTCTCTCCCGCTTCCTCTTCTACTCCTCCTGAACCTACTTCTCATACCGACCCATCCCTTCCCTCTGCTCCCACTGATGTTCCGCCCTCTCTACCCACTCCACCGTCTTCCCCATCCTCATCCTCTCCACCCTCTACTCCGCTTTCTCCCTCCACTCCGCTGCCATCTCTCTCTACTCCTGGGCCAGCTCTCTCCACCACGGATACTCCGGATACTGAGGCACCTGCTGACCTGGATCTCCCGATTGCTCTTCGCAAAGGGATTCGGGCCTGTACCCAACACCCGCTTGCTGCAGTTGTTTCCTATGATCGTCTTACCCCTGCTCGCAGAGCTTTTGCCCTGGCTATCTCGGCCACTGTCACCCCCCGTTCCTACCAGGAGGCCCTTAATATTCCTCATTGGAAAGCTGCCATGGATGAGGAGATTGTTACTCTCACTGAACGGGGTACCTGGACCCTTGTTCCTCCTCCTTTCAGCACGGATGTTGTTGGTTGTCGCTGGGTCTTCGTGGTGAAGTTTCTCCCAGATGGCAGTGTGGATCGTTATAAGGCTCGCTTGGTTGCCAAGGGTTTTACCCAAACTTATGGGATTGATTACTTTGACACTTTCTCTCCCGTGACTCGTCTCAGCACTATTCGGGTTCTTCTCTCTGTGGCTGTCAACCGGGATTGGCCCATTTCGCAGCTAGATGTTAAGAATGCCTTCCTCTATGGTGATCTGCAGGAGGAGGTTTACATGGAGCAACCTCCTGGGTATGTTGCTCAGGGGGAGACACGGGTATGCTGGCTAAAGAAGGCTATCTATGGCCTCAAGCAGAGTCCTCGTGCCTGGTTTGACAAGTTCAGTGGCATTGTTGCGGCCATTGGTTTTACAAGAAGCTCAGCAGATCACTCCTTGTTTGTTCGGAAAACCGCCTCTGGTCTTGTTGTTCTTGCGGTTTATGTTGATGACATTCTTCTTACTGGCGATGACCAGGATGGGGTATTGATGACCAAGAAACACCTTCGTCAACATCTGGTCACAAAAGATATGGGCTCCCCGAAATACTTTCTGGGGATTGAAATCTCTAGAAAGCCCAACTCCATGGTCCTTTCACAACGGAAGTATGCTCTTGATCTTTTAAAGGAGGCAGGACTGACTGGTGCTAAACCTGCACGATGTCCTATGGCTCTTGGAGAAGACAAAACTTGGACAGATGACTCACCTCTTCTCTCCGATCCTACGAGATACCGGCATCTGGTGGGCAAGCTCATATATCTCACGGTAACCAGACCCGACATCTCTTATGCTGTTGGCAAGGTGAGTCAGTTCATGCAAGCTCCGAGGGAGTGTCATCTACAATCTGCTCTGAGGATATTAGAGTATATTAAAGCTGTTCCAGGGAAAGGACTCCTATTTCAGAAAAATGGTCACCTTAGGGTTGAAGCGTACTCTGATTCAAGCTATGCGGATGACAAAGGGGACCGCAAATCGACTTCAGGTTTCTGCACATTTGTTGGAGGCAATCTTGTGAGTTGGAAGAGCTAGAAACAGTCTGTCGTTTCCAGGTCTAGTGCAGAGGCGGAATATCGCAGCATGGCATCGACTACATGTGAGTTGAAGTGGTTGCGGGCTCTCATGCTTGACTTAGGAGAGGTTTACAACTATCCTCTTCCTATGTTCTGTGACAATAAGGCCGCGATACACATTTCCAAAAATCCGGTCTTTCATGAGAGAACAAAACACATAGAAGTCGACTGTCATTTTATTCGGGAAGAAATATTGAAGAAACAGATTTGCACTCCATTTGTGACTTCCGACAACGAGTTGGCAGATGTCTTCACCAAGCCGGTGTCCGCTTCCTTTTTCCACATCTGCGACAAGCTGGGCATGATCAATATATATGCTCCAGCTTGAGGGGGAGTGTTGAAGTTGGTGACCGGGCGGTCTGGCGGTTTGTCTTGGCGGGTTGAAGACCGCGCGGTCTGGCGGTTTGTCTCAGCTGGCTTGGAGACCGGGCGGTCTGGCGGTCTACCCTGGCAGTCTCTCTTCCTCTCTGGTGGTAGCCGTGCGGTTTGCCCTGCTGTCTAACCGCGCGGCTTGTGCGGTTTGTTTTGTATAGTCCGCTTAGTCCTGTAAATTATAGTCTCACATCTCTTATTTGTATTCTCTCATCTCTCCTTCATTCTATATAAAGGAGGGCATACCTTTGTAATAGACACCTTTTTTGGATAATAAAATTTCAATTATTCAAAAGTTTATTCGCTTGTTCTCTACTTTTTGCTTCTTTTCGCTACTTTCTAACAGTCCTTGAATGTCCTCGGTCTGTGTTCCCAAAACTGATGAAGACTCGTATCGGGGAATAGAATCAACAGCTAAATCATCTGGTAGTGTAGCCACGAGGGGATGATACCCTAGGGCCCTCTTCCGCATGGAGACATGTAAATGGGGTGAATTCGACAATCGCTGGGGAGCTGCAGACGGTAGGACATCTCTTCGATTTTCTCCGAGATCAGGAAGGGGCCAAAATAGCGGACCGAGAGCTTTGGTCGAGTGTCACACACCATATTACTCCGCAGAAGACTCTTTAGTATTTAAACTTTGTGCATCTCAAGTTCATCACAGTGGCCAATGGTCACACCACCCCGGTTTCTTGTTTTGTTGATGTTCCCCTCACTTCATCTCTCTCACCCTTTCTTCGCTCGATTCTTCATGTTCCAGGATCTCCTTTCAACCTTCTTTTGTTAGTCGCCTTACTGAAGACCTTGATTGCCCTGTAACCTTCTCTTCCTCTTCTTTTGTTATGCAGGATCGATGTACGCAGAATATCATTGGTAAAGGACGACATCCAACAGGTTGTATACTCCGGACATTCCACCCACAGTTCTCTTCTCCGAAAATTCTGTTGATTGGCACCAGCATCTTGGGCATGCTCCTCTCCCAATTCTCAAGAATGCTCTTCTCGGTCTCTCCCTCACTGACTTTATTTGTGAGTCATGTATCTTCGGAAAACAACATCATTCTTTTTTCTCCCTCATTGTCCCAGGAGCAATGTTTCTTTTGATTTAATACATTCTGATATTTGGAGATCTTATAAAACAACTAATATTTTTGGTTATCGTTACTTTCTTACATTTATTGATGATTACTCTGACATGACACGGTTATATTTACATCACAATCGTTTTGAACTAACTCGTGTCTTTTGTGCTATTATTTTTGAGATTTGCACACAATTTTCCAGCTCCATTAAGACACTTTGAGCCAACTATGCGCAAGAATACATGAGTCATGCATTTAATAGTCTTTGTTCTGAGTATGGGATCATATATCAAACCTCATGTGTTTATACCCTTAATAAAATGGTGTGTCTGAGCGGAAGAATCGTCATCTTCTTGAGTCGCTCACTCACTTATATTTCCAATGAAGGTTCCCAGGATTTATAGAAATTTTGCAATTTTTACAGCATACTACCTCATCAATCGTTTGTCCTCCTCCATTCTCAACTATGCGACCTCCTTTGGCCTTCTATTTCCCTCCGTACACCCCTTTCCAGCTATGCCTCACATCTTTAGATGTAAAAATTATGGCCACTATCTTGGCCCTTCCACCGATAAGTTTGTTCCTCGTGCAACCAAATATATGTGTGTGGGTTACTATCACACTCAAAAATATTATGTCTATTATTCTTCTGACGATCACAAGATTGTTACATCAACAGATGTGACCTTCATCGAAGACCAGTATTTTCACTCTCTCAATTCATCTCCTCTAGCACCTACATTACTATCGCGCCCTGCCTTCCCAGTTAAATCTCATCTGGTGCCACTCCTCCCAACCCCAATCCGCGTACCCTCCAAACCACCTCTTCTTCGTATGTATACTCGCCACCCTCCTTGTTTTGATGCCTTAAGACAGTTACCCTCTACTAATAGCATGATGCGGTCTGAAGATCCAGCACCAGCATCTACCTATCATGCTCTGGCCAATTATGTGTCCTTGCATCGCCTCTCTCTGGTGCTTTACAAATTTATAATTTCTTTATTTCCAACCCTAACTCTCTGCAGGAGACTTTTCAGCATCCAGAGTGGCGAGCAGTCATGGATGAGGAAATGACTGCTCTTTGGGTAAATCAAACTTGGGATCTTGTCCCTCTTCCTCCTGGCCAGACTTATGTGGGTTATAAGTGGGTCTTTGGCTTCAAACATGGTCTAGATTGGGCGGTTCAATGTCTCAAGGAACATCTTGTGGCTTGAGGGTTTACTGAACAATTTGGCATTGACAATGACGAGACCTTCACGCATGTTGCAAAACTAAATACTATTGGTGTATTGATCTCTCTAGTTGTTCATCAACAATGGCAGTTGCATCAATTCTATGTCAAAAATGTTTTTTCAATGGCAATCTGCAAAATATAGTATATATGCAACAACCTCTCGGGTTTGAGACCGCAGGCGAGTCCCTTATATGTCATCTCAAAAAATATCTTTAGGATCTCAAAATTCTTCTCGAGCATGATTTGACAAGTTCAGTCATGTTGTTCATGAAGTTGGGTTTGCTCGAATCTCGGCCGACTTCTCCCTATTTACTCATCATCGTCCAACAGGCGCAGTGATTCTCTTGATTTATGTCGATGATATTTTGATTACAGGTGATGACTTAAAAGAATATACACGATCAAGCAGCACTTGGTCTCTACTTTTCAAACTGACGACCTGGATTCAGTATTTTCTAGGTCTCGAAGTAGCATGGCGTCCTGATGTCCTTGTCCTATCTCAATACAAGTATAGTCTTGACCTTCTTCATGATACTGACTACTCTGAATGTAAGTCTGTTGATACACCTATGGATGTCAACCACAACTTCTGCGCTCATGCCACCGACTCTGACATACTTCTCTTGAACACAAAGTACTATCTACGTCTTTTAGGGAACTGGTTTATCTTATAGTTACAAGACCTAATATAACCATTGTTGTTGGAGTTGTGAGTCGATACATGCATGCTCCACGAATCTCTCACCTTCAGGCAGTTGAGTGCATCCACCAATACTTGAAGTCTGCTCCTGAACAGGGGCTAGTATACAAGTCTTCTTCTTATCTCTGATTGTCTACTGACACTGACTACATTTGTTCTCTGGATGATCGTCATTCCACAAGTGGATATTATACATACTTTTGTGGACATCTTATCATCTAGCGCAGCAAGACGCAGACTATGGTTGCTCGCTGATTTGCCAAAGTTGAGTATCATTCAATGGCCTATGTTATGTCTGGTCTTACATGGTTGGAAAGCCTCCTAAGTGACTTGGGTGTTATACTCTCCTCGCCGGCTACTCTCTTTTGTGACAGTCAAACTGTTATACACATTGCCAAGAATCTTGCATTTCATGATCGTACCAACACATCGAAGTTGATTGTCACTTCATTCTGGAGAAGGTTCAACTAAATAAACTAGAATTAAAACGTGTTTCTACCAAGGTTGTCGGGATCGAGATTCTAGGTGAGATCGTTTCGAGATTTGATCGATTTATAGAATATGATTGAATTGAGAATCGTAAGATCCAACAACATTCATAAATTAAGACAATATAAAATTAAATTTTATATCACTCAATTACATGCTCAATTAACAAAAAAATCATTAAATTAAGCAGTATATGAATAATTATATCAATAAATAATTGAATAACTAAATCAAAAATATTATATCATTTTAACTTCACTTTCAGTTTCAGGCAGGGCACCCAATGACTACTAACAATAAAAATGAATCTAGACCAATGAATTGTTGGAAGCCTGGAGTCAGGAAGACGGACATGGATTGTTGGATTGCTCGTATGTTGGAAGCAGGAAGCCTAGATTGCTCGAATGCTAGATTTCTAGCATCTGGATTGCTCGTACGTTAGGAAGATAAAACACCGGCTTGGATCCAAGAAGCCGCTAGATTATTAACCACTGGATTGCTCATACGCTGGAACGGAAGAGAAGACACTAACACCACCTGAAATGGAACTAGGTAAGGAAGAAAAAGGAAGACATTTGGACTGGAAGCGATCGAAGACGTCGCCCTAAGCCTCCATTTACAGTCGGCAATCGACACTTGAGATAGAGTAAAGTGACAACATATGATTCTGCGATTAGGTATGGGGGTTAGGATTGTGATTGAGTTAAGTAATGGGGTATAGGCATTGGATCGATTGAATAGGGTCGGGATAGGGTTGGACATATTTCTAGTTCCCTTTGGTTGGACTGGTAGTATCGGGTCGGGATCGCGATCCTAAAGATCCTAAGATTCGGATGGTGATCCTAGAAGTAGAGGTGTTGATTTAGATCGGGGGTAAGATCTGGATTGATTTACAAAATCTGGATCATAGGATCGTAAGATCCTATGATCCTATGATCTGGATCGCACCTGTGGATGTCAACCACAAGCATTGTGCTCATGTCACCGACTCTAATATACTCCTCTCAAACCTAGAGTACTATTGACTTGTAAGGAAACAGATTTATTTTACAGTTACAAGACCTGATATATTCATTGTTGTTGGAGTTGTTAGTCGATAAATGCAAGCTCCACGAATCTCTCACCTCCAAACAGTTGAGCGCATCCACTGATAGTTGAAGATTGCTCCTGGACAAAAGCTAGTATACAAGTCTTCTTCTTTGAGATGTCCTATGTTATGTCTGAGCTTACATGATTGGAAAATCTTCTAAGTGAACTGGGTGTTAAACTCTCGTAACCGGTCACTCTCTTTTGCGAGAGTCAAGCTACTATATAAATTGCTAAGAATCCTGCATTTCATGATCGTATCAAACACATCATAGTTCATTGTCACTTCATTCGGGAGAAGGTTCAACTGAAGAAACTGGACTTAAAACATGTTCCTATTGTTGGGCAAGTTGTTGACATTCTCACTAAGGCATTACCGGGTCCGCTATACTATCAGTTCTTGTTCAAACTTGGTGCTTATGGCCTTTATTCTCCAGCTTACGAGGGAGTTTTGGATAATGTGTACAAAGGCCCTAGCAAGGCCCGGCTAAAGCTTATTACCTCTTTAGGATTTATTCTTACAACTTAGAATGGGATTATTGTTCATTCCTCTCTTCTTATACAAGTGTACAAATACTTGTATGTATGAATGTGAGAAATTAATAAAATATTTCTTTTATTTCTCATTTTCGGGTTTTTTTACGAGTCTTAAATTAAGGAAATTTAAAAGGCAGGAGATTTAGGATTTCCCCTACTTGGTATTCTTCTCACCAAGGTTGTAGATGTCGGATATCGGGGGCACGTCGGTTTAGGTTTTCATGTCATTTTTAATATGTTGGAGGATATATCGGGGATATTTCATATATCGGGTTTTAATATTTAATTATTTTTGTGTAATTATTTATAAATTTAATCATTTTTTAAAATATATATATTAATATATTAATAATTTGATATTTATTGAACTCCTAAATTTATCAAACTAATATAAATATTTTGTGTTACACAAATAATAACGGTATAACGCATGAAATAAAACAAGAGGGAGCAAAATGTCACGATGTTGTTGATAACAATGGAAGGTAAGAAACCTTTAGTCCATAATTCAAAGATCATGCATAATTGAAGTCGATGACGGATTTGAGAAGAAAGAAAGTCAGAGGAAGAGAACAAAACAACCTAAACAATAAAACAATTCTGGCATATTGTCTATTAGACCATAGACACTAATTAAAATAAACTGAAAAAAACAGTCGATAAAATGTCGGGATATATCGGCCGATATATCGGCGAATATATCGGTCAATAGCAGACATATCAGAGAAATATATTCCAAAAGAATATTTCGCAAAAAAATATCGGAAACGTGTCGTTTTGAACATAAAACTTTTATGTCGGCCGACATGTTGGCCATGTCGGAGGATATCCAGAACAATGCTTCTCACCAAAGTAATTCTGACAATAATGAGAATTAATTAGGTATTCAATTTGCATCTTATCAAATTAAAGTACTTCATTATAATTTTTAATTAATTAGCACTTGTTTGCCATAATTATCACATTACCTAATTTGATGAACTATTTTATTCATGACCTTATCGGTTGGTCGCGCCTATAAGTCATATGAGCATGTGCGAGTGACGTACGCAAAATAAAACATACGTGTGCCAATGTGCATGAAAATAAAACAGATACATTGCACAATTGACATGTGTGATACATGCGAATAAAATAAATTAAAGTGCAATGATGAGACGCAGGTTGCATCACCACTGCTACAGCAGTCAACTTCTCTCCGTCGGTCTCACAGGAGAACATGTGTCTCCTATCGTTTTATCCTCCATGACAGCCGTCAGAGACATCATGGTCGCATCATATGGTGTCCTCTCCGGTGAATCTAAGGGGGAACCGTATGGTATGATATTTCTTCATTCAACCTTGTTTGATTGATTCCTTCTACCTAGTGCCTCTTTCTTGCCCATGGGTGATTCTTCTGACATTTCATCCACTCCTCAATTTGTTCCTGCAAATTACCCCCCTAGGAGGCACGGGCAATCTGGATCGTTGAAGTTCACTACAGTGGCTTTGGATGGCACGAATTACCATAAATGACTTAGGGCTACTCAGCATGCTATTCGTAATCATCAGTTGTATGGGCATATTGATGGAACCATTGTTGAACCACCATGTTTTGATCCCTCATGGAGGAAATGGGATGCGGAGAATTGTTTGGTTGTCTCCTGATTACTCCACTCAATGTCCTCTCTGGTGTACCATAGTTATATGCTCGTGAACTCCGCCCATGAAATTTGGACTCAAGCCCAACTTACTCCAGGTGGGTAGCTCGACGCAAATCTTTGAGCTCACACGTCGTGCTTTGGATAGTCTAACTTTATATTCTTGTCGTTATCTTATTATATGAATTGTTTGTGAGAATTGTTTATATGGAATCATTAGTCTCATGTTGGGTGACGTCTCATGCATATGTAAAAATAGTTGACTTAAATTTTAAGACAAGAATTACGTTGTTAATATTTCGTGGTTCTCCTGCCCAAATAAGTTTGGAATTGGTTTTAAATACACCAAAATTGGGTTTTTATCCTGTTTAGTATCACTTTGTAAACTTAGACAGCTTAATGTTAGTACCAACATCAAGTGGTAAAATTAACTATAAGTCCCATTTGACGCCTTCAAATTTCTGACTAGTAAAAAATTGCACAGCTGGAAAGCAACATTAATTCTGCTTCCATTCCAAAGCCAAATATGGTACAAAGTGCTATGCAATTACCATGCAGTAAAATATCACAAGAACAATAGAAAATTGTGACCAATGGAGACTTGAGAATATATTACAGTACTGAAGATTTTACGAAAAAAATACAATAACAATTATCAGTAAGTTCATATATAAAACTCCTGAAAACAGATGTCACGAACGGGTGGATTAAGAGAAAAGTTGCCAGAGTGCTTTGCTAATATAACTGCATTATGTACAGGAAAAATTAAAACATCCACCTGAAAGAATTTTGTATGCAGTTGCTTGTCAGACAAAAAAATTTGTACCTAAACTTGCTTTCACAAACTAATTACTCAAAACCAAAAGATAAAGGAATGTTTTTCAAAGAAGAAATATAGAGATTAGAAGTTGAAACAGACCTGAATTTTGTATTTACTGAAAAGTCCTGTCCTCTCAAAACAAATAGATGGAAGGCCGGAAAGGAAGAACACACTTTCATGAATAATAAAGGAACCAAATGTAGCCAATTGAAAGTCGCTGAAATGAGTGATTATACACTGCAATTGAAAGCACAACTAGAAATTATTCAGTTGAATAAAACTCAAGGTGAATTATAGTGTAATACAAAAGGACAAGAAGATTATTTTAACAGTTTGTGCAGAATCAATTCCACAGATGGTAAAGTTAAAAATTGCATGTTTCTGGTGTTTAATATTTTCTCCACGGGTGCAGTTATACTTTTGACTTGTTTATTTTCATGAAGTCAGCAGGTATCGCAAAATGTTCTTCAAAATTTTTCTATTATTTAATACAGAAAAATATCAAGGTAATCTTTCTCAAAATCAACTATCTATAGTTTATGATAAATATCAAAAGAAATACTATAACTGTATGGCAAGGAATATTTAAAAGTGAAGACTGATATTTACAACATTAAATCCTTCAAAATTCATCTAAATATATATCTTTTTAAAATGAATAGTTTCTATATATCAAAAATCTCATAATCATAGCAGCGAGTCAAACCACCTAGCTCTACCTCCAAGACGCAATGAAATTCCTGCTGCCAAGCTTTTTAAAAAATACAAATCTTAGAATAAGCACCTCTACCAGAATGAAGAGGTCAAGAGGGAATTCGCTTGCATCAAGAGTTACGTAATAAAAATTTCAAATGACGTTAGGCAAGGCACGGAAATCAGTTGGTAGTCGTTGTTTCTGTAAAATAAGCATACATGGTATTCTTGTAATTTGTAATCATCTTGAATAATTAGCCCACCCAGTGTTATGTTCTATGAATAGCTAAGTTGTACTGAATAGAAGGAACGAATGAAATTGATCACAATTTTCCTCTTCCTTCCTGTCGCAGATTGTTCATGTCCTATACCAGTGTTGTATTCTGATAATACCAGCTCTCGAAGCGTCAGGAAGGTCAGTCAACTGCGAGTCTGCGACAGTTCTAGGAATCCATGTGGAAATAATACAGGAGATGAATGCTCAACATCTTCGCGGTATGGAAGAGGAAGAGGAATATTCACCTCTATTTCGATGGAGAGCTCAAATGAAGGCATCCAAGCATTGCAGGCCAGAGAACCATGATCACCAAGACTTCATCAATATCAACCACCTCAATGCCCATGAATCGATTTTTCAAGACTCACAAGGGATTGGGATTAAAGAATGGATGTATGGTTGAGAGCAATTCTATGATCTAGACAAGACGCTTGAGCACATGAAGGTGCATACGCATCGGTTCGGATGGACGGTCCGGCCTTATATTGGCACCACCTTTACATGATCAATGGATTGACTAGCCAATTGCCAGGTTTGGAGGATTAATGATGTAAACCGGAGTTCTTGATTCAATATTAAATAAGTAAATTCAGTGAAGATTAGGATAAAATTAACTCCAAGTTCATTATGCTCTCAATCTCATAGCAGACGAATATTGTTTCTTTAAATTGTTAATCAAAATTTGAGAGATAATTACACTGGAACATACGGTTGGAAGCATTCATGGATCGATGATTCCATAGGCAAAGATTTGCATAAAAATAACTCGTGGGAAATAGCAGCAATTTGAATAATTGGGGAGATTTCGGCAAGCTCAATATTATTTTAAAAACTAAATAAAATATTGTAATGAAAATTAAGTGCAGAAGTTGGGGACGTTTTACCAAGCACATCCAAATGCTACAATAAGGACTTCAGTCCAAACAAGTCGAAACAAAATCTGAAATAAAAGAGTGGAAGAGCCAAACCAGACCCCCTAGAATAGGTGTCAGTGTCGACAATGGCCCGCGGTGTCCACGTCGACAGGGCACTGTAAGTTTTCACGGGGGAATCGACCACAGGAGGGGTGCAGCAAGCGGGACGTGTCGTGAAGAAGTTCTTCCGTTGAGAGGATCGTCGCGGTCGACGACAGCAGTTAAGTCTACTGGGGTGGACTGTTGGAGTTACCATGGTGATCTGTAAGTGGTTAAACATGTAATCTCACTGCCAACGCGATATGAGCCTGCATGGTCGCACATAAGAGATGTGGAGAAGTTGGATGATTGACTGTGTTGGTAAAGGTTACCAATCACCGACCTGAATGGGGTTATGGGCAAAGTGTTGCCTTAAAGGATCGTCGGGTTGGGCAAATGTTGCCTTGAAGGATTGGTAAGAATAGTCGACCGCGGGTCGACGTGTATCGTCAACTCACGTTCGACGTGAATCGACGAGTATCGTCGACCGCGGGTCGACTATCGTCGACCGCAAGGTCGACGATCGACGTGTATCGTCAACTCACGTTCGACGTGAATCGACGAGTATCGTCGACCGCGGGTCGACTATCGTCGACCGCAAGGTCGACGATCGACGTGAATCGTCGAGTATTGTACTCTGATTCTCGCCGATCGTAAGTGATACTCGCCGACTGATTCTCGCCGATCCTAGCTGATTCTCGCCAATCCTAGGTGATTCTCGCCGATTGATTCTCACCGAATCTGCTAGGTGATTCTCGCCGATTCTGGAACCCTAATTTTCTGGGTGGTCTGCGGATAGCGATATACCTAAGTCTGTTTATGCCTTTGGTATAAATAGATACTTAGGGTTTTTCGGGATCTATCTAACTGATCGCTTTCGACGGAAGTGTTCCGCCGTTCCGTTCGTTCCGCCGATCCCGAATCCCGCCGCCGACGGAAGTGTTCCGCCGCCGCCGTGCTCGCTCCGTCGACCTCCTCCTCTCCGGCGATTGTCGCTGGTGTTGCTATCCCTGGCGCGGACCTAGCAGTCCGTGGGAAAGCAAGGTGCGGTCATTCTCCTTCCCGATTATCCGTGCGACGGAAAAGTCGGTGTTCTCCCGCTCGTGTGGATTTCTGCAGAGACGTGGATATCATTCCACGTAAAACTCGCCACCAGCAAGAACACGAAGCTTGGAGCATCTCCGTTGAGTTGTGACTCAACGCCACCGAGGTAATTTTTGCCTAGTTGTATGTTAACTTCTTGATTCAACTACCATGGCCCGATCCCATCTCTTTTGGGTTTTCTTGATGTTTTTATTCTTCCGCTGCGTGCACAAGTGTTGTGTCATCCTCATAGAGAAACCCAACAGTGGTATCAAAGCGAGGTTACAGCCATGATTGTTGTATTGGAAGTTTTGTTATTCCAGTGCGTGTAAACCTAAGGATTTAGAAGTGTTCTAAATGTCTAGATTTAGTCTTGGTACCCCGCCAAGAACGTCTGGGATTTCGTGGAAATTTCTAATTGTTAGAAATTGTAGTCTCCTTACCAGTAACCATCTCTCGAGTTTGTTTTGGATTTTGAATCCAACATAGAGAGATGAGCTTGTCTACTGCTTTAAGTTGAGTTGTCTTTGCTTTTGTCCAATGCATGTAAATCTGAGGATTTGGAAGTTTCTGGATGTTCAGATTTAGCCCTTCCTTCTATCAAATGTTGATGGTGTCAGGTTGTGCACATAAGGGATGCATGTGGTTTTAGAAAAATTATTTTTCTTTGGATGTGCACATTGATCAAATGTTGATCATGCTTAACTGTTAACCTATAATCAAAATCCCTTCATCAAATATTAAGTGTTCGGATGTCTTCCGATGGATGACACTCTTCCTGCCTCGATCGATGAAGTGTGGGCTTGCCAAAGCAAGGTGCATTAATCTATCTTGGTAAGGGTGCGAGCGGATAATTGTGATATCCCACTGTCGACATCGGGTCCAGCTTAACTAGGTGACCTCAAAGGTTGAGTGCCTAGAGGCATAGGGTTGGCATGCACCATATGATGGATGCGAGTAAGGAGTTATTCACCAACCATACAAGAATTGCATGAGGATGCAATTGGCAAGCGTTGCCTACGTAAATAACCGCATCGTGAGAGGAAAGCCAAAGCTGACTCATTGTGTTTGTGAAATACGGATCTTGTCCACTAAGAGAGTAGCTCGCATGAACTCTCCGAATTGTTAGTGAGGGCTATCATTTCGAATAAAATAGTGGGAGTGTTTTAATTGAAGTCCAAATTAAAATAAATTGTATTTGAAATTTTGGTACTGATTTTATTCTGCATAAATTCTCGTAGAATTCCATGGCAAGTGTTTCACACTCCACGTTGTCTCTAAGAGCCATCCTTGAGAAGGATAAGCTCAGTGGGACTAATTACATGGACTGGTACAGGAACCTGAGAATTGTTCTCAGGCAAGAGCGAAAGCTCTATGTCTTGGAAGAAGAAGCCCCCGAGGTGCCGACCGGGAACTCTTCCCGTGCTGAGAAGGATGCTTATAAGAAGCATACTGATGATGTTTTAGATGTCGAATGACTTATGCTTGCCACTATGAACTCTGAGCTTCAGAAGCAACATGAGAACATGGGGTGCAAGGAGATTGACGAGCATCTCAAGAAAATGTTTCAAGGGCAGGCTCGTCAAAAGAGGTTCGACGTCACAAAAGCGTTGTTTCAGTGCAAGATGGGAGTTCGAGACTCAGTAGGGACTCACGTACTCAAGATGATTGGGTATATAGAGAACCTTGAAAGACTGGGTTTTCCTCTTGATCAAGAGTTGGTCACAGATCTGATCCTGCAATCGTTGTCGGACAGTTATGAGCAGTTCGTCTTGAACTACAACATGAATGAAATAGACAAGACACTGCCCGAACTCCTAGGCATGTTGAGAACTGCCGAAATCAATATGAAGAAGGCCAAGCCTGTCAGCCTCATACTGATGGTGCATAAGGGAAAGGGCAAAGCCAAGGGCTCTAAGAAGACGAAGGTGGGACCTAAGTCATATCTTGAGCCCAAGTTTTCTGCACTGATGAAAAAGAAAAGCACGGTGAAGGAAGGGAAATGCCACCACTGTGGCAAGGCTGGTCATTGGAGGAGGAACTGTCCTTTGTACATTGAAGGTCTGCAGAAAATGAAGGGAGGTATGACTTCTGCTTCAAATGTTCACGTTATAGAGATAAACCTTTCTGCTCCTTCATCTTGGGTATTGGATACCGGATGTGGTTCTCACATTTGTACAAATGTGCAGAAACTGGGAAGGAGAAGATTGCTGAGTAAAGGGGAGGTGGACCTCCGCGTCGGCAATGGAGCAAGAGTTGTTGCTGTAGTCGTAGGGGTTTACCGTCTTTCTTTGCCCAGTGGGCTTGTAATAGAACTAGATAATTGTTATTTTGTTCCAGCCATAACTAGAAACATTATATCTATTTCATGTTTGGACATGATTGGATTTTCTTTTATAATTAAGAACAACTGTTGTTCTATATTTAAGAATGATGTTTGTTATGTTGTAGCCCAATTGTTTAATGGTCTTTATGTTTTGAACTTGGATCATCTGATCTGTAATGTAGAAAATAATAAAAGACTAAGAACAAATGACTCGAACCCTACATTTCTCTGGCATTGTCGTTTGGGTCATATCAACGAGAAGCGCATATCCAAGCTCCATAGAGATGGACTTTTGGACTCATTTGATTATGAATCATTTGAGCGATGCGAATCTTGTTTGTTAGGCAAGATAACTAAAGCTCCTTTCACTGGTTATACTGAGAGGGCTGAGGATCTCTTGGGTGTTGTACATAGTGATGTATGCGGACCCATGAGTTCCATGGCTAGAGGTGGGTATTTCTAATTTGTTACATTTACTGATGATTTCAGTAAATACGGATATGTGTATCTTATGAAGTGCAAATCCGAGACCTTTGAAAAGTTCAAAGAGTTCAAGAATGAAGTAGAAAACCAGTTGAGTAAAAGGGTTAAAGCACTCCGATCTGATCGAGGTGGCGAATACCTGAGTCATGAGTTCCGTGATCATCTGAAAGAGTGTGGTATTGTATCACAGCTCACTCCACCTAGAACACCACAACATAATGGTGTGTCTGAGAGAAGAAATCGTACTCTGTTAGACATGGTACGTTCGATGATAAATCATGCAGACTTGTCTGTTTCCTTTTGGGGTTTTGCTTTAGAGACTGCTGCAATGACATTGAATCGCGCTCCAACGAAAACGGTTCTGAAGACACCATATGAGATATGGACTGGGAAGCGTCCTAGTATGTTGTTCATTAAAATTTGGAGCTGTGAGGCATACGTGAGACGTCAAATGGCTGACAAGCTGGAACTCAAATCGGATAAATGTTATCTGGTGGGATATCCTAAGGAAACGAAAGGGTATTATTTTTACCTACCGTCTGAGGGCAAAGTGTTTGTCGCAAGAACTAGTGTCTTCTTGGAGAAAGAGTTCTTATCAAGAAAGACTGAAAAGGTAGAGCTTGAAGAAGTTCAAGAACCACATGTAGTGAATGAACCGGAATTGGATTTTGAGACAGGACTACAAGATGTTGTAGCTAGAGAACCTACTCAAGGAACACAAGTCCTACGTAGATCTGGTAGACCGAGGTTTGAGCCTGAGAGATATGGATTTCTCGTGTCTCAAATAGGCAATGTGTTGCTTATGGATCATGATGATGAACCAGCAACCTACCAAGAGGCTATGAATGGACCGGACTCCGACAAATGGCTTGAGGCTATGAAATCCGAAATGGACTCCATGTATGCAAACCAAGTTTGGAACTTGGTGGAACCACCTGAAGGGGTACGACCCATAGGGTGCAAGTGGGTCTTCAAGAAGAAGACCGACATGGATGGGAATGTACAGACATTCAAAGGGCGACTGGTGCCTAAGGGTTTCAAGCAATTTCATGGTATTGACTATGATGAGACCTTTTCCCCTATTGCCATGGTAAAGTCCATAAGGATATTGCTTGCTGTTGCTGCGTATTATGACTACGAGATCTGGCAGATGGATGTCAAAACGGCTTTCCTTAATGGAAACCTCCTTGAAGAAGTGTATATGACACAACCCGAGGGTTTTGTATCCTCAGATGAAGCCACTAAAATATGCAAGCTGAATAAGTCCATCTATGGACTGAAACAGGCCTCTCGAAGTTGGAATCTTCGTTTTGATGAGAAAATCAAAGAGTTTGGTTTCATCAAGAATGAAGATGAGTCTTGTGTTTACAAGCGAATCAGTGGGAGCATTGTTGTCTTCCTGATATTGTATGTAGATGACATACTGTTGATTGGGAATGACATTCCTACCCTGAAAGTTGTTAAGAACAACCTAGGGAACTGCTTTTCAATGAAGGATTTGGGTGAAGCGACTTATATACTCGGTATTAAGATCTATAGAGATAGATCGAAGAAGTTGCTGGGTTTGACCCAGAGTACGTACATCGAAAAGGTGTTGAAGCGGTTCAACATGCTTGAGTCCAAGAAAAGATTTTTGCCCATGTCTCATGGTGTGAATCTCTCTAAGGACCAGTGTTCAAAGTCTTGTGAAGATAAGGACCGCATGAAGTTGATTCCATATGCTTCGGCAATTGGATCAATCATGTACGCGATGTTATGTACTCGACCCGACGTCTCCTTTGCTTTGAGCATGACTAGCAGGTATCAGTCAGACCCCGGTGAGTGTCACTGGATTGCAGTCAAGAATGTCCTGAAGTACTTGAGAAGGACTAAGGATGTGTTCTTGGTGTATGGTGCAGAGGAAGAGCTCGTTGTAAGTGGTTACACGGATGCTAGCTTCCAAACTGATAGAGAGGACTCCAAGTCTCAGTCAGGTTTTGTGTTTTGCCTGAATGGAGGAGCTGTGAGCTGGAAGAGTTCCAAGCAAGAGACAGTTGTTGATTCTACAACAGAGACCGAGTATATCGCCGCAGCTAATGCGGCGAAGGAGGCTGTATGGATTAGGAAATTCATCGGCGAGCTTGATGTAGTTCCTACCATTGTTGGTCCCGTAGTTCTCTACTGTGATAACAATGGTACAATTGCACAATCTAAGGAACCTAGATCTCATCAGCGCTCCAAGCACATACTTCGGCGGTTTCATCTTATTCGTGAGATTGTCGAACAAGGAGATGTGAACATTTGCAGAGTGCCGACTGAGGAGAATATTGCGGATCCACTGACAAAGTCTCTCGCGCAGAGAAAGTATGATGGTCATACTAGATCGATGGGTATACGATACCTAAATGATCAACTCTGATGAGAATCTTGTGGATTGCATGTAAACATGTATTTTGTTGGCTATTTGTTCATATGATGAACAGTGTACCTAGTTTTTCTTTTCTCTTACAATTAATGGCAAGTTCTTTTATTATGAGTTTTTCTATATGATAGTTAAATGTTAACATAATAGATACCCTTAAAATGTTCGCTTCCATGGGACATCAAGTACGTGACTTGAATGTGAGAGCCTATGATTTATTTGAAGCTTCATTCTTAAAAGGTCCCTGGTCGAGTATCATCATAGAAGCTAAGGGTGATGATGGTACATGAAGGCTAGCACGTGCGTTGACTGATGACCGGTTCTCACAGGTCATGATATTGTGATATCAAGTCATCACGTGGGTACTTGTTAGTGAACAAGTTGTACTGGACAGACCCAACCTGAGACTACTCTATGGATTGTCATCCAATCGTGTCACGAGTAGGTCTCAATTGACAATGGTGTTGTGGTCCTTTGACCTGAAGTCACAGCATTCATCAAGTGAGGAAGAGCGTGCTTTGATGTCATCTAAAGTCTTCCTTGAGAAAGGTTGATGATAAGGGTGGTTGTTGGGCATGTTACGAATCATTTGGGTGTTTGTGTGTGAGCAGATATGGGATTTGTCCTCCTGTATGACAGGAGTTGCATCCATGGGCCCCTTGATGGAACTGGACTGAGAAATGCATGGCCATGCTTGGTTGAGTCAACATGTGATATTGGACTCACCATTCTCTGGAAGTCTGTCCTGTATCAAGAAACTTGGATTGAGCTATTACGAGGGTGACACGGTCCATGCCTCTAGTTCTTTCCGGATGTTAGGGACAAAGGGACAAAGACAACGCTGATACATTGGTCATAAAGGCTTATGAGTTATAAACTCTTATTGCTTGGGGAGCAATGATGCATTGCTAGATGCCGCTCATTGTTTGTGAGGTTTTTGGTTTGATACTTTCAAGATCAAGTGGGAGACTGTTGGAGTTACCATGGTGATCTGTAAGTGGTCAAACATGTAATCTCATTGCCAACGCGATATGAGCCTGCAGGGTCGCACATAAGAGATGTAGAGAAGTTGGATGATTGACTGTGTTGGTAAAGGTTACCAATCACCGACCTGAATGGGGTTATGGGCAAAGTGTTGCCTTAAAGGATCGTCGGGTTGGGCAAATGTTGCCTTGAAGGATTGGTAAGAATAGTCGACCGCGGGTCGACGTGTATCGTCAACTCACGTTCGACGTGAATCGACGAGTATCGTCGACCGCGGGTCGACTATCGTCGACCGCAAGGTCGACGATCGACGTGTATCGTCAACTCACGTTCGACGTGAATCGACGAGTATCGTCGACCGAGGGTCGACGAGTATCGTCGACCGCAAGGTCGACGATCGACGTGAATCGTCGAGTATTGTACTCTGATTCTCGCCGATCGTAAGTGATACTCGCCGACGGAAGTGTTCCGCCGCCGCCGTGCTCGCTCCGTCGACCTCTTCCTCTCCGGCGATTGTCGCTGGTGTTGCTATCCCTGGCGCGGACCTAGCAATCCGTGGGAAAGCAAGGTGCGGTCATTCTCCTTCCCGATTATCCGTGCGACGGAAAAGTCGGTGTTCTCCCGCTCGTGTGGATTTCTGCAGAGATGTGGATATCATTTCACGTAGAACTCGCCACCAGCAAGAACACGAAGCTTGGAGCATCTCCGTTGAGTTGTGACTCAACGCCACCGAGGTAATTTTTGCCTAGTTGTATGTTAACTTCTTGATTCAACTACCATGGCCCGATCCCATCTCTTTTGGGTTTTCTTGATGTTTTTATTCTTCCGCTGCGTGCACAAGTGTTGTGTCATCCTCATAGAGAAACTCAACATGGACGTCGCGGATGCCGCCTATAGCTAAGGACTGGTCGAGGTGAGCGTCTGGCGGAGCAAGGATCCATAGAGGGTCCAGGAGGTATCTTGAGTCTCGTCCGACAGAAGGGGAAGAGAACGATTCTAGTTTCATCTGCGGTTTGGGTCTGTCGTTGTTCTTTTTTCTGGCTACTATATAACCAAACAGATCGATAATCCATTTAAGGTAGGATTTTATATGCTAGCTCATTGATGCTAAAATGATTTCTTTTCTTTTCAAAGTTAAATTATTCACTTTGATTATCAAATAATACCCTTCATCTTTATTTTTATTTGTTATTTAAATAATTAGGGATTGACTTTTTCTCCTAAATTATCCTAAATTATTGGACATTTTTATCCATGATCTTACTGGATGGTCAACCTAGAAAATCGTCTTCAAACAGAAAATGTGTGTGCGCACAGAAACAACATAATGATATAATGCCGAAAATAAATAACATAAATACGAAAATACCAAGGTTTGTCGCCGGATGCAACTTAGGTTGCATCAATTCTCTCAGGCTGGAAAGAGCTTGACCCCAACAAGAACTCGCGAAGACTGGTTGTGGTTGGAGTCTTTAGGGACTCTAGATCGGACGGCATCAGTGGGAGTTAAGCAGGCTGGCAGAGTCTGATACAGAGTGTGATACAATTCCGGAGAGAAATTCGGTAAGGGAAGGGTCGGTGGTGAGAGAGAAGATAGGGATTAAGGTTGAGAAGAAAACTTAGGGAGCAGTCTTAAAAACTCATTCATCCAAGGATAAAACCCTAATACAAGCATACGGTTTACAAATAATAAAAACCAAAACAACAATGAAATAGAAATAATCAAGTAGATCGAGCATCGGCAGTCTCTTCCACGACCGGTGGGCTAGTACACATCGCCTTCTTATGCGTGTAGACTCTCCACGGGGTCTCGGCGGCGTGCGTGCGTCTCGTCGGCGTGCGCGCGTCTCGTCGGCGTGCGCGGCCGTAACAATGTCGTCGTCTCGAAAATGTTCCTTGTACTCAAGGTAGTAATCAGAGGACTGGCGGCAAATGTCATCCTGGGGCAGTCACGTGGCTTCAGACTCCGGGCGATTAAGCCCAGCAATAAGGACCTCCTTCGAACTAAAGTTGATGTAAACTGAATCTAGAGTTGTAGTTTTTAAACGATATAATTACGATATGTTTAAATAATTATGGAGCAAAGCAACTTCGCGGGTTATTTTATACGACTAAAACGACCTAGACGTTGCAAACGAACGAAACACTACCGCACAAACATAACAACGTCATGAAACGAAATTCCACAGGCAATGTATATAAGAGATTGATATCCACGGATATGAAAATTAACAGTAAACAGGAGAAAAGATTAAGTCGGACAAGCTCTAATAATTAGCTATTCAGTTATCATTTTAGTATAAAACAACTAAGGATGGGAGTCGGGAGGTTGAGAGGTATACCAAGGCGAAAGAAGTAGCAACAATTGGGCGTGAAATTCCCAAAGGATGGACTGCCCTGCGGTTGCTGGAATTGCTGGAGGTCAGCATAGAGAAGGTCATCGGGGGCTAAAACAGTGCTGGTGGCGGTAGCGAGGACTGGAGTAGTCGGATCGTGCGGGTGGAAGAAGAAGGAAACTTGAGCAGTCGCTGGAGGTGCCTGTGGGAGTGGCTGGAGTAGTCGCTGGAACTTGGGAAGAGTTTTGGCATCGGCGTCAGAGACAGAAAGGGCTTTATGAAGGAGTCGTGGCACTGGATGGCGAGGGATGATTGAGGTCCAGTCGGAGACGCTGATGGAAGTTGCAGGAGTATTCGTTGGCTCCCTGGAGAGGTTCCGGTATTGGCGGCGTGGCTGGAGAGAGAAGGAATGGAGGTGTCAGGGGCTTTCGTCGAGCAGGAAGTGCGGGGAATGTTGCGCGGCTTCAAGTGGTTGCTCGACTGTTGGAGGCGGCGGCTTTGGAAGTTACTGGCGAACAGGGAAGCGATGGTCGGGAGGTGTTAAGGTCGGCACTTGCTTCAGAAGACAGAAAGGCAATCACATCTTCAAAAGGGTTTTGTCGATAACTTGTGATAGGGTTTGTTTTTATAAAGAGGAATTAGGGTGGAATTGATATTGGCAGATATCATGAGATTCATTTTTAAATGGCTAGGAATAGGATGATTCGATATTGGCAGCTATCATGGGATTTTTTTAAAATGCGGAGGGGAATTTCATGGCGAGGCCAGTTGTTAGGGATAGGAGGCATTTAAATAAAATATGTAATTATTTCAAGCTTGCCCTAACTTAACATACCTCCTAAACTATCGGATCAATGCATTCAGGGTCTCGTTTGCCGGTCACACCAACGAGCCAAATAAATTTGCATGAATAACAAACACTATACAAAAAACATCAAGGCGCTCATAACATGCGTGATGCAACTCAACTCAACACATAACAATCCAAAAGAGCGTGAAAGCATGCGCTACAAAAATAAAAGACAGGTGCAATAATAATAATAATAATAATAATAATAATAGTGTGACACAGGTTGCATCAATTCTCCCAGGGTTGAAAGAGCTCGACCCTGGCGAGATGTAAACTGAACCTAGGGTTGTTTTTAAACGATATAATTGTGATCACTTAAAATAATTAAGTCACGAGGCAACTTTGCGGGCTATTTTAAACGACTAAAACGACCTAGACGTTGCAAATGAACGAAACGCTACCGCACAAACGTCATGAAACTAAATTCCACAGGCAATATATGTCGGAGATTGGTATCCACGGATATGAAAATTAACGGTAATCAGGAGATAAGATTAAGTCGGGCAAGCTCTAATAATTAGCTATTCAATTATCATTTGAACATAAAATAACTAAGGATGGGAGCCGGGAGGTTGAGAGGTATACCACGGGGAAAGAAGTAGCAACAACTGCGCGTGAAATTCCCAAGGATGGACAGTCCCGCGGTTGCTAGAAATGTTGGAGGTCAACAGAGGGAAGGTCACTAGGGAGCTGAAACAGTGTTGGTGGCGGTAGCGAGGACTGGAGGAGTGGGATCGTGAGGATGGAAGAAGGAAGCTCGAGCGGTTGTTGGAGCAGCCTGTGGGAGTGGCTAGAGTAGTCGCTGGAACTTGGGAAGAGTTTTGGCGTCGGCGTCGGAGGCAGATGGGGCTTTACGAAGGAGTCGCGGCACTGGACGGCGAGGGATGATTGAGGTCCGGCCGGAGCCACCGATGGAAGCTACATGAGTAGTCGACGGCTCCCTGGACAGGTTCCGGCGTTGCCGAAGTGGCTGGTGAGAGAGGGAATTGAGTTGTCGGGGGTTTCCATCGAGCAACAAATGCGGGGGATATTGTGGTGGCTTCAAGCGGTTGCTCGAATGTTGGAGGCGGCGGCTTTGAGAGTTACCGGCGAACAGGTAAGCGATGGTTGGGAGATGTTAAGGTCGGCACTTCCTTCCGAAGATAGAGAGACAATCTCATCTTTGAAAGGGTGTCCCGGCTGCTGATAACATATGATAGGGTTTGTTTTTATAAGAAGGAATTAGGGTGAAATTCATATTGGCAGATATTATATGATTCATTTTTAATGGCTAGGATTAGGATGATTTGGTATTTGCAGCTATCATGGGATAATAACATGGGATTTTTTTAAAAAAAATGTGGAGGGGAGTTTCACGGCGGGGCCAACTGTTAGGGATAGGAGGCATTCAAATAAAATAGTTAATTATTTCAAGCTTGTCCTAAATTAACCTACCTCGTAAACTATCGGACAAATGCATCCAGGGTCTCGTTTGACGGTCACACCAACGATCCAAATAAACATGCGTGAATAACGGGCGCAATACAAAATAACACCAAGACGCTCATAACATGCGCGATACAACTCAACATAACAAATAACGATCCAAAAAGGGCAAAAAAGCATGCGCTACAAAAATAAAAGACAGGTGCAATAATAATAATAATAAGGATGTGACAGTGGTTGCATCAAAAGTTCAACTGAAGGTGGTAGTGATGATCAAGTATCTTGGTTGGGTAGTACGACGTCAACTGTCATCCTTCTTCTGGAGCATAAGAATCGGGCTAGAAAATGGACTCGCACCAGAACGGATGAGGCCCCCCATTAGCATCTGAAAGTCTTAAATTCAAGGATAGCTAAATCACCTAGAGGGGGGGTGAATAGATTATTGGTCTCTTTTCGAATTCTTTTAAATATCTTCTTTAAAAGCTATAGCTTTTAGTTGTTTTATGTTTTCAAGACATACACAAACTGCACAATGAAAACAACACAGAAAAGCACACAGTGATTTATAGTGGTTCCTCAATTGGGTATATTCACTTTCCCTCTCACCTATCCAACTATCTTGGTGGACTAGGCACAAACTCCTCCAAACTGCATCTAAGAGCTTACACCTCATATCCCGCAGGATGTCACAGGTCACACAGACCTACCACTTAGGCACTAAGCCAAACCACAAGTCACAAAGGTCTTTTACTCGACACTAAGCCAAACCACATGTCACAAAGACCTTTTACTCAGCACTAAGCTAAACCACAGGTCACAAAGACCTTTCACTCAGCACTAAGTCAAGCCACAGGTCACAAAGACCTTTTACTCGGCACTAAGCTAAGCCACAGGTCACAAAAACCTTTCACTCGGCACTAAGCCAAGCCACAGGTCACAAAGACCTTTCACTTGGCACTAAGTCAAGCCACAGGTCACAAAGACCTTTCACTTGGCACTAAGTCAAGCCACAGGTCACAAAGACCTTTCACTTAGATCCACACTTGGATCCTACAGGATGAAAGTGGGTTGGAGTGATGATTGGCCACAAGTGAAATTTCATTGTGCTAATCTACCTGAACTAAGATAAACTCAACCCAACCTTGATTCCAGGAAATATATTTCCTGAGTTTACTTATCTGGAGTAAGGAAATACTTAGACCTAACTTCATCTTCTCAACACCAGGGATTTTATCCAGCTGGAACTAGAGAAGTAACTGCAGTAGATCTTGCTGCAACCTGAGCTGGAAGAATCTCAGCCCTGCTCCTTTCTTCACAGCAACAAGGATGAAGATCTTGCTTTGGCCTGTGCTGGAAGTAACTTGAAGATTAGCTTCTCTACCCTTTTTTGAACTGAGTCAACTGCTCAGCCCTATCTCTTTCTTCACAGCTCCCCAAGAGAACGATCTTTAGTATTTGTTGGCTGGGACTGTGAAGCACCTGCAGCAAAGGTTGGCCCAAGCTGCTACTTTTTTCTCTGAGAATCCCCATGAGCTAACTTGCTAGTGCAGATGAAGATCACACCAGCTATCTTGTTGTTGAAGATGTTTTTCCAACAACTAACTTGCTCTATGTCTTGTACACTTGAGCTTCCTGTTCTTTTGCTCCACAACAATGGCGGAGAAGAAGAACTCCTGATTGCTTTTTTTTGAAAACTGTCTTCCTCAGTATGCCTTTTTTTTCTTTTATTGATTTTGACCCAACGGCTCTTGAGCAGTGAGTCCCACCACCAGGATTGATGGACGAGATTGAGTCATTCAGCGTATGCTTTCCATTTAATCTTGATTCAACGGCTCCTTGTTGTGTCTGGGCCCCAACACTTAATGTTGAAAATATTCCTTGGAAATTGCAGAAGATGATAACAGCTGGCCGCCAACGTCTCTGACAACATTTCCACAACATTAGAATTTTGGTTGCCTTTTTTACTTTGCTGACGTCAGCATGACTCAGCATCTCTGTACTTAGACAAAAATCAAACAACATTAGCATAAGCGTTGAGTGAGTAAGCATCACTCAACGCCAAAACAATTAGACAGATTTTTTGTCTCATGGCGTTGAGTGAGTAACATTCACTCAACGCTAAACTACTTAGAATTGAAATATGTTTCTAGACGTTGAGTGATTCAGCTTCACTCAACGCCAACTTGTTTTATCAGCTATCTGCTGCTTGGCGTTGAGTGTGTGAGCATCACTCAACGTCAAACTTCTTAGACAAAATTTTGTCTTCACTAGGCGTTGACAGCGTTGAGTGAGCAACCTCCACTCAACGCTTTTTGTCTTAACCATTTTTTTGTTTAACTGTCTCAGCGCTTTCTTGTTCTCAGCTGAGACACACTTGTCTCAGCGGTTGTGCTGAGACCAACACTTGTCTGGTTGTGCTGAGACCAACACTTGTCTCAGCGGTTGTGCTGAGACAAACTCTTGTCTCAGCGATTTTGCTGAGACCAACATTTCTCTCAGCGCTTTTGCATTGAGCTTCTCAGCTATCTCAGCTGTCTCGACGCTTTTGTCTTAGGCAAAATCTTGAGAGCGTTGAGTGTGTCTTCATCACTCAACGCTTTTTGTCTTAGAAATGTTTTCTGCAACTTAGGTATTGAGAGCGTTGAGTGAGCACGCTTCACTCAACGTTTTTTGCCTTAGCCAATTTTCTGTGTTTGAAAGCACTGGCTTAACTGTCTCAGTGTTTTCTTGTTCTCTGTTGAGACAAACACTTGTCTCAGTGGTTATGCTGAGACAAACACTTGTCTCAGCGGTTATGCTGAGACAAACACTTGTCTCATCTATTATGTTGAGACTAAATCTTCCTCTTAACTTTAGGCATTGACTGATTCAGTCTGTCATACTCTGAACTGAGTTCGACGAATGGTGAACTGAGCTCGACGAACTCTGAACTCAGTTCGACGAATTCTTAACTGAGCACGACGAATTCAGAATCTCAAACTGTGATATTAGCTCGACGAATGGTCAGCTCAGCTCGACGAACTCTGAACTTAGTTCGACGAATTTTGAAGATCGACTAAGTTCAACTCACAGACTTTTTGTTGTGATCTTAGCTCGACGAATGGCGAGCTCAGCTCGACAAACTCTGAACTTAGTTCAACGAATTTTGAACTTCGACTAAGTTCATCTCACAGCCTTTTTGCTGTGATCTTAGCTCGACGAATGGCGAGCTCAACTCGACGAACTCTGAACTTAGTTCAACGAATTTTGAACTAAATTCAACTAAGTTCAACTTTACAGCCTTTTTGTTGTGTGGCATTGAGTTTGTCTTCATCACTCAACGCTTGTGGACTTACACAGATTTCTGTCAGCCCACAATATAGGTAAGAGTTTACCTGACTTTGTCACTTAGACTACTTCCTACCTTTCCAGCATCTTCACTTTGTGACCACCTGTCACATCACTTAGACAACCTGTCTACACTTGCTTCATGAAACATCTTGCACATGATGAGCTTAAACAACATCAAATACAACTATGCTCTTAGTCTTGATGGTGATGCCTCTTCAAATCCACTCTAGGGAACATCGTGGGCAATGGACCCAACAATCTCTCCTTATTTGAATAAGGTGAAACACCCAGCAATACTAAGAGTCATTATCATGATAGGCAGAATAATTTCATACAGCTGTAGACATTTCTACACACCTGCTAACTTATGTTATATTAATACAATGTGCTCTAATTAATTGTATTGACTTAATAAGTTAAGTCAATGCATCATCATACTACTTGAGCAATTGTTCAAGTAATATGCACTTTTCTTTCTACCACTTAATATTTAAATGGAGAACCACTAGAAGCACTTACCTCAAAATATGCACTGACACAGTTATGACTTAACCTGCAGTCAGTTATTGCATTTCTTATTTCTCATACTACTTGAAAAGATTCAAGTAATATGGACTGAATCAACATGACCTAATCATGTCAAGTAATGCTTCTATATCTCCCCCTTATGTATTGCTACACTTCTCCCCCCTTTTTTCTTCTTCAATAGGAATATCTATTGAGGGAGAAAAAAAGATCGTGGGAGAGATTATCTCTTGATCCTAGTCAAACTCCTATGTTGATAACACTAAGAAAATTATCCTAGTAATCAATCTACAAGATTATGAGTCATACCTTTTGTGTTGATACATTGAAACAACACAACACTGCATCACTTGAACTTGCAGCACACATAGTTCCACTTGCTGGTGTTTTATCTACAGAATCAGCATCCACTTGTGGTGATATCATTGATACACCACATCACTGCAGCCCCTTGGCACTTGAGTGAACCATGGATCCACTTGAGCTGGCTGCAAGTTGTTCCTCTTCTCATAATCTCCCCCTTGGTCTGTGCATTGTCCTTAAGACAAACTGATCATCAGTTGTGACAGCTGATCTACTGCAGCAGCTGTCTGCTCCCCCTCAACTGAGGCATCCTTTGTCAGATTCTTGGTAGACATTTTAGTCTGTGTAACTCTTGATACCACATGATGGTCTTCATAGTTTTGATGTCACATCAAGAACTTATCTACCTGCAAGAAAAGTAAATCCTACAACGCAAACTAGAGTTTAGAGCTGTTGAAGCTATCCTAAGTTCCACATACCCAACTCAACCAAGAGGGTGTAGAACTTGACTTCATCAAGTGGCATGATAATCATGACAGTCATTTGTCAGTCAGGGTAAACTCAGGATTGAGTTTTTCCTTATGCTCTCAAACTTATTGATACTTAATCTACATATGCATAGTCCTGCTATGACAGTCAGGATTCCTACCAACTTAGATTACACTAGTAGAATATCAATATAAAAGAAATTCTATTTATCTGGAGGTTATGGTTCGATGTCATAAAATTTCTGTTTGACAATCTTGAGTTTGACGAATTATTCAGATTTCGTCGAGTTCCGTTCGACGAATTCTTCTGATTTCGTCGAGCTCCGTTCAACGAATGAAGGTTATTTTGTCGAGCTCCATCCATGTTGATGCTTAGCAACTCCCTTGCACCTTGCACAGTCTCTTTTTGTTGAGCCAGATCTTCTCCCCTTCTTTAGCATCAGACTTGTCTTTGGCTTCAGCTTTCTGATTAGCAGTACAAGAGTGTTCAGCCCACTTAGTACTATCTTGATCATTACATTGATCTCCACACTTGATCACCACTTGATCAATCCCTTCTTGGTTTCTGAATAGACAGGGAAGAGCTGGTCTGCTGTGATTCTCTTCTCCCCCTAGCTGATTGCAGATGATACCATTGGTGCACCTGTCAGCTTTCTCTTCTCATGAGACTGAATGTTCTCCTGCAACTGCTGGACTTTTAAGATCACTTGAACCTAGAATGATCTTTCCATGAACCATCCTTTTCATTCTGATACTAAGTCTTTCTTTACACTGCTATTCCAATAGGAATGTGCTGACTTGTATCACCAATAGCTGGAGCAACTCAGCTGTTCTTGTAAACTGATAGGCTTGTCTTCTTCCAGCAGGTGCCATCACTTGGGTGGTTTCCCTCTCAGCTTCTGCAATGTCCATGAGGACAAGCTGATACCACTTGTACCCTTCTTCAGGAATGTACACAGCATCCTTATCCTTGGAGAACGATCCATTGGATAACTTCCTTGTTCCAGTCCAAGTTCTGGAACATCTTCTGGCCGGGTACCACATGGGGGATGGGCACTTAAACAAACCTGCAAAATAGAATTATTTTACCTTAGGACCCCAATAGGTATTGGGTCCTAGGTTCTGATTTGACTGAATCTGACTTGTCTATCTGCAGAGTTTGTGACAAGTAAGCTAACTCTTGCTCTATACACAGAAGGATTGTGCCACCAATCTAGGGCAAAATGTCTCACCTTACCACAGCACCAACACTCATGAATATTATATCTTCTTTTCTGAGCAGGTCTTGCAGTGTGGTTAACTGCTGACTGAACAGAAGGAAGAGGAGCAGCAACTTTCTTCAGGTTTTTTTCAGCAAGGTTCTGACTAAAGGTTATTCTTCCAACGGGCTTTCTTTGCTTGCCCTGAATGGTATTTACAGCTGTCTTCTTTGCAGATGACATGTTGTTTATATTATCAGAATTAGCCAAGTTGGGCTTACTGGTAGACTGTCCCTTGGTCTGAGTCCTTGCTGGATGGGCTTGGGTGAAGTCCACTGTCTTATCCTTGTAAGTTGGGGCTGAGCCACCAAATATAAATGGTCCAGAGTGGACCATTTGTAATTCTTCATGGGGAGTCTTAAAGGCACTTATTCACTTGTCCTTTCTTCTTCCATTGTAAGAGACATTTGTAGTCATACAAGGAAGATTCTCATTCCTCCAGTGACCATCCCTGGGGTCTTGGTCATACCTGTTGGAAGGGAGGATTACCTTGTGAAAGGTTGACTGTGGCACAACAGGGCCTTGTACTCTCCTCTGAGACTGGATAACTTTTGTAATCCAATTGATGGACTCTTTCTTCTGATAACATCTATCTTAGACAAATTTGTCACTATCCTCTTCTCTCTTTCAAGTTTCTCTTCAAGAACCTTGATCCTAGAGTCCTTGTATCTGATGGACTCAACATGGATATCTACCATGATCTTCAGATGAGCAACTTCTCTCTCTTTCTGAGATAGCAAGGATGAAGTCTCATCTTACTGGGAAGCAGGTTTTTGTAAAGAGACTATTTCTTCTGCTTGTTTCTTAACAAGCAGTCTGCTTTCCTTGAAAGCTTTCAGAAGGACAGCATGATTGTCAAACAATTGATTGAGATCATCCTCTGTAAAAGGACCATCATCATCACTTGATGAGGAGACATCAGAGTCTGTACAGGATTCATATCCAGACTCTGACGATGAGCTAGATGGTGAATATACCTTATGTTACCCAGGCTGATCCTGGCAAGATTCTTCTTCTAGTGTAGCTATTGGTCCATGGCATGTGCTTTCACCTTCTTCACCAAGAGCAGTCAACAGCCCAATATTGTTCTTATCCTCTCTGCAAATTTGATGCTCCATAGAGTTTCACACCTTATGGTTCATCTTTGAACACATAAGTTTAACCTTTTAGCTATCCTTGGAGGTCAACTCATACTGTTAGGTCCTTTTTGAGTAACATCCCTCTGATACCACTTGAAATTTTTTAATTCAAGAATAGCTAAATCACCTAAAGGGGGGTGAATAGTTTATTGGTCTCTTTTCGAGTTCTTTTAAATATCTTCTTTAAGAGTTATAGCTTTCAGTTGTTTTATGCTTTCAAAATATACACAACATGCACAATGAAAACAACACAGAAAAGCACACATTGATTTATAGTGGTTCCCCAATTGGATACATTCACTTTCTCTCTCACCTATCCAACTATCTTGTTGGACTAGGCACAAACTCCTCCAAACTGCTCCTAATAGCTTACACCTCAGATCACATGGGATCTCACAGGTCACACAGACCTACCAGTTAGGCACTAAGACAAACCACACGTCACAAAGACCTTTTACTCGGCACTAAGCCAAACCACGGGTCACAAAAACCTTTTACTCGGCACTAAGCCAAACCACAGGTCACAAATACCTTTCACTCGGCACTAAGCCAAGTCACAGGTCACAAACACCTTTTACTTGACACTAAGGCAAACCACAGGTCACAAAGATCTTTCACTCGGCATTAAGCCAAGCCACAAGTCACAAAGACCTTTCACTCGGTATTAAGCCAAGCCACAGGTCACAAAAACCTTTCACTCGGCACTAAGCCAAGCCACAGGTCACAAAGACCTTTCACTCAGATCCAAACTTGGATCCTACAGGATGAAAGTGGGTTGGAGTGATGATTGGCCAAGAGTGAAATTTCACTGTGCTAATCTACCTGGACTGAGATAAACTCAGCCCAACCTTCACTCCAGGAAATATATTTCCTGAGTCTACTTATCTGGACTAAGGAAATACTTAGACCTAACTTCCTCTTCTCAGCACCAGGGATTTTATCCAGCTGGAACTAGAGAAGTAACTGCAGCAGATCTTGTTGCAAACTGAGCTGGAAGAATCTCAGCCCTGCTCCTTTCTTCACAGCAACAAGGATGAAGATCTTGCTTTGGCTTGTGCTCGAAGTAACTTGCAGATTAGCTTCTCTGCCCCTTTCTGAACTGAGTCAACTGCTCAGCCATATCTCCTTCTTCACAGCTCCCCAAGAGAATGATTTTTAGTATTTGTTGGCTGGGACTGTGAAGCACCTGCAGCAAGGGTCGGCCCAAGCTGGTACCTTTTTCTCTGAGAATCCCTCTGAGCTAACTTGTTGGTGCAGATGAAGATCACACCAGATATCTTGCTGTTGAAGATGTTTTTCCAACAGCTAACTTGTTATCTGTCTTGTAGACTTGAGCTTCCTGTTCTTTTGCTCCACAATAATGGTGGAGAAGAAGAACTCCTAGTTACTTTTTTTTAAAGACTGTCTTACTCAGTACGCCTTTTTTTCTTTTATTGATTTTGACCCAACGGCTCTTGAGCAGTGGGTCCCACCACCAGGATTGATGGCCGAGATTGAGCAATTCAGCGTCTGCTTTCCATTTAATCTTGATTCAACGGCTCCTTGCTGTGTGTGGGCACCGGCACTTAATGTTGAAAATATTCTTTGGAAATTGCAGAAGATGATAATAGCTGGCCGCCAACGTCTCTGACAGCATTTCCGCAACATTCGATTTTTGGTTGACTTTTTGACTTTGCTGACGTCAGCATGACTAAACACCTCTGAACTTAAACAAAAATCAAACAACATTAGCATAGGCGTTGAGTGAGTAAGCATCACTCAACGCCAAAACACTTACACAGATTTTTTGTCTCATGGCGTTGAGTGAGTAACATTCACTCAACGCCAAACTACTAAGAATTGAAATCTGTTTCTAGGCGTTGAGTGATTCAGCTTCACTCAACGCAACTTGCTTTATCAACTAACTGCTGCTTGGCGTTGAGTGTGTGAGCATCACTCAACGCCAAACTCCTTAGACAAAATTTTGTCTTCACTAGGCGTTGACAGCGTTGAGTGAGCAACCTCCACTCAACGTTTTTTGCGTTAACCATTTTTTTGCTTAAATGTCTCAACGCTTTCTTGTTCTCAGCTGAGACACACTTGTCTCAGCGGTTGTGCTGAGACCAACACTTGTCTCAGCGGTTGTGCTGAGACCAACACTTGTCTCAGCGGTTGTGCTGAGACCAACTCCTGTCTCAGCAGTTTTGCTGAGACCAACATTTCTCTCAACGCTTTTGCATTGAGCTTCTCAGCTATCTTAGCTGTCTCGACGCTTTTGTCTTAGGCAAAATCTTTCTGCTTCTCTGGCGTTGAGAGCGTTGAGTGTGCCTTCATCACTCAACGTTTTTTGTCTTCGAAAATTTTTTTACAACTTAGGCGTTGAGAACGTTGAGTGAGCACGCTTCACTCAATGTTTTTTGTCTTAGCCAATTTTCTGTATATGAAAACACTGGCTTAACTGTCTCAGCGTTTTCTTGTTCTTTGCTGAGACAAACACTTGTCTCAGCGGTTATGCTGAGACAAACACTTGTCTCAGCGGTTATGCTGAGACTAAATATTTCTCTTAACTTTAGGCATTGACTGATTCAGCCTGCCATACTCTGAACTGAGTTCGACGAATGGTGAACTGAGCTCGACGAACTCTGAACTCAGTTCGACAAATTCTTAACTGAGCTCGACGAACTCAGAATCTCAAACTGTGATCTTAGCTCGACGAATGGTGAGCTCAGCTCGACGAACTCTGAACTTAGTTCGACGAATTTTGAAGTTCGACTAAGTTCAACTCACAGACTTTTTGTTTTGATCTTAGCTCGACGAATAGCGAGCTAAGCTCGACGAACTCTGAACTTAGTTCGACGAATTTTGAAGTTCGACTAAGTTCAACTCAGCTTTTTTGCTGTGATCTTAGCTCGACGAATGACGAGCTCAGCTTGACGAACTCTGAACTTAGTTCGACGAATTTTGAACTAAGTTCGACTAAGTTCAACTTTACAGCCTTTTTGATGTATGGCGTTGAGTGTGTCTTCATCACTCAACGCCTGTGAACTTAGACAGATTTCTGTCAGCCCACAACATAGGTAAGAATTTACCTAACTTGGCCACTTAGGCTACTTCTTGCCTTTCCAGCATCTTCACTTTGTGACCACCCGTCACATCACTTAGACAACCTGTCTAGACTTGTTCCATGAAACATCATGCACATGATGAGCTTAAACAACATCAAATATAACTATGTTCTTAGTCTTGATGGTGATGCATCTTCAAATCCACTCTAGGGAACATTGTGGGCAAGGGACCCAACAGCATCTGCACCCGATGCTCAAGCTCATCCTTCTTCACATAGACAGAATGTTATGGTTGCGCCGAGACTGCTGCGGTCTAGGCTGAAGGGAATTGGCGCGATCGATCGGCCGGGGTGGTGACAATCCTGTCGGAGGCTGGATAACGTCGGCGAGCGCGGTGGAAAGCTCTGGGAAGTCCGTCAGGGAAGGGGGAGGCACAGCGGGCAGTCCCAAGAGGGGTTGCAGCCCGGCGGAAAGGTCGACGTACATGGTCCGCTATATCGTGCAAAGGGAGACCGAAGAGCGGATGAGAGCGGAGTCATCGTTGAAGCGACATGGCCGGACCACGTTGAGGAATTGCATGGTCATAGTCGTCCAATTGACGCGTAAATCGCCTAGCGTGCGAAGCCAATCCACCCCCAAAATGGTGTCGATGTCGCCGAGGCCGAAGGCGTAGAAATACACGGTCATGGAACAGGACCCCACGGAGAGTCACGGCAGTGCGACGGCCCTGAGTCGGTCGGCGTCGCTTATCGTCAAGGCGGACCGAAAAAATCGGGGAGGGAACCGAGGGAAGACGAAGTTACTGCACCAGACACTCAGAGATGAGGTTTTGGCTCGCATCGTTGCCCACTATGATGATGATCCGGCGATCATGAAGCGTGCCCGAGAGCTGCATGGTCTGTGGGTTGTAGATTCTACCCTCTAAGGCACAGGATAACTCCAAGTGATAGAACATGATCGCGGTGGGGTCGAAGGAGGTATCCTCCGTTGAAATCTCTGGGGCCTCAATGTCAACCAAGGTGACCTCAGGGTGGACGTCGTCGATGATGGCGTGGAACTCCTTCACGGAGCAATCATTGTTGGGGAGTAGGGTTTGCGGCACCAAAAACACAGACCCTTGCAGCGAAGCTCATTGTAATCACTATTCGAGAGGTGTTGAGGGGCCGGTGGACGGCTCGGCCAGTTTCCCTCAGGCAACGGGCGCAGCGGAGGAGCCGTGGCGGGTAGTCTCCAAGGCGACCGAGGCTAGTGGTGGTAGGTCGCAGGAGCAGGTGGCCGAGGGAAGAGGTCGGTCTCCACTAGACACGCCATGTCCAGGGCGTCAAAGACTGTCTGGGTGTGTTGTGTGCGGAGACGAGAGTGGTTATATGGAAACATGCCCTGCATGAAGAAGCTCGGCTAATGGTCGGGAGGCAGGCCGGGATCATGGGTGACAAAGGCGACAAACTCATCAATATAATTGTCAAGGCTGGCAGGCTGGCGGACGCCGCAAAGCCGCTCGATAGTGGAGCCGGAATAGTGGGCATCATATTGTCAGATCATCTCCTGCTTGAGCTCGGGACATGAGAGAAACAAGTTGGATTGGCAGAGCCATCGAGCCCAATAGAGCGTGGAGTCGTCGAGGTCGGAGAGAACAGTGGAGACTTTGTCCTGTTCCGACGCGAAATTGAGGTCGAAGTATTGCTCCGCGTTGGTGATCCACCCCATTGGGTCGACACAGACGAAAAATGGATTATCGAGGGAGAGAGCGGAGCAGATCGACGGGGGCTGTTGTGGTGGCTCGATCGGTTTTCTCGGCAGTACGGAGCGAATAAAGGAACCCTCGTCCGCAAATGAGCCAGCGTCGGAAGTGGTGAAGACGACTGCCGAAGATTGGAGGGAGTCGAGTTTGGAGTGGAGGGCAAGAAGCGAGGTGTACATGAAGGCGAGTTGATCGTGGGCCTCCACGCGTCGGCTAAGGATGTCGTCGGCGCCATTCGGGTTGGCACCAGTGTGGGAGCGTGTACTGGAGCCCTGGGGCAGCGTCGACGTCCAGGAGGGATGAAAGGTCGGGCGACGGATCTACCTTTGGCTTCCTGGCGGAACGCACGAGGCGTTAGCAATAGGCGAGGCTCTTGTCGGGGCTGGCGGGATCAAACGAGGGAAAGCGATATGCGGACTGGCGAAATCAATTCACGGGATCGTTTTACGTAATCGATCGGCAAACGCGATCGACGGGAGGAAACGGTCGGAGGAAGCGAGGAGAATCTGTGGAGCGGCGAGGGCGGCGGCTCAGCAGCGGGTCCACAGAGGCAGGTAACGCTCGAATCTACGGAAGGAAGGAACGATGGGATCCACGAAAGTAGCGAGCGGCTGGATCGGCTGTTCGGCAAAATCAGCGACTACGGGGAGCAACTTTTGCTACGAAAGACCGGCGGCACGAGCGGGAGGTCAGCAGGTCGGACCAAATTGATACAATCTATGAAGGTGACATGACATAACACTATATCTGAATATGTGCTCCCTATAGAAAACACTACGAGATAATGGTGGGTCTGGCATAGCAAAATAATTATTGACTACGGAGAAGTCACGAGTTTGTTATTACAGATGCATCTCAAGCCCTAATGTTTTGACCATACACGGAGAAACAAAATTCTCAATATTACCACTATCAATGATAATGGAACAGAATTGTCATTGGATGCGTGCAGTAGTGCGGAAAATATCGTGCCTCCTATAATCATCATCAATAGACTCGCTATGGGCGATCAGGCTATAACCTAAGACACAGACTAAATGTTCAGCATGTTTGCCCTTTACTTCTATTATATCCTCAAACTCAGACTCAAGTTCAGGCTCAGGGTGGGATTCATTAATGTAAACTCCGTACTCAGACTCACGTCCATCAAAAGAAACAATAATAGTGACAAAGGGGCGTCGCGCCACTCAGATGATTTGTGTGTCGGCTTCATGCACTTGAAGCATCAGAAAACTCCAATGTTGAGCTTAGCCCCAAGAATCTCCTTACCCTTGGAAGGGATAGTGGATCCCGACAGTGCGGCAGAAGATGGGAGTCTAAGATTCTAGCAGTGGGGGCAGTTGTGACGCTCGGTGTGGGTTCATCAATAGACCTAACTCTGGATGTCCGCTTCTGTAAGGACTCCACTCTCCGTGCACGACTCGAGATTTCTCCTAAGTCTTCATAGTCAAAGAGTTCTAGATGATCTCTAATGGAGTAGGGTAACACGTTCAGACAACGGAACATTGTCATGTCATCATCCTCTCGGAGGTCAACGCGAGACTGCAATACTAGGAACTCATCCGTAAACTCATCGACAGATAGTTTGTCTTATCGTAGGTTATGGAACCTACAATAGAGGGTCTACAAAAAATTGGGTGGAATGTACCGTTTCCGAAGTTTTGTTTTAAATTCTGCCAATATGGAGTTGGGGGGCATGCCTAAATTGAATCTAGAACACCTTATCTGTCCCCACCAAACCAAAGAGAATCCCATCAACCTAAGGGTGGCGTACTCAACTTGCCTAGCTTGGGGCAATTGTTTTCAAGCCAGAAAACGATTCATCCTATCGCAACAATCTAGACATCCCTCGGGTTCTAAACGTCATTCGAAATCACCAGCGTCTAACTTGATTCATAAATCCCATTGAGGTGATCCCTAACATTTTAGTGCCCTTGTTCAAGTTGTCGTGGATTAGGGTTTTGTTTTCAGGTTGTCTTGGGTTAAGATCATCGACAATTTGGTGTGGGTAATACATAACTATTGGTTGGCATCTAACGTGTTAACACGCGTGCGTAATCCATTTATCACTTGTCTCAAGTCTCCCATATTCGCAGTAACATTCGTACTCAACAGCTCAATGGTTTTAGATAAATTTTTAATTTGTGCGTTCAAGTCGGCAATACCATTTTCTAAATTACCCACACGATTTTTCATAATTTAATTCTTTTAAATTCTCATAATTTAAAATACTCGTTTTATTGATTTTTTAATAAATAAATTTTAAATATTGTTTGGTTCATTGATCACAATGTCCCAGATTTGAAGAAGCCCTATAAGACAATGGCATACACAATATTGTATTTGATGCATGCTTTAAGTTCTATGTATGCAGGTTGCTCTTTGTTCACTGTTCAAACAGGTTGTCAAAGCACAAATGATAGGTGGACACAAGACAGGATGCTGACAGGGCAGAAATCTGCCTAAGTCCAGAAGCGTTGAGTGAAGGCAGTTCACTCAACGTCAGATGGCTTTAAGCGTTGAGTAAAGCCTAGGCAGTCAAACCCTCAGCATTGCCAAAGCAAAAATCTGGTTAAGTTCAAAAGGGTTGAGTGAAGACAGTTCACTCAACGCCTATAAGCCAAAAGCATTGAGTAAAGCTCAAACAGTCAAAGCCAGAGAATAGCTGACAAGAATTCTGGCTAAGTCCAGTAGCGTTGAGTAAAGGTAGTTCACTCAACGCCCTGAAAAGAAAGCGTTGACAGAACACAGTTCGGTCAGAGCCGCAGTATTGTTTGACTTGAAAATTAGTGTAAGGACAGATGCGTTGAGTGAAAACTACTCACTCAATGTATATTCAAAAGAAAATCTGTCTATGGACAGAAGCGTTGAGTGAGGGCAGTTCACTTAACGCCTATTCAATAAAACAGGCAAACGCAGAAAGCGTTGAGTGAAGACAACTCACTCAACGCCTTAATACAGAGAAAATCGACCAAGTCCAGATGCGTTGAGTCATGAAGGCTCACAAAACGCCTAGTCAGTTACACAACTATTGTCGATATTCGTTGAGTGATGAAAGATCACTCAACGTTAGATGGTGCAGAATTCTGCCCAAGTGTTTTGGCGTTGAGTGACAAGACTTCACTCAACGCCTATCACTATTGTAGATATCCTCCGACATGGCCCACATGTCGGCCGACATATAAGTTTCATGGACAAAACGACATGTTTCCGATATTTTTTTGCAAAATATCATTTTGAAATATATCCTCTGATATGTCTACTATTGATCGATATATTTGTTGATATATCAGCCGATATATCACGACATTTTATCGACTGGTTTTTTTAATTTATTCTAATTAGTGTTTATGCTATAATAGACAATATACCAAAATTATTTCATTGTTCATGTTGTTTTTTCCCTTCCTCTGTCCTTTTTTTTGCTCAAGTCCGTCATCTACTTCAATTATGGATGATATTTGAATTATGGACTAAAGGTTCTCTATCTTTCATTGTCGTTGACAACTTTGTAACATTTTCCTTTCTCTTGTTTTATTTCACGTGTTATACCGTTGTTACATGTGTAACACAAAATGTTTATATTAGTTTGATAAATTTAGGAGTTCAATAAATATAAATTATTAATATTTTAATATATATAAATTAAACAGATTAAATTTATAAATATTTACACATAAATAATTAAATATTAAAACCCGATATATAAAATATCTCTGATATATCCCCCGACATACTAAAACCGACATGAAAAACCTAAACCGGCGTATCCCCGACATCCGACATCTGCAACTTTGACGCATATGCAGAATTGTCTGAATTTGGCTGAAGTCCACAGGTGCTGAGTCTTGATAACGTCAGCAAAAATTCAAAAGTTGCGGGAACGGAACAGGAGACGACAAATGGTGTTGCTTGCCTGTTGTACAACAATTAATGCAAAAGAGAAGTTGCAGCTACCAACTCCAGGTGGTCCCACTGCCCAAAGAGCCATTGGAAAGTGGGATACAAAAGCAATATTCAAAGGGAGAGGAAATAAACTTTTAGAGGATTAACTTTTGAAAATACAGAGCTTCATCTTCTTCCTCTCAACCTAGTTGTAGAGCTTAAAGTTGTTCAGTATGTTGATCTGAAAGATCAAGAAAGTTGGTTGCTAACCTACACAACTTCAACAGCAAGTTCAGAGAGCCTTCTCTCTGAAGTAGAAGAAGGAACAAAGCAAGCCCTAGCTGCAGTGACTTCATAGCTCAAGCAGAACTAATCTTGATGATCCATTCTTGGAGCCGTGAAGAAGATAGGACTGAATCATTTCAGTTCAGAAAAAGGCAGACTCAGAGATTGTTTCTTTGCAGTCATTCATCAACACCAACCAACCTTTCAATTGTAGGATCAGTACTGATCTGAGTGTAAGCCTGATCTACACAGGCTGAGTTAGGATCTTTCTATAGATCTGAGCTGTAGGGCCCTTGTGCCTTAGTTGTAGGATTCTAGTTGGGAATCTGAGTTGTAGGATTCTTCTGTGGATTTGAGGTAGGGCTATTATCTTAGCCTGAGTGTAGGACTTTGAGGTAAAGTCTGAGGTAGGGTCTGTATGCCTGAGTGGTAAGAGAATATTTCTCTGAGTGTAGGGCATTGGGCCTGAGTGTAGGACTTGGAGGAGTCTGAAAAATCCTAAGGGATTTGTGTTGTAAGCTCTTTGAGCCGAGTTTGGAGAAGTTGGCCTTGTCTAACAATCTGTTAGAAATGTGGGAGGGACAGTGGATGTACCCATACTCTGGAGAACCACTATAAAATACTTGTGTATTGGTTGTGTTCTTGAAAGCTAACTGTATATTACACCGCAACACAGTAAATCAGGAAAGTTAAAAAGAAATAATAAACCGACTAAAAACCTATTCCCCCCCCCCTCTAGTTGTTTAGCTACTCTTGAAACTAAAGACTTTAAAGTAGTATCAGAGGGAGGTTGCTCAAAAAGGACTTAACAATCAGAGATAATCTCTAGGAGTAGCTTAAGTATATTCTTTATGGGTTCAGCAAAGAACCATAAAGAGTTAGGCTCAATGAAGCTTCCAATCTGCAGGAAGGAGAGCTTTGAGATTTGGAAGGAAAAAGTCAGGTTATTCATGGAAGCATCTGACCTCAGGATCTTCATAACAGTGCAAGAAGGACCTTTCATCCCTATGAAGGTCTCAGCTCTGAATGTCAACATCCAGACACCTAAGAGGTATTCTGAGATGACCAAAGATGAGGTCATCCTGGCTACAATGGACAAGAGGGCACAGAACATCATAGTGAATGTCCTTGATGATTCAACATTTTAAAACCTTGTTCACTGCAGAACTTACAAGGAAATGTGGGACACATTTATTGTCTACATTGACGGAACTGAAGAAGTTAGAGATGATAGAAAATCCTTTCTCAATCAAGAATATGAAGCATTCAGGCAGTACAAGAAGGACAGTATAGTTGAGTGCTATGAAAAGTTCTTCAGAGTGGTGAATACGCTGAGGACCTATTGGAGGGTCTTCAGTAATTATGAGCTGAATGATAAGTTTCTCAGATCTCTAACCAGAGACTGAGACATCAAGATATGTGTCACAGAGAGGTGACCAAGCTGGCTGAAACTCCTCCACACATTGTTTGGAAAGCTGCTCTCCTATGAGATACAGCTATCTGCTAGGAAGGAGGAGGAGACCACCAGCAGATCTCAAGCCAAGGAGAAGACAGTGGCCTTCAAGGCTGAGAGTTTTAAGAAGAGCAAGGAGAGGATTGTCTCTCCCCCAAGAAGGCCTGCTGATTTAGACAGCTCTGAGTCACGCTCATTTGACAGCAACATGTCAGATGGGAAGTTTGCTACATTCTCTAGGCAGTTCAAGAAGATGATGAAGAGGAGGCAGTGGAAGAACAAACTATCCTCCTCTTCACACAATAAAAGGAATCACCATCAATCTGACACGAAGTTCTCCAAGGGAGACAGGTATAATTCAAAACCCAGCAAACAGTTTTCATCCAATGTTATTTGTTATTGTTGTAGTAAGCTTGGTCATGTCATTGCTGATTGCTCAGTCAAGAGGAAAGAGCAGAAGAAATCAGATGAGAAGAAGCACCACCAACACAAGGGCAAGAAGGGAAAAAACTTCATTGCCAAGAATGAGAAAAGTTGGAGTCAAAGTGACTCAGCTTCTTCAGATTTTGAAGAAGAGGAAAGCTACATAGGGCTGTTTGCTACTGCTACTGAAGAAGATGAAGATTATCGTGTTGCTAGGATAGTAATCGGGGCCCCTCTATCACTCTCAGACAGTGATACTGAGGTGGATGAATATGTCAGTGGTTGTTATGGGCTAATGGCCATGTCAGATGAGGAATCCAGCCAAGAACAGACTGGTCCAGATAAGGTACATTCTTTGTCCAGCACCTCCTCTGAATCTGACTATGAGATTAGTCTCAATTCTGATGCATATTCTTCCTGTGATGAAAATTGGTGGTCAGAATCTGAGGAAGATGTCAATCAACTGATTGACGAGTATGGTGCCCTTCTGGATGCTTTGAAAAGGAGCAAGAGGTTGGCCAAGAAACACGCTGGGGAGATTGTCTCCCTACAGTTAGTTGCTTCCCTGCAGTCTGAGTCAGCATCCTTGCTGGATCAGATGAGGAGGGAAATCAGCCAACTGAAAACCATCTCAATCATCCAGATTGGAACCATCAGTCATAAGAACAAGATCATCATGGATCTTGAAGAAAAGCTCCTCAAAGAGAGGAAGCTAGTGACTCAGTACACCAAGCCTAAATCAGTGTTGTCACTTATTGATACCTTCACCTCTCAAACAAATAAGAAGGGACTAGGATACATTGAGAGGAACACTGGAAGAAGGAATATGAGGAAGGGCAAGGCCCCTATTCAGCCTGCTATCTCCTTTGAGAAAGTTGTGTTGTCATCCAACAGGCATGACCAAGAAAGCATTTATGGTCACTGGTTGAATGGAAGATCCACTAGTGTGAACAAAAATGTTCACAGCTATAGTGGAAGGAAGGGCATGGGTTTGAGTGCCCTTAAGGCTCCCCATGAGGAAATTCAGATGGCACATCATGTACCATTCGTTTTTAGTGCACCAGCCCCAACTCTCAAGAATAAGGCAGTGGTCGATAGTCAAGCTCCTCCAGCAAAGAATCTGACCAAAAGCAAGTCAATCAGTAAGTCTGACTTGGCTGTCTCTGATGCAATCAACAGCCTGTCTTCTGCAAAGAAGACTGCTGTTAGTGGCATTCACAGTAAGCCAAGTTCATCTACTGGAAGACTCACTTTCAGTCAGATCCTTGCTGAAAGAAATTTGAAAAGGCCTATTGCTCTCTCTTTTGAACAGTCAGCTGCTGTCAGCTTGTCTACAAGTGCAATTCAGAAAAAGAGATATAATATTCATGAGTGTTGGTGATGTGCCAAAGTGGGACATTTTGCCATAAATTATTGGCACAACCCCAATGTGCCTAGTGCAAGGGCAAGTCTACCTGTCAGAAATGTTGCAGGCAGACGGGCTAATTTTAAGACTAACAAGAACCTAGGACCCAAACTTTTTGGGGGTCCTAAGGTAAACTGAATTGTGGTTGCAGGTTAGTCCAAGTACCCATCCAATATGGTACTTGGACAATGGGTATTCCAGGCACATGACTGAAACAAGAAGTCTTCTAAAGGAATACAGTCCAGTAAAGAATGGACCAAAATTGATCTTTGGTAGCTCAGACAAATGAGTCACCAAGGGCTATAGTATGATCACCAATGGCATAGTCACAATCACAAAAATGCCTTATGTGGAAGGGTTGCAACATAACATGATTAGCATAAGCCAACTATGTGATCTTGACTATGTCATTATATTCCACAAGGATGAGTGTCAAATCAATAGGTCAAGTGACCAAGAGGTCATTTTGACAGGTAGTAGGAGTGGGAATATTTATTGTTTAAACTTTTTATATTTAAGTTCTGACACACCTGTGTGTCTAGTTGCTAATAAGAAAGTCTCATATTGTGTGCAATGGCACAATAGACTAGCTCACTTGAACTACAAGTTCATTAGCAAGCTCTTTAGTGGAGAGATAGTCAGGAATGGTCCCAACATAAGATGCACCAAGGAGGGCATATGCTTTGCTTGTCAAAAGGGCAAGCAGAAAAAGAATCCTTCAAGAGCATTGGTTCCAAGGATTCTGTGAGGTGTTTATACCTCCTACATATGGACTTGTTTGGTCCTATGTCAGTTCATAGTGTAGGTAGGAAAGTCTACACACTTGTGATAGTTGATGACTTCTCCAGGTTTGTTTGGGTGTTCTTCTTGAAGAAAAAGTCAGAAACCTTGACACTTTTATGACCTTTGTCAGGCAAATTCAGAATGAAAAAGACAGCTCTGTGGTCAAAATTAGAAGTGATCATGTTACTGAATTTCAGTCTGAAGGCATAACAAAGTTCTGTGAAAATCAAGTGATTCATCAGGAATTTTCTTCATCAACAACTCTCCAGCAAAATGGGATAGCTGAGAGGAAAAATAGAACTCTTATAGAGACTGGCAGGACCCTTCTCAGTGGCACTTCTCTCACAGAATATTTCTGGGCTGAGGCAACGAACACTGCATGTCATGTCCTGAACCGAGCCTCTATCAACAAGTACCACAGAAGACTCTCTATGAGATTATGAAGGACAGAAAATCAAATCTAGCATATCTCAGGATTTTTAGTAGTAAATGTTTTGTGCTCAATAATGGGAAGTCTCATTTGACTAAATTTGCTATCAAATCCTATGAAGGGATATTTATTGGGTACAACAACTAAAGCAAAGCATATAGTCTATAACTTGAAAAATCAAATTGTAGAAGAGTCTGTAAATGTTTGTCTTTGATGAGTCTTCAATGATTAATAGTAAGCTACCAAGCTATTCTAGATCTGCAAGTAAAGAACAGGTGATGGACAAACTAACCATCAAGAATGCTCCTTCAGCTGCCCAAAATGAAGACAATGGTGTGTGTTCCTGAAAAAGGACAAAGCTCGCAGGACATGGGTGAAGATCAGCTGGATCCAGTCATTGAAGTCAGTGATGCTAAAGAAATATTGCCTCCAGCAATTAGACATCTAAAGGATCATCCCAGACATCAGATAATTGGTGATGCTAGCCAAGGTGTTACAACAAGGAGCAGAAGCCTGAACATAACCATGTACTCTAGCTTTCTGTCTCAGATTGAGCCCAAAAGGTTTGAAGATGTCAACGTAGACCAATTTTGGATTTTGGTAATGCAAGAAAAACAGAACCAGTTCAAGAGATGTAAGGTCTGAAAGTTGATTCTCAGACCACAAGGACATAACATCATTGGAACCAAGTGGATCTACATGAATAAGTTAGATGAAAATTGTGTTATAATTAAGAACAAAGCTAGACTGGTGGCTATGAGATATAGACAAGAGAAAGGTATTGACATTGATCAGACATTTTCCTCAGTTGCTAGACTAGAAGTCATAAGATTATTCCTAGCATATGCTGCATACAAGGGATTCAAAGTCTACCAGATGGATGTGAAGTCAGTCTTCCTAAATGGTGACCTAAGAGAGGAGGTCTATGTTGAGCAGTCATCAAGTTTTATTAATCCTAACTCTCCTGATTATGTTTATAGGCTTAGGAAAACACTTTATGTGTTGAAGCAAGCACCTAGGGCATGATATGAAACCTTGTATAGTTTTCTCATTGAGAATAAATTCTCAATGGAAAATATAGACAAGACATTATTCCTAAGAAAATCCAAGGGTAAGAGCATCTTAGTTCAAATTTATGTAGATGACATAATCTTTGGATCTACTGATGAAAACCTCTGCAAGAAGTTTGTCAAACTTATGCAACGGAAGTTTGAGATGAGCAGTATGAGTGAGCTTAAGTACTTCTTGGGACTCCAAATAAGACAATCTAAAGATGGATTGTCCATTTCTCATTTTAAGTTCACTAGGGAGTTAATTAAAAAATTTGATATGGAGAGTGCCTTCATAATGAAAACTCTCATGGGGTCAAGTATGGCAATAGTCAAGGATGAGACGGAGAAACTTGTTGATAAATCATTGTATAGAGACATAATTGGCTCTCTCCTCTATCTTACTGCTAGTAGGTCAGACATCTTGTATGTTGCATGTGTTTGTGCTAGATACCAGGCTTGCCCTAAGGAGTCTTATTATTCTGCTACAAAAAAATATTTTGAGATATCTTAAGGGCACACCAGATCTTGGCTTATAGTACTGTAGGAATAGTAATTTGGAACTAACAGGGTATTCAGATACAGATTTTGTAGGTTGTAAAGAAGACAGGAAAAGCACATCTGACTCCTATCAATTCTTAGGAGAAAGACTGGTATCTTGGAGCAGCAAGAAGCATACTAGTGTTTGAGTTTGTGAGGGAGAAGTAAGTGCGAGATCACCCCTTTCCCAAGGGTTCGAACTCCACAGAAGCCGATTTTCGGTTTCAACAACTGTGATATCCTTTCCATCTGTCACCATGTTACTGACTGGGTCCCAATTCCAGGAGGATATGAAGGATAGTGATGTAGTCTATATGTTATCCGACCTCGATACCACTCCCACTACTTTAGACATCCCTAGCACGGTGAGTCCTATCATTAATGAGTTCTCTGAGATTATGCCGGAGGAGCTGTCTGATCAGCTACCCCTGATGAGAGACATACAGCACTGCATTGAACACATTCCAGGAGTCAGCTTACCGCACTTGCCACATTATCGTACGAGTTTGAAAGAGCATGAGGAGTTACATAGACAGGTGACTGAGCTGATTTCGAAGGATCGCGTTTGAGAGAGTACAAGCATATGCGTTATCCTTGCATTATTAGTTCCCAAGAAAGAAGAGACGTGGCGTATGTGTGTAGGCAGACGAGCGATTAACAAAATTATTATCAAATATCGCTTTTCAATTCCCCGATGACATGCTTGATATGGTTAGTGGATCCCGCATGTTTTCGAAGATCGACTTAAAAAGTGGATACCACCATATTTGAATTCGACCAGGGGATGAATGGAAGACTGCATTTAAGACTAGAGAGGTTGAGAGAGTTTATACGAGTAGCTGGTGATGCATTTTGGTATCTCCAATGCACCCAGCACATTTATACGAGTGATGAATCAGGTGCTTAGAACACTCATTGGAGTTTGCGTAGTGGTGTATTTTGATGATATATTGATTTATAACCTCGATCCTGATCAGCACCTGACTCATCTGAGGCAAGTATTAGAAATCTTGCGTACGAATAAATTATATATAAATTTGAAGAAGTACATGTTTATGACTGATAGTCTGACCTTCTTAGGATATATCGTATCTTCTGAGGGCATTAGAGTTGATAGAGAGAAGGTCAAGGCGATAGAATCATGTTCTAACCCTAAGACGATTACTGAGGATCGGGAATTTCATGGGCTAGCATCTTTTTATCGGCGGTTTATTCGAAACTTTAGTACAGTGATAGCACATGTGTTTGATTGCTTGAAGAAAGGATTGTTTATTTGGACTAACGAATCCGAGCGTGAGTTTATATTAATCAAAGAGAGACTCACGAGTGCACCTGTTTTAGCGTTGTCTGATTATGATAAAAATTTTGAGGTTGACTGTGACGCATCTATCGTAGGTAATGGCGCAGTTTTGAGTCAGAAGGGTCGACCCAAAGCATTCTTTAGCGAGAAGTTGAACGAAGCAAACACTAGATATTCCACCTATGACATAAAGTTTTGCGATATCGTTCAGGCTCTCCGCCATTGGAGACACTACCTGATTCAGCGCAAGTTTGTGTTGAATACCGATCATGAGGCATTAAGACATTTGAATTCCCAGAAGGAGATTAGACGTCATGCCAAGTGGGTTGCTTACCTGCAGGAGTTCACTTTCCATTTGAAGCACAAACCCGATGTCATTAACCAAATAGCTGACGCACTTAGTCATCGAACTCATTTATTAGTTACCCTGCAGTTGTGCATTACTGATTTAGATTCACAGCGCGACTTCTACGTCACTGATCCTTTCTTTCGCGACATTTGGATCTCATGTCAGCACAGTGGGACTGATCTCACCACACAGTACATCGTGAATGAGGGTTATTTGTTTAGGGGCACCTGCCTTTGCATCTGCGAATGACCACTTCGGGAGAAACTACTTAGGGACATTCACTCTTTCGGGTTAGGTGGACACGTAGGTCAGTCCAAATTATTATATCTCGCCAGTGCCCATTACTATTGGCTAAATATGAAGTGTGATGTCACTGAATTCATTAGACGTTGCACCACCTGTCAGCTATATAAGGGGCATGCTCAAAACACTGGATTATACACCCCCTTACCAATACCTGAGCGGTCATGGGATGACATCTTGATGGATTTCGTGGTAGGACTTTCTCGCACTCAGAGGAAGGTCGATTCTATTTTTGTAGTCGTAGATCAGTTTTCGAAGATAGCACATTTCATTCTGTGTAGGAAAACTTCTGGTGTTGTACACGTCGTCGAACTTTTTTTTTAAGAAATCGTTAAACTGTACGGAATTCCTAGATTGATCACTTCTGATAGGAATACTCGTTTTATGGGGTATTTTTGGAAAACACTACGGGCCCGACTAGGTATCAGACTCGAATTTAGCATTGCATATCACCCTCAAACCGATAGGCAGACTGAGGTCGTTAATAGAAGTTTGGGGGATCTTCTTAGGTGTTTGAATGGGGAGAATCTGAAACAATGAGATCTTATACTGCCGCAAGCCGAATTTGCATTCAATAATTCTACTAATCGCTCTACTAATAAATCTCCTTCCGAGATTGCCTACGGGTTCTCTATACCTCATATATTTGATCGTCATTCTCTTCCGCATCATGAACGTATTTCCTTTGACGTGCAAGCTCATGTTGATTATTTGAAAGATTTGCATAAAAATATTACTAATAAATTGCGAGTGAATTCTGAAAAATATATATCTGTGGTCGATCGTCATTGTCGGGAGTTATACTTTTCAGAAGGGGATTTGGTGTTTGCTTATTTCAGGAAGCAGAGATTCACTCCGGGCACATATCATAAGCTACAGTAGAGGAAGTTTGGTCCTTTTCAAGTCCAGAAGCACATCAGAGAGAATGCATGCCTCCTTGATTTGCCTGTGGAATTCGGTACTTTGTCGATATTCAATGTGGTCGATCTGACACCGTTCTATGGAGATCCACTGAGTTCTAGCCCCAGTCCACCCGTCGCAGCTCCAGAGATACCACCGGACTTGGCATCAGCACCCACGACCACAGCAGAGGAGATCGACCAGGTTCTTAATGTACGTGAGTTTCGCACTCGTCACAGGACATACCAGCGCTACTTGATCTCATGGCGGGGACGAGATATCACAGACAGTTCTTGAATTACCACTAACGAGTTACGGCGACGACGTCCAGATCCCTTCATCGTTAGTCTTTGCGAGTCCTTGACAGGGTTGAGCTCTTTCAACCACGGGAGAATTGATGTGTCCTGCGACGCATCTTAGCTTCACCTATTTTTGCATTTTTTTGTTTCGTTTCTTTTGCATTTGTTTAATCTAATTTTATGTAGTTGTTTCTATTTACAGCTCGTCGGGTTGACCGTCCGATGAGACCTTTAATAAAAAGGTCCGATAATTTAGTAATTAGAACGCAAACGGCAAGCTTGGGTTATTTTAGGAAAATCGTAAATCTAAATTAGGAGCAAATTGTATTAGGAAACATTATATGAGGATTAGCCGTCTCAAACTTCTATATCATTGAAAAGTAAATTAGATATTGTCATTTATGAGGGAAATAGGCAAGTGTAATTTAATGCCAAAAATAAAAGGGGCACTTATGTTATTTAATTGGCCCTGTAGAAGAAGAAAGTGACCCGGACAAGGATACAGGAAAACGAAAAATCGTTCTCCATGTATTACCGGTAACTCCCGCCTCTGCCCTAGCCGAGCCCTGTCCCCGAAAGCACCAGCCGCACACTGCCGCTATAGGCCGACCGTCCAGAATGTTGGACGAAGACATGGGCGCTACTGCTCAAGGCCGCGATCGAGTCGCCCGGCGCCGTCGACCTCGCCTCCTATTTTCGGCGCCGATCACTCCTGTCGTGTGGGACTTCCGTCGACCTCAGCACCGGTTCCGGAACTCCCGTTGATGGCCCCATTTGCCGACTGGAAGCAATCATCCGACCGACTGCCTTTTCTCCCCTGCTCGACTGGCTTAGTCTGGACCAACTTTCTCGGTGTCCTTTTGGGTACTCCCGCTCCAATTACTTAGTTTATTTTATGTGCTCTTTTCAATAATCCTAAGCTTGTCATCAAACGTTCAACTACTTTGTTACCGTATTTTCATAAATTGTTGCGTGTAACTTCGGCTTGTGGTCGCATAAATCACGTGGCGGGTTCGATTCATGAAACATGTGAGAGTTCCACTCGAGCGAGGTTAGCGAACCTTTCAAAGTTCAGAGCGATGAGTTTGAATTGCGCGAGCAAAAATTTGATTTGGCCACTCAGCCCGCTTGCTTCCTCAATTTATCTCACTTTAAAAATATATGTATATATATATATCATTTTGAAAATCCTAACCCTAGTTTACCTCAGCTAAACAAATCTAAGGGAATGCAATGCTACAATACTGCCCAAGATAAAATGCATAAGAAAAATAGGGTGCATGAAACAAGTACACGCTATAAAACGTAACATAGAAAAATACAAATGCAAGAAAAAGGAAAAATTTGGTGATGTGATCAATTGTCTGTATCAATTACCCAACTTGGATGCAAGTAAAGAAGTAAAGAACTAAATCAACAGAAAATTCTATGAAAACATGCATTCCATTACTTAGACAAACCAAAAGATTCTCTAACTAGCTGACATCCGCATAAGTCCTTCATCTATGTTCATCCACGGGTGATGAAAACATATGAAGCACGGATACTTACAGTGGTTTTATGTATCGTATCCGAAAAAGTTCCGAGTCGGGAAACTCTAGGAAACCCGTTCTTGAAACTCTCGAAAACTTTTTCTTTTAATTTTAAATATAAAAAATTAGGATGCTCATAGATACTTTTGAATACTGTCGGATACGTTTGATTATGCTCAAAATTTCCTTACATGGAGAAAGAAATGTAAATAGGTGATGAATGATATGATACATTTTGTGACACATAGACCTTGCTTTTGTTTAATATATGATATGTGAGTATAATAATGAAAACAATGAAGATATGAATGTCACACGTCTTCATATTCAGTTGTACTAGTGTTTAAATAATTAAAAAACTCTATAAAGTGTCATGTACCCAAGGTTTTGTGAAAATCACGTTTCCCAAATTTGAATCGTATTACATCGTGTATCACGCCCCCGTCCTCGTGTAATATAGATGAAGACCATCCAATGAAAATATATGTTTGGCATCAATGAACAAATGTAATATGTGCATAGAGAGCTTTTATGCCAAGAAGTTTCCAATATAAGAGAAGAACAATTGCCAGAGCATCTGACTATTTAAATAGAAGGTAAATAACATTACTCTTCCCTATAACCTTTTATAAAAAATAGTAAAATGTGGAAAATTGATAAAACAAACTACCCAACTTGGAAACAAGAAAAGGGAAGAGCTAAAAATATCATATGACATCTTGCATTCCATCACTTATATATTTACCAAAAAAATTCTCACACTTTGCTTCATCTATGCTTGTCCATGTTAAGTTAACTTTGTTATGACAACCATCGGTCAAGACATATTTGGCCTCGAGAACAAACATTGTTTTGATTTGTTTTTGTTGTATTAATTTATTATATTTTTAGGAATATTAACTTTCTAGTTTTTATGAACATGAAAAATTGGTCTGTCGGAGAAGTTATGTCGTTGTCGGACCTTTGCTCAGGAGAAGAAGACATCAATTGTTAAAGTTTAAAGTTGGTGTGCGGATAGTAATTTATAAACATGGAAAATTTGATCTGCGGATAGACGTTAATGGTTTGCGAATAACAACTACCTATATTATCTAAGGTTTAAAGTTTAATGAAATTTTAAATCATGAAATAATCCTAAGGTTTTTTATTCCTATAATAGAACGTCCAGCTTATTGGTTAGCAATTATCCAATGCTATGATTCAGTTGTTGCCCCTACTCATGTCATGGTTCTTTCTCTTCCTCTACTGCCCACACCTACCTAAGTTAGCTGGAATCAGAGCAACACTAAACCCTAAAGATTCATAGAGAACGGAAAGATTGTGATCAACCTCCTGGATAATCGCCATGTCCTTCACTTTCATACACGCCTGCACCCTCACATCTCCATGAATCGTACCCTCTCATCGCATCAAACAATGACCACTCATCCTGATATTTCCCCCAGGGTCTAAACAGTGAACTCAGGCATAGAGTAGAATCCAATGAAGTATATCAAAAGGCCTCACAGGCACAGGGAGACAACTCATGCACCTTCCAACAAAGTAGCATAACCCTAATAAATTTGAAATGTCGACCAAAACGGATTATCCAGAGAACCACGTATCCAAAACTCGAATAGGCGATGGAGATATCGATGCGCGTTAGGGCTACTGTAATAAGAAGCGAAAAAGTACCTGCCAGCAGGAATCAAGTGATGCCATGGGTGACAGCGGCCAATTCGATCGCCGGAAATGACGGCCAGATCGGGGAGGAAAGAGGGGATTAAGACAAGGGAGAGCCCAATTGCATGGTGGATAATGAACTGATTCTATTAAAGGAATAATTACGAAAAAATCCCTCTTAGCATAATTACAAATTGCACCCCTTTTATAATTAAAATTACAAAAGTCTCTCCTAAATATTTCAAAACAAAACATTTTACTTTTTTTTCGAAACTTGCATTCGCAATAGAAAGAAAAGAGGAAAAAGGACCGCAAAAACGGGTCAAAAAACAAGGATGTCTCCCGGTCACTCTGAACAATCTCAGAGAGAACCGGCGGGAAATCCTCAAAACAGGTTCAAAGAAAGGTGCGGGAAATAGCATAGCGAGAACAAAAATCTGCAGCCCGATTGGCCTCCTGCGGAGCATATCGGAGCAGGACACGAGAAAGCTCGAAAAGGAATCCCAACATATCAGCGTCCGGGAAGTGGGTGTGCGAATAGAAAACAAGTAGACCGAAAAATTGGAGTAAAAAATTTTATTATCCAAAAAGGTATCTATTACAAAGGTATGACCTCCCTTTTATAGAATGGAGGAGAGAAGAGAGATTACAAATAAGCAATGTGGGAATAATAATCACAGGAACAATCACCTATATATGCCGCATAAGCCGCGCGGTTAGACTACCCGCACGACAACTACAATATGCAAAAGACAACCCGACAATATCTACGAGTCGCCATAGATAAGCCGCCAGACCGCCAGACAACAATCAGCAACAGCCCGACTATCAAGCCGCTGGGATAAGCCGCTAGACCGCCAGACACCAACCAGCAACAGCCCGGCTATCAAGCTGTTGGGAGAAGCTGCCAAATCGCTAGACAAACCGCCAGACCGTTCGATCTTCATGCTGTAACACTCCCCCTCAAGCGGGAGCATAGATATCAATCATGTCCAGCTTGTCGCAAATGTGAAACCAGGAAGCGGTCACCGGCTTAGTGAAGATATCTGCCAATTCGTTGTCAGAAGTGACAAACAGAGTACAAATTTGTTTCTTCAAAATCTCTTCTCGAATAAAATGACAGTCGACTTTTGTGTTTTATTCTCTCATTAAAGACCAGATTTTTGGAGATGTATATCGCGGCCTTATTATCGCAGAACATAGGAATATGGTAGTTGTAGACCTCTCCTAAGTCAAGCATGAGAGCTCGTAACCACTTTAACTCACATGTGGTCGAAGCCATACTACGATATTCTGCTTCTGCACTAGACCGGGAAACAACAGACTGTTTCTTACTCTTCCAGCTCACAAGATTTCCTCCAACAAATGTGCAAAAGCCCGATATTGACTTGTGGTCTCCTTTATCATCAACATAGCTCGAATCTGAGTACGCTTCAACCCTCAAGTGATCATTCTTCTAAAAAAGCAATCTTTTCTCTGGTGCTGCTTTGACATACTCCAATATTCTCAGAGCAGATTGTAGACGACACTTATTAGGAGCTTGCATGAATTGGCTAACCTTGCCTACAACATAGGAGATGTCGGGTCTGGTTACCATGAGATAAATGAGTTTGTCCACCAGACGTCGGTACCTCGTAGGATCAGATAGAGGTGGCGAGTCATCTGTCCAAGTTTTGTCTTCTCTAGAAGCCATGAGACATCGGGCATGTTTAGCACCAGTTAACTCTGGCTCTTTTAGTAAATCAAGAGCATATTTTCGTTGGGAGAGGACCAAAGAGTTGTACTTTTGATAGATTTCAATCCCCAAAAAGTATTTGGGGGAGCCCATATCCTTCGTGACCAGGTGTTGACGGAGGTGTTTCTTTGTCAAAGCTACCCCAGCCTGGTCATCGCTAGTAAGAAGAATGTCATCCACATATACAGCAAGAACCACTAGACCCAAGGAGGTTTTGCGAATGAATAAGGAGTGATCGGCAGAACTTCTTGCAAAACTAATGGTCGCAACAATGATGTTAAACTTGTCAAACCAAGCCCGAGGGCTTTGCTTTAGGCCATAGATGGTCTTCTTCAGCCGGCATACTCGTGTCTCCTCCTGAGCAACATACCTAGGAGGTTGATCCATGTATACATCTTCTTGAAGATCACCATAGAAAAAAGCATTCTTGACATCCAGCTGTGAAATGGGTCAATCCCTGTTGACAGCCACAAAGAGAAGGACTCGAATGGTGCTGAGACGAGCAACGGGAAAGAAGTTGTCAAAGTAATCAACATCATAAGTCTGTATGAAGCCTTCAGCGACCAGACAGGTCTTGTATCGATCCACGCTGCCATTTGGACGGAACTTTACAACAAAGACCCAGCAAAAGTCAACTACATCAGTGCCCAAAGGGGGACGAACAAGGGTACAGGTACCCCTTTCAGTGAGGGTAGCAATTTCCTCATCCATGCCAGCCTTCCAATGAGAAACAACAAGAGCTTCCTAGTAGGTGCGGGGAGTGGCAGTTACAGAGATAGCCAATACAAACGCCCTGCGAGAAGGAGTGAGATGATCATAGGAAACAACAGCAGTCAGAGGGTGTTGGGTACACGACCGCACCCCTTTGCGAAGAGCAATGAGAAGATCCAAGTCGGTGTGTTCCTCAGTAACCGGAGCATCCGTGGCGGAGAGAGCTGACCCAGGAGAGGAGAGAGATGGACACGGAGAGGAGGGAGAGAGCAGCGGTGGAGAGGGAGAGAGAGAAGGAGGAGACAGTGGAGATGATGGTGGAGAAAGATCGATGAGAGCAGACGTGATGGTGGGGACGGTAGGAGGAGCAGAAATATCTGGAGAGGGAGAGGAATCAAAAGAGAAATAAGACGCATTCTCGAAGAAGGTCACATCTGCGGATACGTATTGTTTATGAAGAACGGGGTCAAAGCAACAATAGCCTTTCTGAGTAGTAGAGTAACATAAAAAAGACACACTTGGTGGCACGTGAGGCGAGTTTGTCGTGAGTGGCAGAAGGAGCGTGCACAAAAGCCATGCACCCAAAGATACGCAGAGGGAGAGGAAACAGATCCTTGCCCGGATAGAGAATGGAGAATGAGGTTTGACCATGGAGAACCGTAGAAGGAATTCGATTAATGAGAAAACAGGAGATGAGGATGGTGCAACCCCAATAGGAGCGAGGAACCTGCATCTGTGTCATCAGAGTGTGAGCGACATCGAGGAGGTGACGGTTTTTACGTTTCGCTACCCCATTTTGTTGTGAGGTATAGACACAGCTAGTTTGATGAATAATACCATGTTGCAGACAGAAAGAAGAGAAATCATTACTAAGATATTCCTTAGCATTATCAGAGTGAAAGATTTTAATAGATTGATCAAACTAATTCTTATTCATATTATAGAACGATGTTCATACAGAAAATAGTTCGAAGTGATCCTTTAAATGATACACCTACGTACATCGAGACAAATCATCAATAAAGGTTACAAAATATGAAATACCCTGACCTATGGTGAGGGTAGGAGCAGGACCCCAGATTTCGGAGTGCACTAGATCAAACGGTCGGGAAGATCCACGACCTTGCTTCAGTGGGAAGGAGGAGCGGTGATGTTTTCCAAGCTGACATGCGTCATAGTTGAGATGAGGACTCTGCGAAGGAAGGTGGGGCAGAAGCTGACGAAGAAGTCTTGGAGGAGCACGACCAAGACGAAGGTGCCATTGAAGAAGATCAGTAGAAGAGGAGGACAAGGCGGACAGTGCGAAATGTTGTCAAGGAAGTAGAGGTCGCCACTCTCAGTCCCAGTAGCAATCGTCCGTTTGGAGCCCGGATCCTGAAAAGAACAAGTAGTATAAGTGAATGTGATGGAGCACTGCAGTTGCTTGCAAAGAGAAGTAACAGATAACAAATTGTAAGGGAAAGTGGGCATGTAGAGGGTATCCGCCAAGCGAAGGGACGAAGTGACCTGAACCACTCCTGTTCCATTGACCGGTGAGGGAGAGCCGTCCGCAATAAGGACCGGGGGCAACCGATCAAGCTTTTCTAGGAGAGAAAAACATTGTGGATTGTCGGTTATACGATTGTTAGCACCAGAGTCGATCAGCCATTTACCTTAAGTAGCGACGTGGGCACTACCTGAAAACATGACCACGGAGGCGGACGGCTTTGAGGAAGAAGTTGCCATAGAAAAGAGCAGAGAGAAGAATAAGTCGCGGGTTGTAAAGGAGGGCGCGACGACTAAGCACAGGGCGCGGCAAGAAGAGCAGGTCGCGACGACTAGGCACAGGTCACAGCAATAAGAACATGTCGCGATGACTTGACAACAGGCCACAACGACTTAAGAAGAAGAGAACTAGAAAAGGAGGGTACGATGACTAAGCATAGGCCGCGGAAAGAAGAACAGGTCGCGGTGACTTAAGAACAGGTCACGACGAGAAGAAAGGGGAATCAGAGAGGGCGTGCACACCAAGGGAAATAACATGGAGAGAAAGAAGCCACATGAATAGGGCGAAAGCTGGCGGAAGAAACAAGTCGCGAAGACAGGTCGCGAGAAGAAGAGTCAAGTCGTGCAGACAAAGAGGGCTCACAGAATCAGGAGGAAAAGATCGAGTCCTCTGATACCATGTGCGAACAAAAAACAAGTAGACCGAAAAATTGGAGTAACAAAATTTTATTATCCAAAAATATATCTATTACAAAGGTATGACCTCTCTTTTATATAATGGAGGAGAGAAGAGAGATTACAAATAAGCAAAGCAGCACTAATAATTACAGGAACAAGCACCTATACAAGCCACATAAGTCGCGTGGTTAGACTACCCACACGACAACTACAATGTACAGATGACAACCCGACAATATCTACAAGTCGTCATAGATAAGCCGCCAGACCGACAGACACCAATCAGTAACAGCCCGGCTATCAAGCCGCTGGGATAAGCCGCCAGACCACCAGACACCAACCAGCAACAGCCTGGCTATCAAACCGTTGGGAGAAGCTGCCAGACCGCCAGACAAACTGCCAGACCGCCAGACAAACTGCCAGACGGCCCGGTCTCCATGCTGTAACAGTGGGCATCCCAAAGAAGCGAGTCAAAGCAACGTTGACAATACTTGATCAAGTTGAGGTAGTCTCCCTCAATGATCACCCCTAAAGCATCAAAGCAGTCAACCGTGAGGTAGTCCCGAATGGCCGTCAAGGTCGCCATCTCCTTTCGGCCCGGATCCCATTGCATAAGCGACCAGCCGGCCGCAAAGAGGACTGTACCAGAGGAGTCATGAGCCATAATCCCCACCCAGGGTTGGAGAGATGGTAGGAAAGCGTCGTCGATGTTGATCTTGAGCCAACCCGAGGGTGGGGGACACCATAGGTAGAAGACAATCGGGAGGGCCGGGTGGTGTACAACCCCGTGTTCGCCGAGCGGGTCGCACCAGGAAGAACGAGCGGATCCAGCCCCGCGACCCGCACCCAAGCAGCAAGCAGACATGCGGCAGAGGCCGGATTCCGCTCCCGCTCATTTTTAGGCGAGCGAGCCGGGCGAGACGGCTCTCCTACTCTCCCGCTCGCTCAGAGATGGCCACCAGCCCGCCCCTACACGCGACCTGGTCGCCTGTCCGCCCCGGCAGAGGACTGGCGGGTCGCGGCGGTCCGGCTCGCGTTCGCCCAGGAAGAATAGGCGGGCCGCTGGAGCCAGGTCGCGCCCGCCTCTCGCGGAGAGGGATGGAATGCGGGCTGCCCCCCCCCCGTGGGTGCGAATAGCCTCTCAGAACAGCGGAGCCACGTTGTTGGCAGACCAGGTTGGACTGCGCATAGCTTCTCAGAACAACGGAGCTTGGCTGTTGGCAGACCCGATCAAGGGCTTTTTGGTATTTTCAGGTCAGTTCTTCTGGTTATTGGCAGTTCAGATTCCAAAAACTATAAATAAGACCCAAGGGGTACCTCAGAAGGCACGCTTTGAGTGCCTCCCTGCTCCTGTTCTCAAGTGCTTTCTGGGGGTACCTTAGCTCGGCTTCTGGCTAAGGAGGGGAAGCGCTCAGAGATCTTCCGGGTTTGAGGTGGGACCTCCCTACCGAGCCCTTGGGTCTGTTTCTTCTTGCCTTCTTCGTTGTTTTTCTTGCAGGAGCAAAGTAGGCGCGAGACCACCCCTTCCCCAAGGGTCGAACTCCACAAGAGGCCGGATTCCGGTTTCAACATTTTGGTGAGGTGAGCGTGGATCGTGGTCAGCGCAGAAAAGCTTCGGCGAGCTCAAATGACGGGAGGACAAGGATCTGACAGGCAGAACTCGCCTCCCCCCGCCTCTCGCAATGGTGGGGATGCTGGAAGACTTCAGGAACGAGGTGCTGGGCCTCGTCAAGTTCGCACTCGGTGCGCGGGCCGAGTGCTCGACTCCGGCAGCCCAGATCGCGGCCGCCCACTCTTTGGGCGAGGACGCTCCCGGCCGGCGAGCTGGGAAGGAAGTGGCCGAGGAAGGCCGAGGGTGCGAGCTCCCGGGGCGCGAGCTCTTCCCCGGCTCAGCAGGCCGAGGCAGGTTCGGCGAGTTGGGCTCGCAAGACTCGCCGGCCTGCACAGTGGGGGGAGGCAGTCCTTTCAGCGAGCTGGTCTCCTCAGCTCCAGTCCCAGAGGGGTTCAGGGAACCCGAGATGTCTTACTACACCGGGAAGGGAGACCCGGTCCAGCATGTCCAATGGTTCGAGGATGTGGTCTCCATCCGTCAGATGTCGGACGGATTCAAATGCCGACTCTTTGCTATCACCCTCCGGGAGAAGGCAAGGGAGTGGTTTCATCAGCTCCCAGCCAGCTCCATCTACTGCTTCGAGGACCTGCGCCGGGGGTTCATGCTGAGATTCACCACCTCAAAGAGGAGGAAGAAGGAGTCCGAGTCTTTGTTCCACATTAAGCAAGGAGTGAACGAGACGTTGGGGAGCTACGTGGACCGATTTCAGGAGGAAGTTACTCAGGTCCAGGAGATGTCGGGCCATAGTCTGATGATGGCCTTTACCCTGAGCCTGCAGCAGGGGTTCTTCCGAATGGAGCTGAAGAGAGTTCCACCCCTCTCCTACCAGAAGTTGATGGAGAGGGCGGCGAGAGAGGTCGACGGGGAGGCGTCGAACCCGGAGTTTGCAAGAAAGCTGGCCAGGTGGGCCACAGAGGAAGAGAAGGAGTCGAGAGGAGGAAAGGCACAGGAAGAAAGAAGAGGGGATCCTAGGCAGAGGGAGCAAAGGCAGCTCCAGTGGCAGCAGCAGCCGAGGTGGGGGCACCAGGAGCCCGACCGTCGGCTAGGCTGGAGACCTGAGTGGCAGGGGCAGGGGCCACCAAGAGGATACTACGGAAGGGGTCACCACCAGGGGAGGCAAGATCAGTTCCACCCTCCGGGCTGGAGGCAGGGCCAGAGGCCCCAGCTCCCCGATCAGGAGGAGGCCATGGCCATAGCCTTGGGAGCAAGGAGGGGGATCATGAGGAGGAGGAGAAGGGAGGTCAGGGTGGAGCTGCCCTATTGCGACTTCCATCAGGAAAAGGGGCACGCAACGGCCACGTGCCCGGAATTCTTGGAGATGAGAGGGAATAGGGAGCGGAAGCAGTAGCAGCAGCAGACGCGACAAGAAGTGAGGATCGAGGAGGTCTTGCCTCGGGCGGAGGAGGATCGTTGCGAAGACCGGGTGGATGTCGGGACCCGAGGAGGGATCGGAGTGATCCACGGGGGAGTGGGGATCTAGGCTTCCCGCAAGGCAAGTCTCCACACCATGTACCGGCAGAGTGTCGCCTCTACGTCCCAAACCCCGCCACCGGAGGAGAGGATCACCTTCTCCAGAAGTGATATGCCAGACCACGAGGATCCGTTCTGTGATGCGAAGGTCATCAAGGCCGCCATCGAGAATTTCACCGTCTCTCGGATCCTCATGGACAACGGGAGTTCCGTCAACGTCGACTTCAAAAAGGCATTCGACGCGATGAAGGTGGAGGCAAGAGAGGGTGCTGGCCTCAGAAATAACATGGCCCCTTGTTCGGGTTTTCAGGAGAAAGGAAGGAAGTAGAGGGAGGAGTTGGTCTCCATGTCACCTTGGGGGGGCAGTCCCGAAACTGCAAGTTCGTCATCGTGGACGCCCCCAGCAGCTACAACGCCATCTTCGGGAGGCCCCTTATCAGCGCCTTCCGCTGCGTCCCCTCATCGTTCCATCAGTGTTTGAAGTTCAATGCTGAGGGGGTCCAGGTCAGGGTCAGGGGGGGCCCAAAGGTGGCGCGGGAGTGTTATGTCACTGCGGTGAACACCATATCCTGGCAGGAGGGAGCCGAGGAGGTGGGGCGAAGGATGGAGGAGGTCGAGCAGGAAGCAGGAGAGGAGGAGCTGGAAGTGAAGGACTGCGCAGAAGATGCGGCAAGAGGAGATCTGGAGGAGGTGGCCGAAGTGAGGGGCGTGGGAGAGGAGATGGAGGCAGAGGTCCCCGTTCCAAAGGAGGGGGATGCCGAGGGATGGGGGGAGCAAGTCAGGCTGGAGGCAGCAGAAGAAGTGGTGAAGATGGAAGTGTTCACCAGAGGAGGCAGGATGGAGAAGATCCGCGTCAGCGGGGGGCTGACCCCGGAGGACCAAGACAGGATGCTGGAGTGCATCCAGAAGAACGTGGACATCTTTGCTTGGAACGCCGCGGAGATGTCGGGGGTTGACGCGGATGTGGCTTGCCACCGCCTCAACCTGGACCCGGGAACACGCCCCGTTCAGCAGAAGAAGAGGTCCACTGCGGACAAGCTGACAGAACCCATCAGGGAGGAGGTGGCGAAACTTCTCAAGGCCAGCTTCATGTCTGAGATTCAGTACCCCGGCTGGGTCTCCAACGTGGTTATGGTTAAAAAAGGAGACGGCCGATGGAGGATGTGTATCGACTTTTCCTTACTTAATAAAGCTTGTCCTAAGGACTATTATCCTTTGCCTCGAATCGACGCGCTGGTTGACTCAGGCGTCAGTTATTCTGTAATGAGTTTTTTAGATGCTTTTTCAGGTTATCATCAAATCAGGATGCATCCCCCAGACATCAAGGATGTCTCGTTCATCACAGGGGATGGATGCTACTACTACAAGATGATGCCCTTCGGGCTGAAGAATGCTGGGGAAACCTACCAGAAAATGATGGATAGGGTCTTCAAGGAACAGAGGGGGAGGAATTTGGAGGTGTATGTGGATGACCTCATGATCAAAAGTCGGGATGTGGACTCCCACCTCCGGGACCTGGAGGAGACCTTCACCACCCTGCGCAAATACAAGATGCGGCTGAATCCACTAAAATGTGTCTTTGGGGCCAGCAGGGGGAAGTTCTTGGGGCACCTCCTCACCCCCGCGGGGGTCGAGCCGAATCCAGATAAGGTCAAGGCCATCTTGGAGCTGGGGTCCCCGCGGAATGTTAAGGAGGTCCAACGGCTGACGGGGAAGCTAGCAGGACTGAGTCGATTCCTCTCTCGGGCGGGGGAGAAGTGCTCCCCCTTCTTCAAAACGCTGAGGGGTGGTCAGAGGTTTGAATGGACCAAGGAGTGCGAGGAGGCGTTCCAGGCCCTCAAGGTGCAGTTGACACAGGCTCCGCTGCTCCAAGGACCGAAGGAGGGGGAGAACCTGTTCCTATATCTCGGGGTCGGGGAGGAGGCCCTGAGCTCGGTTTTGGTTCGTGAAGAGGGGAAGAGGCAGCTCCCTGTTTATTACATGAGCCGGGTCCTGAGGAAGGCCGAGCTCTGGTACCCGATTTTGGAGAAACTAGCCTTCGCACTGATCATCTCAGCTTGGAGGCTGCGACCTTACTTCCAAGCACACTCAATCCGAGTGGTGACCGACCATCCTCTCCGCAACATATTCGAGGGGGTGGAGCATTCATGCAGGCTGGCTAAGTGGTCGGTGGAGCTGAGCGAGTTCGATGTATCCTTCGTTCCGCGGCTCTCAATCAAAGCTCAGGCGATGGCCGACTTCCTGGCCGACTACGTGGTTGAAGTGGCAGAAGAAGAGCTCACCCGCCTGACTCCTTGGAGGGTGAGGGTGGATGGCGCCTCGGGAAGGTATTCCCTAGGGGTAGGGGTGATCCTGGAAAGCCCTCAGGGGACTCGAATTGAACAGACGGTGGTGGTGCACTTTCCCGTTACCAACAACCAGGTCGAGTACGAGGCCGTGATAGCGGGGTTACGCCTGGCCAGGGAGCTGGGGGTGTCGGATGTGGAGGTCCTTACTGACTCCATGGTGGTAGCTTCCCAGATCAATGGGGAGTTCGAGGCAAGGGAGACCACCCTGCGATCGTACTTGGCCAAGGTGAAGGGGGTCATTGGCACTTTTCAAACTTTCACCATCCGACACGTGCCCAGGGAAGAGAATGAACAAGCAGATCAGCTGGCGAAGCATGGTCCCCAGGTGGGGGGCACCATCACCGACCTGTTCCGCCCCTCCATCGAAGAGGGAGAGCTCATGGAAATCGCTCAACAAGCTTCGTGGATGGATCCAGTTGTGATTTTCCTCTCCACGGGAGAGTATCCGGAGGGGGTAGACAAGAAGAAACTAAGGCACAAGTCAGCATATTACCTCCTCCAGGACGGGCAGCTATACAGGAAGACCCTCTTAGGGATGTTGGCTCGCTGCGTGGCCGAGGGTGAAGTACAGAGGATCTTGGAGGAAGTCCACTCCGGGGAATGTGGGAGTCACTCCGGGAGCCGGACCCTGGGGGGAAGGATAGTCAGGCAAGGGTATTTCTGGCCCACCCTGGGCCGAGACGCTGCAGAGTTCGCAAGAAGATGTCATAAGTGCCAGTTATTCGCCCCTCTCCAGCTACAGCCAGCCCAGCGATTCAGAAGTATCACGGCCCCATGGCCTTTCACAATTTGGGGAATGGATTTGGTTGGGCCATTCCCCCAAGCCAGCGGTCAGAGAAGGTTCCTCCTGGTAATGATCGATTACTTCTCAAAGTGGATGGAGGTGAAGGCGTTGGCCAAGGTGACCTCCCAGGTGATCAGGAACTTTGTTTGGGGGGAGATCATCTGTCGCCATGGGCTGCCCTAGGCCATCGTCATGGACAACGGGCCCCAGTTCGCCAGTGCCGAGTTCACCAGCTTCTGCGAGCAGCTTGGAATCGACCTAAGGTTCGCCTCGGTCCATCACCCCAGGAGTAACGGGCAGGTGGAGGCCGCGAACAAGATCATCGTCAACCTCCTCAAAAAGAAGGTGGAGAATTTGAAGGGGAGCTGGGTGGAGCAGCTTCCTGCAGTTCTTTGGGCCCTGAGGACCACCCCCAATACGGCTACGGGGGAGACCCCCTTCAAACTCTCCCATGGATGCGAGGCAGTGCTCCCCGTAGAATTCGAAGTCCGAACACCGCGAGTCGTGGCGGCAAAAGAAGGCCATGAGGAATGACAAGCGGAGAATGAGGAGGAACTGAGGCTCTCCCTTGACATGGTGGAAGAGGTGAGGGACCTTTCCGCTATCCGGCAGGAGGAGGTGAAAAGAAGAATGGCCAAGTACTTTGACAAACATGTCAGGGTCAAGCATCTCGTGGAAGGGGACTTGGTGCTGAAGAAAGTGGATGCAGCAGGGAGGTCAGCATCCGTAGGGAAGCTCAATCCCAGCTGGGAGGGACCATTTATTGTAAAGGAAGCTCTGAAGTCAGGAGGCTATCGACTCCAAAATGTAGAGGGTAAGACCCTGAGTCACACCTGGAGTGGTGACGACTTGAAGCGTTTTTTCCCCTAAAGCATGTAAGCGACACTTTCGTTATAATGAATTTATTCAACGCTCTAGTACTGTCATAGCCAGCCTGCATGGAGGGATGGAATGTGTTTGGACCCCGAGAAGATCCTGCTGCCAGGCTCTCACCTAGCTGGCAGGGCCGGAAGTCACTCGGTGTCATCCTTGGCCTCGAGAAGATCCCGCTGCCAGGCTCTCACCTAGATGGCAGGGCCGGAAGTCACTCTATGGAATGTGTTTGGACTCCGAGAAGATCCCGCTGCCAGGCTCTTACCTAGCTGGCAGGGCCGGAAGTCACTCGGTGTCATCCTTGGCCTCGAGAAGATCCCGCTGCCGGGCTCTCACCTAGCTGGCAGGGCCGGAAGTCACTCCATGAAATGTGTTTGGACCCCGAGAAGATCCCGCTGCCAGGCTCTCACCTAGCTGACAGGGCCGGAAGTCACTCGGTGTCATCCTTGGCCTCGAGAAGATCCCGCTGCCAGGCTCTCACCTAGCTGGCAGGGCCGGAAGTCACTCGATGGAATGTGTTTGGACCCCGAGAAGATCCCGCTGCCAGGCTCTCACCTAGCTGGCAGGGCCGGAAGTCACTCGGTGTCATCCTTGGCCTCGAGAAGATCCCGCTGCCAGGCTCTCACCTAGCTGGCAGGGCCGGAAGTCACTCGATGGAATGTGTTTGGACCCCGAGAAGATCCCGCTGCCAGGCTCTCACCTAGCTGGCAGGGCCGGAAGTCACTCGGTGTCATCCTTGGCCTCGATAAGATCCTGCTGCCAGGCTCTCACCTAGCTAGCAGGGCCGGAAGTCACTCGGTGTCATCCTTGACCTCGAGAAGATCCCGTTGCCAGGCTCTCACCTAGCTGGCAGGGCCGGAAGTCACTCGATGGAATGTGTTTGGACCCCGAGAAGATCCGGCTGCCAGGCTCTCACCTAGCTGGCAGGGCCGGAAGTCACTCGGTGTCATCCTTGACCTCGAGAAGATCCCGCTGCCAGGCTCTCACCTAGCTGGCAGGGCCGGAAGTCACTCGATGGAATGTGTTTGGACCCCGAGAAGATCCCGCTGTCAGGCTCTCACCTAGCTGGCAGGGCCGGAGGTCGCTCGACAGCAATAGTTTGCGACCCAGAGCGAATCACGTTGCCGGGCTCCCACCTAGCCGGCAGGGCCGGAAATTACTCAAATGGTGTTAATAATGGATTGGAATTACGAAGATTAACCAGGAAGGGGCCTAACATAACCACCCTGCCCCAAAAAAAAGACGGTCGAACGGAGGCGAGAACCTAGGCGAGAACCCACAAGAAATTTGATAACTCAGGCGAAGGACGAGCCGGCTCGCCTTGCTTGGTGGGCGAGTGGCCACCTCAGCGGGGCTGGGCCGCAGAGGCGGGTCACCCCGCGCGGTAATAGCGAATATACAAACGAAGCAGGCGGGGAAGCATTTATAAGAGCAATAATAAATGAAAATCACAAAGTCTCGGCGCGGCTCGCGCTTACACCTCAAAAACAACTAAAAATACATGTGGTATACATCTAACAAGCGGATGACAAAGAAGCGAAGGCGATGCGGGATCCCGGGCGGGGAGTCCTAGATGGGCTGGAAGGACTTATCCCCGGGATCCAGCACAGGGAGGAATAGCGCCGGCACCACGTCGCTCGCTGAGAGTTCCGCCGCCTCGCTCTTGAGGAGATCCACGCGTCGCAGCATCTGCATCGTGTACTTCGCGGCGCTGGCGGCGTTTTTCTGCATCAACACTTCCAACTCGTGGTCAGAATGGTGCTCGAGCGGGCAGCCCCTGTTATCAGGCGGAGGGACTGCAGCGGCAGCCTCCAGCTCGCGCACCCGCGCCTCCAGCGCCGATTTGTCCTGACCAAGGGTGGCGATCTCGGCACCCATCCGGCTCGCCGTCGCCGCGTCCTGGGCAAAGGAGAGAGCATCGTAAGGTGAATTTGCGAGAAGGGGCGGTTATTGAAGGGGAACACGTACCACCCCACCCAGGTACTGCGCGAGGGTCTCCTCCGCCGCGTCGGCCCGTCTCCTCTAAAGATCCGCGTCCTCCTGAGCAAGCTTTCGGGCCTCCTCCCTCTCGTCCGCCAACTTCTTGAGGGAGGTGGCGTTCCGCTCCAGCTGGGTGCAGCGCCTCCCAACCATATGGGCTAGCTCCAGGCCGCGCAGCTGGGCCCGCGCGCTCTCGTGAACTAGTACTCGCGTCGCCTCTTTGTCGTAGATAGCAGCGTCCTCTCGCGAGTAGAGGCCGAACGAGAAGTTGTAGGCCTCCCCACCGATGGTGTCCTTCTCCAGCCAACTCGGCAATAGGGTCGAGACCACTGCGCGATTTGACTCCTTGTCCCATGACAGCAGCGGGACGCCAAGCTCGTCCAAATACTTCTCGCCGTAACCAAAGTTGCGGTGCCCTCTCGGCACCGGCTTCGCAGCAGCTTGCGACCCGTCCGGCGGCGCAGGAGTGCCCGCCGCCTCGCCAGGGGTGTCGCTGGTCGAGGCGACTAGAGAGGGGAGACCCTCGGCAGGCGGATCTGTCGGAGCCTTGCCTTTTCTCTGGCCCCCGGCGGGTCGCTGACCCGCAGTCTTCGCCATCTTGGGCGTGGGAGCAGGCTGTACGCCGCCGACCGCTTTTTAGCAGGGACCGACGGGACGTCGCGCTGAGCGGCGTCTGCGGCCTAGGCGCGGGCAAGGACCCCGGGGGCGATCCGAGCGCTCACGTAGGGGGGATGAAGGGGAACGTCCCGCTCGCCTGCCAAGAAAAGGGGGTGAGACAAAGAAGAAAGGGGTAAGGCAGAGCAATAGCGAGTAACAAACCTCCCCCAGGCGGAACGGCAGCAAGGTCATCAAGGTTGTGGTGCAAGTACGCGACCTCGAAGTTCTTCCCGGCGAAGAACCCGCACAGGTCGGCCTCGTGGCCCCCTAGGCTGGGCGGGCGGTAACTCGCCTCGCTGAGCTGCACCGACGAGAAGGGGACGTTGCCGAAATCCCCTTTGACGAACAGGAACTTTTTAAGCCAGTTGTGACTCTTATTTACGGTCTCCTGCACCTTGAGATGGGCGCTGGAGAAATAAGCGGTCCCGTCCCGGTTCGCCCGGAAGGAGAATAGCTTCCGAAAAACTGCGAGACTGAACTCGACTCGCTCTTCCCGCAGAAAACAGGCGAACCCCACCATAACGGCTATGGAGTTCGGGGTCATCTGCCCCAGGACGACCCCTAAGTACTTCAGGACTTGGCGTACCTCGGGCCACAGGGGAAGCCGCAGGCCCACCTCAAAGTGAGCCAGGGGTATGGCAAGCTCGTCCCTGGATAGGTCATTGATCTTCTCTCCTTCCCCGGGCCGTCTCGCCGAAAAGCCCGGCGGGACGTGGTCGCCGAGGGCATCCAGGTACTCGCGCTCCGAGATGACTGCATGAGGAAAATCGTGCTCCGAGAAGGTCCAGGCGCACTTGCTTCGCCCGTCCGCATCGCCGCTGTCGCAGCCCATCTCCACCGAATTGTCGCCAGACGTGCGAGACAGACCCAGAGGGTGAGCACGAGCCGTGCTTCGCGGATAGCAGGAAGTGGGAGAGTGTTTTGAACCGGTGAGGGAATAAGAGCCCGCAAGACCTATTTATAGGGGGGAAGAAAGGGCGGGAAACTTCCCGCCGAATGAAGGGGTGCATGTAGCAAAAATCAGCCCGACGGTTCGACTTCTCGGCGCGCGACCGCACCACCAAGGCCGATCAGGCGCGGTTCTCGCCCGGCCGCATCCGCGAAGGACTTGAGCGGGCGAGTCTCGGCCCGCACCCGCCCGGGACTCCGCGCGAGTCGGGGGGACTCCAACCCGGCGATATCCCTCGGCTCGCCCCTGCCCCGATCGGCAGGACGGGTAGAGCGAATCCATTCCCTGACCTGCCCTCCCCCCCAGAAGAAGCGCGAGCAAAGTACGCGAGTACCCCCGGAGCCCGCCCCGCGGAGAATAAAAGCAACAACATGGTAATTTCAACATACATCAGCAGCAGAAAATTAGGCCCATAGGCAGGCAAAGAGAGTTGCAAATCGTTACAGATACATGATAACTTTGAAATAGTAGCAACCCGGCGATATCCCGCGGGCAGGGAGACGGAAGGGTGGATCAGTGTACTGGATCCACCTCCACCTGCCCCGCCGTTGCGTTCCGGATCGCGGCGGCACGCGAGGAAAGTGATAGTCGCGCACCGCCACCAGCTCCTGCTGAGCCAGGCCGACTTGCTCCGAGGCATTCCTTAGGCGCTCCTCGGCCCGCGTGATGTGCACACCAGGCAAAGTGACCTCGCCACCTTCTGCAGCGCGGGGGGGCCCCTCCAGGGCCGCGAGCCGGGCCTCGGTGTCGGCTTTGTCTTGGTCGACCCTCTTCACGAGCTCCTAGAGCAGCAGAGTATGTTTCTGGAACAGCCGCGTCACCTGCCTCTTCATCCCCGCCGCATCGTTCGGGTCTCCCAGGTAATCGGAAACACCCTCCACGTCAGGCGGAGGCGAGTACCCTTCGCTCATCTCAGTTTCGGAGGAGACCATGTTGTAGCCTGCAGAAGGGCGATTTAGAGGGAGCGAGCGAGAACAAGGCAGGTGCTGAGTGAGAGATTACCAAGGGTTGGCACGTCATCCATACCGATGGAAGGGCGAGAGGAGCCCGACCGACCCTGAAAGGGTTCTCCCTCGAGGGCCGCAAGGGATTTCCATAGCCCGGGGGGAACCGGCGAACGAGGGGTATTCGGGGGCGGGCGGCCCAGATCTGAGGGGCTAGCAGCCCTCTCGGACGACAGGGGAGGGGGGCGATCCTCCCCCCGGTCCTCTCCGCCTTCACGATGCAGTGCCTGCAAGACGAGGGGTCAGAAACATAGCAACAAGCCGAGGAGGAAGGTCACGTACCTCAGAAGCGACCTCATCACCAGCCGCCGAGCTGGAACCCGGGAAGTTACTCGCCGGGGACCACCTCACGATCTTCCACTTCACCGACCTAAAGAGAGGGCCGGGAGACCCACGCGCTAACCAGGGGGCGGACTCGAGGGCCTCCTCCCGAGTCTTCTGGCCAGCAGCCGCCAGGCGAGCTCGCACCTCTTCACTGACCGACATCAAGAAACTGCAGTCTATTCAAGAAAAATGAGAGGGTCTGGGGAGCCCCCCTGGGCTCAGCGGTATATTTATAGCCGAATAGTGGGGCCCCACCAGAAGATTCCCTGCCAGCTCAGCACAGTACTCGCCGAACACGCGGGTTGGATGATTCTTTCCGAGCTTGTATCAAGCTCAAAAAGAGCGGGGATTGTGTACAACCCCGTGTTCGCCGAGCGGGTGCCACCAGGAAGAACGAGCGGATCCAGCCCCGCGACCCGCAGCTAAGCAGCAAGCGGACATGCGGTAGAGGCCGGATTCCGCTCCCGCTCATTTTTAGGCGAGCGAGCCGGGCGAGACGGCTCTCCTACTCTCCCGCTCGCTCAGAGATGGCCACCAGCCCGCCCCTACACGCGACCTGGTCGCCTGTCCGCCCCGGCAGAGGACTGGCGGGTCGCGGCGGTCCGGCTCGCGTTCGTCCAGGAAGAATAGGCGGGCCGCTGGAGCCAGGTCGCGCCCGCCTCTCGCGGAGAGGGATGGAATGCGGGCTGCCCCCCCCCCCCCCCCCCCCCCCCCCCCCCGTGGGTGCGAATAGCCTCTCAGAACAGCGGAGCCACGCTGTTGGCAGACCAGGTTGGACTGCGCATAGCTTCTCAGAACAGCGGAGCTTGACTGTTGGCAGACCCGATCAAGGGCTTTTTGGTATTTTCAGGTCAGTTCTTTTGGTTATTGGAAGTTCAGATTCCAAAAACTATAAATAAGACCCAAGAGGTATCTCAGAAGGCATGCTTTGAGTGCCTCCCTGCTCCTGTTCTCAAGTGATTTCTGAGGGTACCTTAGCTTGGCTTCTGGCTAAGGAGGGGAAGCGCTCAGAGATCTTCCGGGTTTGAGGTGGGACCTCCCTGCCGAGCCCTTGGGTCTGTTTCTTCTTGCCTTCTTCGTTGTTTTTCTTGCAGGAGCAAAGTAGGCGCGAGACCACCCCTTCCCCAAGGGTCGAACTCCACAAGAGGCTGGATTCCGGTTTCAACAGGTGGTGTCCTAGTTTGCCTCGATAGGGAAGGTTGCTGATCGAGAAGCGGACTCCAACACCCGCGTCGCAATAATGGTAGGAGTGGCATACTCTTGGAGGTGGATCCTGGCGTTGCGCGGCTGCCAACACTGATAAACCGCAAAACCAAGAAGGGTAAACATGCTGGAGCAGTTGGCCGAGTTGGAGAGGCCATCCATGAGGGTAGTCCAAGAAGAGACACGGGGAAGGTCAGCCCCCACCGCTGCAGTGCCGTCCCAATAGTCTGGAGGCAACTGCACTCACCAAGGAGATGGTCCTGTGACTCAGGAGTGATGCATACCCAAGGGAAGCAAGTCTCAATCGCCAGCCCAAGTTGTACCAACCAAGTCCGAGTAGGAATAACATCCAAGGAGAGATGCCACCAGAAGGAACGCTCGCGGGGGCGCATCCGGAGTTTCTTAAGCCAGCCCACATCCTGCGATGGAGGTGGGAAGAGGGCCGCGTAACCGAGCCCTGTCACAGTCCGCCCCGAGAAGCGTGGAAGTAAGGTAGGAGTATCTACTACAGATCCAGGTCCACGATGACCTCTAGGATCAGAGTGATCAGCTCAACCCCAAAAAACTGGCGGAGGCGGTCCAAACTCCAAGCACCATGATAGTCAAGGAGGTCCACCACCATATGGCCCTCCAGCCCACAGCAGTCGATGAAAGTGGGCCACCGAGCAAATTCCAAATAGAAGATCCTGGTCTGCCCGAGCACCGAGATAGAAGTCTCATCCACAATTCGCCAGTGGAGAAGCGGATCCATGTGCGTCATACCCTCATGAAGGATGCGGAGAACATGCGAGCCCCCGCGCTGAGGTGTGCCCCTAAGAAGGCGGTCGTCGTACTGATGTCGAACGATAGAGTGAAACGCGCTGGCCGACGGTTGAAGGAGGTCCCAAGCATGCCGGGAGCGGAGAGGGCCTCGCCATTTGTCAAGGCTGTGGAGACCAAGTCCACCATGAGAGGTCGGTAAGCACACGGTAGGCCAATCAACATAATGCATCCCACGGGTACTGTGGTCCTTTTGCCCAAGAAAAAATCGGGCAATCTTGTCAATGGAGAGATAGACGGAGTGAGGGACATCCACATGCGTGAGCTGGAACTAGGCTGATGGCAGCAAAGCGGAGGCAATCAAGGTTGCTCGGCCGGCAAGAGACAGGTGGTGATTACCCCAAGCCCGAACCTTGGACCGAATACGGATCAAGAGGTCGGAGAAGTCCGCCGCCCTGAGCTTCTGCATGGCGAGCTTAACCCCCAAGTAAAGCATCTCCGTGACACGCTGAAATCCAAGCGAGCGAGGAATCCAGTCGGCCTTCCAAGATGCTGTGGCCTTGCTGAAAACCACCATGAACTTGCTCAAGTTGATGCACTGGCCCGTCCATTTACAATAATCTTCAAGGGTGGACCAGTTGGCCCCAAGAGCAGTCGAGGAAGCAACACCAATGAGGAGGATATCATCGGCGTATAAGAGGTGGGAAATGCGGGGGCCAGCCGGGGACAAGGAGATGCCGATGGAGTGGCCCTGGAGCTGGAGGGCACGTGACAGGAGCTCGGAGTAGAGAATAAAGGCATACAGCGAGAGGGGACAGGAGCTCGGAGCAGAGAATAAAGGCATACGATAAGAGGAGTGCAAATCACGGATGCATAATGCATTGAAGGACCCAGTTGATGAACCGAGCAGGTAGCCCAAACAGCTGGATGACTTGTTGCAAGGTGCCCCAAGCAATTTTATCGTAGGCCTAAGCCATATCGATCTTGATATCCATAAAACCCGACCGAGCAGTGGAGACCTTAAACTTGTGCATAATTTCCTAGGCAAGGAAGCAATAATGCGAGATGGAGCGGCGCGGGACAAAAGCACCTTGTTCTGGAGAAACCAAGGATGTGAGGAGCGGATGTAGGCGGCGGATCAGAACCTTGGCCGCAACCTTGTAGATTGTTTGGCACAAGCTAATCGGCCGGAATTTATCTGGTTGAGCAGCATTATGGACCTTTGGTATAAGCACGAAAAGCGTTTCCTTCCACTCAGGAGGCATTAGGCTCGTCCAGAAGAACTCCTGAAGGGCGCTGCACACATCCTTACTGATAGTTAACCAAAATGAATGGAGAAAAGAAGCAGTCATACTGTCGCGACCGGGAGATCGGTTTGGCTTCAGGTCATGGATGACGGCCCAAATTTCCTCGTCCGAGATATCCGCAGCAAGAAGGGAGGCCACCGTCGGTGGCACCAATTGGGATTGGGGGAGCGCAGGCCACCCGGATAATGCCGGAGCTGCACCAGTCCATTTGTTAGCGAAGAAGTCCATAAAGGCCCGCTCGATTTGAGTTGGGTCTTCAACCGGTTCCTCCTCCTAATAAGTTAGTTGGACAATCTGATTAGCACAACGACGATTGGAGGCCATAGAGTGGAAGTACGTCGTGTTGGCGTCACCCTCCTTAATCCAGCGAGCTTTTGCTCGCTGCTTCCTCCAAGACTCCAGTCGCCCCAGGGTGGCCGCCAACTCCTTAGCTTTCAAGATGAGAGTGCAGTTTTCATCCTCAAATGCCCGCAGCCGAGCCCTCCCGCACCTGGAGATCGGCAACCTCAGCCTCAAGCTGAGATTTGAAGGCCCCCAAATCTTTCAATTTATTTTTGCTCGAAAAGAAAAGCACCCGGAGAGTACGGAACCACTTTCGTCTGAGCACATCCGCGGCCAATCCGAGGTCAGCCCGATTCCAATTTCGCTACACAATCTTCGAACACAGGATAACTAAGCCACACATCTTCAAATCTGAACCATCGAGACCGACGATCAAAGTTGGGCGAGCCAAGCTGAAGGAGAATATGACAGTGATCCGAACTGAGCCGGGTGAGGTGGCGGATAGAGGCTAGCGGCACAAGAGCAAGGCCGGCCGAATTCAGGAACATGCGATCAAGGCGAACTAAGACCCGAGCAGCCCCTGGTTCATTATTGCACCACGTGTGGTTGGCGCCAATAAAAGGGAGCTCCTGGAGGTCGTTGGCAAGCACTGCGTCCTACATTTCCCTAGCACCAAGTGAGTAGGAGAACGATCGACCTCCTTTCCTATCTTCAGGGCGCAGCGTACAGTTAAGTCGCTGCCAAAAAAAGTGGGAGAGTCCAAAGCAACCCCCCGAGCTAGCATCTCCCAAATCCTGCGCCGAACATACGGGTACATATCAGCGTAGACGAAGGCCACCATCCAGTCGGGCAGCCCCGGAAGCCTGATACTGCCCACAATCCATTGGGAATCATCCTCATGAACCATGAAGTCAACCACACTAGTCCGTCATAAGACCGTAATCCCACCAGCCGTGCCGACCGCCGGGTGGTGAAAAAATCCCAATTGCGGCCGACAAGCCGATCAATATCCCGACAAGTAAGGTTGTCGGTCTTTGTCTCAAAGAGGCCAATGAGACCTAGGTTATGTTGCATCACAAGATCCCATAAGTACATCCCCGCCGCCTTCTTCTTGCCCTCCCCGACAATTCCACATAAGGAGGCCCGACATTAATCAACCAAAGGGGACGCGTCCCCGCCGTCGGATAGGGAAATATCGGTCTCAGCCTTGCACAGCTTCCGCCCAAAGGAATGGGCCGGGAACGGAATATTCCATAGGCCATCAGACTTGGAGGACGCCTTTGTCACCCACAAGGACATCGCCTTTTTGGGTATGCACTTCACCATTTGAGATGACCCCGGGTCATCACTCGCAGATTCATTTATCAACAAGTCCACATCAGACGGAGGTGGGTTTGCACATTCACCTGCTCGGAAAACGCCACCTGCGGGAGGGCTGGTGCTAAAGCAGTTTTGCAGCAGCGTGGGGGAATCGGGGCGAGGCGGAAATGCCATCGGTGCTAGGACCACCACAGGAGGCATGATTTTCGGGTCAATTTTTTCTTAGGCCGTCGCTGCCGTCGGGCGATGATCTACGACCCATAGTCGGATTCCTTCGTAATTGGGTGCTGAGCCGCCATAGGAGGCTGCACTGATTAAGGAAAAATATGAGCTTTGCCCTTCCCCAAGGCAGTACCCAGTCCAGTTTTTGCTGCTACAAGATGGAGCAGGACTGCTGATGTGGAGGCCTTGGCGAGTTGTGTAGGTCCTGAAGGAGTAGGTTTTGCGGGAGGGGGAGGCCACAGCAGGCACCGATCAATTTTATGACCAATACAATCACAGTGGAAGCAGATCGAAGCAATTCCCTCATACTCAGTTTTCTAAAAGAATTTGCCAAATGGCCCGCTAATCCATACACCAGCCGGTAATGGTTTGGAAAGGTTCGCACGAACACAAAACCGAGCATACTCTGCACGTTCCCACCGGCTAGTAACAACATCAAGCCATAGAGGGACACCAAGCATAGCCATGATTCGTCCCAAATTTTTCTTATCCCAATATATGAGGGGGGGGGATTAGGTAAGCAAACCCATATCATGGAAGACATACCATTCAACATGAAAGGCGAGAATTCCTTTGACCAAATGTCCAAGCCAACAATATATCCATTAACATATCGTGCCCCCCCCCATGAGGGCGCCATCACGTGCCTTGGCCGATTGAAAAATGCAAGTAAAGCAGTCAATGCTTACTGATTCATATTTTCGCATTGGGTCCGGAAACTTGATGCGGTTAAAACTCCAAAAATTGGTGAGAATTCCTGCGGCGCCTCGGGCGGTTTATTTAAGGAAAAAGGTGGATGTGGTTTTTATTTAGAAAATGGGGCGTGCAGATTTATTAATTTGGATATGAAAGAGGACAGATCTTAACAAAATACTAGAGTTGAGTCACAGCACAAAATAACAAACAAAATAAACAAAGAGACAGATCAAGCAACACAGAAGACACAAGGATTTTTATAGTGGTTCCCCAAATCTGGGTAGTCCACTCTTCTACCACCCTGGTAGGAATCCACTGCAGGATGAGTTGATCAGGTGTCCTGGGCACCAATGGGTTTTGATCAGGTCCCCAAAAACAAACCTCAAGTCTTTTGGAAGGAGACTTACAACCAGGAATCACTTTTGAAGGGAGATGACAACCCTTTATACAGGAGGTGGGAAGGAGATGATGGAAATCTTCTCTTTCTCAAAGCAGCTGAGAAGACTATGTGGATATAGATGTTAGCAGATAGCTCCCCCTGAGATGTAGAATGGTTCAGGGAAAACCGGAGCTCTGCTACAGGGTGATAGGCCTTCAATCTTCAGGCCTGGACCAGAGAAATCTTTTAGGAACTTCTGACTGATAGAGTAATTATTGTCCTTGAAGTTATCCTGTAGTAATGAGGAAGAAGAAGACTCTTGATATGAATGGATGTTCTTCTTCTTCTTAAGATAGCTGTCTCATCTGGTCTAGGGATGCTAATTGTTGTAGTGATATTGCCCTTTCTATGTTTATTGCTGTTCTTCTTTTTCTTCTGTATCTTTTTATTCTATTCTCTGTATTTGAATTCCTTTGTCTTGATGGCGGAAGAAACATTCCCGAGAGAAGAAGATGCTTTGGAAACTGATCCTCACTTAATTCCTCTGTAACTGTCCGTTTGAACGGCTATTTTTACTGAGAATATTGACTGTAATTAATCCTCAATAAATTCTGCCAACTGTTACTGATTGCTCAGAAATCGTCGACCTGAACTTTCGTCGAGTTCATAAATCGTCGACCTGAGTTCGACATTCGTCGAACTCAGCTAGAATCGTCGAGCTGAATATCTTGCCTACGTTCGTCGACCGGAGCTTGCAGTTCGTCGAGCTCAGTTTCTATTTCAGCGAGCTGAGAAACTAACTTGCTGATTTCGTCGAGCTGAGCAAGTGTTGTCTACCAATCGTCGACCTGAGTTCGACGTTCGTTGAACTCAGCTTCTGTCATCATTCGTCGACCTGAGCTTTCGTCGTTCGTCGAACTGCGTTCGACGATCGTCGAGTTGATTCTCTGACTTTGTCTAAACTACATTTCTTGGACTTCTTTTCTGCAATACTGGAAAGTTCTTCTGAATGGCCAACCCTGGGAAAAGTCCTATGACCCATGACTATACATGTTGGGTCAATCCAATATTCCTAATAGTGTTCCTTACCCAAATCCTAACTGGGGTTCCAACAATCTCCCCCTATTTGGGTGAGGACACTATTTATATAAAAAGTAAATAAAATACAAGGCAATTAAATACAATCTCCCCCTAAATCTGGATCAAGTACTATTACTGCTGCTGCTGCTGCTGATACAACTGCTGTTGATCCTTGCCCAAATTTGTAGCATTATAATCTGTTGTTGCAGCTGCTACAATTTCCACAAACTGCTGCTACTGCTGGAATTTCTGCAGCTTCATTTACAGGCATCTCCCCCTATATGCATAGCCTTGCACAAATTATTCAGCCATTGATATCCTCTGTGTGGGCTTAACAGAATTCTTTTCCTGCAAGGAGATGTTAGGAGTTCTGGATCCAGATAACCTTGGATCCTGGTTCTCTTTTATAATAGTCAGAAAAAGAATAAAAATTTATGTTTTGAAATTCTGAGTTCGACGAAAAATATTTTTGTCGAGCAGAGTTCGACGAATAATATTGGGATCGTCGATCTCTATTCACAGAATGATAACAATTGTTTTCTGTGATCCATTTTCGTCGATATCTGTTCGACGAATTAAGTTTGTTTCGTCGAGCACAGAGTCCTGAATAGATCAAAACAAAATCTTTGTTCATAATCCGTCGATCTGAGTTCGACGAATAGTATTGATGTCGTCGATCTCCGTTCGACGAAATATTTTGAACTAAGATTTTCTGATGATTTTCATGAGGTAATCTGAAATCAGTGTTAAATTTAGCTGAAGAAGAGTCAAGGGAAAAAATAACCTGATCCTCTTCATCTGATTCATACTCTGATTCTTTAGATTTTGCAGCATAGTTGCTGCGAGAAGCATTTATTGCCATTAGGCAAAATTCTTTTGCTCTTGCTTCTTCTTCATCACTGCAGGATTCAACTTCAATTATTCTTTCTTTTGCTGATCCAGCAGCCATTGCTGTGATCGAGTCCCACATCTCTTTTGCAGATGAACATTCAGCAAGTTCTTCAAAAATGTCATCAGACATTGATTGAGCCAGAATGTTCATTGCTTGTGCATCAACAATCTTTTTCTGGGCATCTGTCCATTGAGATGATGGAACAGCATCTGAACTTGTTGTTTGCTGATGTTGAGCTGGACCTGGCAAAATAGATTTAAAGATGTTTTCATCAATGGAGTCCATATAAAATCAAATCCTTGTCTTCCATAGTGCAAACATATCTAGATTGCACATGGGCAGTCTGGTGCTTGAAAAATCTGCAATTTGTGCCATGATAAAACTCGATTCTTAAGATCTATCAAAGGATCTTTGTGGTTCAGGTGTTAGCCTGTGCAACCAATAAGGTATGGTATTTTAACCAACCTCCCTCTGATACCAATTGAAAGAGGACAGATCTTAACAAAATACTAGAGTTGAGTCACAGCACAAAATAACAAACAAAATAAACAAAGAGGCAGATCAAGCAACACAGAAGACACAAGGATTTTTATAGTGGTTCCCCAAATCTGGGTAGTCCACTCTTCTACCACCCTGGTAGGAATCCACTGCAGGATGAGTTGATCAGGTGTCCTAGGCACCAATGGGTTTTGATCAGATCCCCAAAAACCAAACCTCAAGTCTTTTGGAAGGAGACTTGCAACCAGGAATCACTTTTGAAGGGAGATGACAACCCTTTATACAGGAGGTGGGAAGGAGATGATGGAAGTCTTCTCTTTCTCAATGCAGCTGAGAAGACTATGTGGATATAGATGTTAGCAGATAGCTCCCCCTGAGATGTAGAATGGTTCAGGGAAAACCGGAGCTCTACTACAGGGTGATAGGCCTTCTATCTTCAGGCCTGAACCAGAGAAATCTTTTAGGAACTTCTGACTGATAGAGTAATTATTGTCCTTGAAGTTATCCTGTAGTAATGAGGAAGAAGAAGACTCTTGATATGAATGGATGTTCTTCTTCTTCTTAAGATAGCTGTCTCATCTGGTCTAGGGCTGCTAATTGCTTTAGTGATATTGCCCTTTCTATGTTTATTGCTGTTCTTCTTTTTCTTCTGTATCTTTTTATTCTATTCTCTGTATTTGAATTCCTTTGTCTTGATGGCAGAAGAAACATTCCCGAGAGAAGAAGATGCTTTGGAAACTGATCCTCACTTAATTCCTCTATAACTGTCCGTTTGAACGGCTATTTTTACTGAGAATATTGACTGTAATTAATCCTCAATAAATTCTGCCAACTGTTACTGATTGCTCAGAAATCGTCGACCTGAACTTTCGTCGTTCGTCAAACTGCGTTCGACGATCGTCGAGTTGATTCTCTGACTTTGTCTAAACTGCATTTCTTGGACTTCTTTTCTGCAATACTGGAAAGTTCTTCTGAATGGCCAACCCTGGGAAAAGTCCTATGACCCATGACTATACATGTTGGGTCAATCTAATATTCCTAATAGTGTTCCTTACCCAAATCCTAATTGGGGTTCCAACAGGATATAAAACAGTTTAGATCGAGTTTTAACGAAAGGAGACAAGTGCACCTATCGCGTGTAGTATAGGATATTCCGGGGTGGAATATCGAGGTCATATTGTTCTCGGGGTCGGGTTGATTATTTCTACTCTTCCCTGGAGGGGACTATTATTTTACCGATAATTACTTGTCGGGTATATATATATATATATATATATATATATATATATATATATATATATATATATATATATATATATATATATATATATATATATATATATATATAAAGTAAAAAAGAAAGACAGAAAACAGAAAATGAAAGCATTAAAGGGGGAGCCGATGACGAGCTTAGCGTGACGACATTGAATAGAATTTGAAATAAAATAAACTTTTAATAAAAAGAGATCCTAATTTTCAAATTAATTAAGGCGGAGACTTGGCAGTGGAGGTTCCACTAGAATGAGCTCACCTAGCTATAGGGATATCGCTCACCAGAACGCTAAGACTATTCGACCGGGCTCTCATCCGACGAAGGATTCTTCTTAGCGCCCGCATTACGCTAAGAACCATGCTATTGGGTGGGGAACCCAATCATGTAGAGTTGGCGCGCCTTCTCTCTCGAGGGTTAGTGCGAAACTCTCTTTACCAAGGGGTGATCGGTCCATACACACGACCTCTCGGCTAGCTAGCGCATGGACTACGGAAATAGGGCCCACACATCGATATGTGGTCCGACGCGTCGTAAACCATAGGCAAACCTTAAGTAATTTTAATTAATTAAAAAATAAGGACCTTTAATTATTTAAAGCTATTTTATCTGTCCCAATGTTCTTCGATACTGAGGGCTAAGAACGATTAGCCACTCATCGGAATGAGGATGACAACAGTGAAAGCAATAAAGAAAGCAGTAAATGAAAGCAGCAAAAGAAAGCAGTAAAGGAAAGCAGTAAAAGAAAGCAGTAAATTGCAAGTCCTACTCAAATGAGTAGGACTGAAATGAAAGCAGTAAATGCGAGTCCCGGCGCAAATGCGTGGGCGGGAGAAATGAAAGCGAGTCCTACTCAAACGAGTAGGACAAAATAAATGCAACACACGCACACTCTCGATAGAAAGTAAAACTCACGCACACACACTCTTGACATAAAGTAAAACACACACACACACTGCAGAAAGTAAAACACACTCACTAAACAGAAAATTAAACACACTCCACACACTCTACTTGAAGAAAGTAAAACAATGCGTCATTTAACTCTTAACAAGTAGGCGGAAATAAACACGCACACTTACAAAAATGTGAAAAACTAAGTTATCTAAAAATTAAAACGACTGCATTTCTACCGCTATAATGCGGTAGAAATGCATAAAAAGTGAAAAGAAAAATTAACGGAGCAAAACGGTTTGCAAATAAACGCAAAATGAAAGTGCTCGAAAAATTGAAATGAATACATTTCTACCGCTAGAATGTGGTAGAAATGCGTAAAATGAAGACAAAAAAATTAAACGGATAAAATGTTTTTGAAATTAAAGCGAAAATGAAAGTGTTTGAAAAATTAAAATGACTATATTTTCATTTGTATAACTTGATAAAAAGGCTTAAAAAGTGGAAGAAAAGATAACAGAACGAAAAGTTAAGAGTAAGTAAAAAAAGAAAAACAAAACCACTTTCAAAACATTTTTATAAATTTATAAGGACGAATATGAAGAGTACGGAAAACCTAAGTTACGAAAACTATAAAAGATATGAAAGCATAAAATACATTCATACACACACACACACACACACACACACACACACACACACACCCATATGAAAAAGAACGAAAACAAAACAAAAGAAAAAACAAGTAAAAATAAGATTCTAAAGGGAGAGTTGCTTAGATCCATTCCAAAGACATATAATGGAGAAAAACTATAATTTTTATGAATACTAAAAGATTATTACAAAGCTAAAATGAAAATAAAAGAGGGAGAGGGGGAGAAAATCCCTTGCATAACATTTGGAATACATCTAGGCAGCATAACACCTTAACTAAATGGCCCAAAAAGTGGAACAGGATTACAAACAGAAGGCTGGAATTTATAGACAAAAAATTTCACGGGACACTCCCTCTGACACGGGCGTGTCAGGAGGCATATCAGCACTGTGCATGATTCGATCCGGCGAATTGATGGCAAAGTTGACTTCGGGCTGGACACGTGTCGGTCACGTGGCGGTCACGCCCCAGGTCACGAGCGTGACTCTGGGCGTGTCGGGGAGGTAGAACTGGGCGCAGGTTGTGTCGAAATGTCGCCGCGCGGGTCTTGTCGGCCAGGTGGAGGGGTAGACGTGGCGGTCACGCCCGTGTCTCTGTCTATACGGGGCGTGTCGGGTTGGTCTCGACGAATGTCAAGAGCATTGTGTCGAGTCTGGAAGTTGTCGAGCAGAAAATGTCGTGAGCAAGTGTCACGGGCGTGTCCGGTTGGCTGACACGGGAGTGTCTGGTTGAGTCAACATTCGCCGAGCGAAAAATGTCGAGCGCGTTTTAATCGAGACAGGTGGAGGAGTCACACCCCAGGTCACGGGCGTGACTCTGGGCGTGCCGGGTTGGTCGATGTTCATCGAGCGGAGAATGTCGAGCTTGCTGGACACGGGCTGGGGTCACGGGGCGTGTCATTGGACACAGGCATGACGTCAGGCGTGCCCATCAATTTCTTCAAAATTTTGTTGCTTTCACAGGTTTTGAACTATCACGCCTTGGTCACGGGCGTGACCAATCTTACACGGGCGTGACCTTGCCAATTTTTGCACTTTTTCCTGAAAATTTCAGAAAACAAAAATAACTTAAGTTAGAATAATTTTTACAAAAAAGAAACAATTTATTAAAGAAAATTAAACAAAAATAACGAAAAGAAATGAAAACGATTAATTAATGTACATAAAAATAGGTATATTTACAACTCATCAAATACCCTCATACTTAAGCTTTTGCTATTCTAGAGCAAAAGTTGGAGATGAACTTATAAGGAATTAAAAAAATCCTAACTTTAGCTACCGCTTGACTTAATTAAAAGTAAGATCAAAATAAACATCCGGGGTACTAGAGTTAAATCATAATATATGAAAATGTTACAAATAGAGGAAGAGTTTCAAAAAGACTTCTAGATAAAATAAAATAGAAAGCAAAAATTTATTTTTGTTAGTTTAACAAAGATGGATTGAAATTATATAAAAAAATTTTAGCTTAAAAGAAGTTAAAGGAAATAATGCAATTTAAAAATTATGTTCTCAAAAAATTTTAAATTAATTCTAGAATCATTGAAATATGATAAGTGGTTTGGTGGTTTATGAACAGGGCTTGGATTTAGAGGCGAGGTAATTTTTTCTCGAACCTCTATATATATATTTTCTCTTTTGAATACTTAGGAAAATGAAATCTTATTTTCCTAACATATAAATTTTTTTCTTTCTTCATAAATAAAATTAACCCAATGTATATGTATAAGAGTAATAAATTTTATCCTCTTACTCCGTAACATATAATCTTTTTAAATATTGGGTGCCTATGTTTACAGAATGAAATCTTATTCCCATTGACATAAGATCTTTTAAGGGGTGAAATAGGGGTAATCATGCCTAAGTTAGACATGAAACAGAGGTGGTATTTATTTTTTTTCAAAAAGAAAACTAGATTTTAATAAAAAAAATTTGAGAGCAACCTTTTTAAAATAAACGTTCCTATGTTTCTAAAAGAATGAAGTAGAAATAATTGAAATCCATGGTTGTTATTTTCTAACATAAAAGACGAGCTTCTATTTATAAAAATTAGAAGTGGTGGTGAAAAACAAGTTCCATATTATAAGAAAAAGACATAAAAATTTCTTTAAATCTTAACCCCAGACACTTAAATCTATTAAACTTTAATTAATAAACAAATAGTAAACAAAGAATTAAAAGAATTCGCTTATAAATTAACTCGTAACTAGATTTTTGGAAAATGAAAAGGGTTAAGATATGCTATATTCGATTTATTTTGTTACATAATTTAACAAAACATTTTTTTTTGAATTTTAGGGTTTTTATCATTTTTTTTGGAATTTTGATTATTATCTTTTTAGGATTTTTAGAGTTATTTTCTTTTTTTTGGATTTTTGATTTTTCTAAATTTTTTGATTTTTTTAGTGTATTTTGATAAGTTATTTAAAAGAAAGAGAAGAGAAAGAGTGTTATTTACAAAGAAGATAGTGGGGAAAGAGAGATTTTTACAAAAAAGGTACAAAGTAAAAACTCGATGGCCCACGAACAGACTCTTATTTCAGTGTTTGGTTCGATGAGTCGAACGCCGCGGGCTTGCTAAAAAGTGAGTTTTTACAAAAAAAGAAGAGAGCGGGGGGGGGGGGGAGATTTTTTGTTTGTTGTTTTTTTAAAAAAAGAAGAAGAAGAGTGGGGGGAAAGATAAAGAGTTTTTACAAATTAAAGTAAACAAATTTTTTTGTGATTTTTCTGTTTTATGGTTTTTTGAAGTTTTTGATTGTTATAAAAACAATGAATTTTTTTTTGAGTTTTTGATTTTTGTAATTTTTTTGTATTTTTTGCTAAGTACAGAATATAAAAAGTGCAGAATTGGAAAACACCCTCATACTTAAACCCAACATTGTCCCCAATGTTGCAATCTAAGTATGCGGAACGATAATATACAAAATAAAATATGCACAAAAATTAAAAGAGAGGGTAGAAGCTTCCCTAATACGAGGTCGGGGAGGCCCGGGTTGAAACCCTGCATTATGTTAGAAGAAGCAACAAAAATATAACGGAAAAAATAAAAAGAAAAAGATGAACTCGGCCTAAAGTATGGGGGCGGTAGGGGGGCAAGTGTAGGTGTGATTCGATTAGCTAACGTCTTAGCTTGTGAGCGTGTATAGAATATGCGATCCCCTAGCACGCACAAAAGTGTGAATCGCGCCGAATTAAAACAAAACAAGTTAAAATAAAATAAGTTAAACAAAATATATACATTTTAAAAATCAAATTATTATATTTTTTAGTGTTTGTAAGTCTATTTTTTTATTTTTTAGTTGTTTTTTAGGTAGGTTTTGTTTTGTTTTTAGATTTTTTGGTTTTTAGATTTTTTGTGTGGGTTTTTTAGTTTTTTATGTTTTTTTAAGATTATTTTGGCTGTAGTTCTTTTAGATTTTTTTAGAGTTTTTTAGTTTTTTGTTTTAGATTTTTAGGTTTTTTTTGTTTTTGTTAGTGTTTGAGTTTTGTTTTTTTCATAAAAATAATGAAAAAAAAATTTTAAGTTATTTTTTTTAAAGATTTTTTGTGGTTTTATAGGTTTTTCAACTTTTTATTTTTATAAGTTTTTTTGTGTGGAAACATGGCAATTTCATTTTTTGTGTTTTTTTTATAGATCAATATATATAAAATAATAAGTATAAAATAAGTTATTTCTTTTTTTGTAAGGTTTTTTTTGTAGTTTTATATTTATTATTATTATTATTAGTATTATTTTTTTGTTGGCCATTTTAAATTTTTGTTATAGATATATATATAAAGGTAAAATTAATAGATTTCCAGGATTCAAAATAACGACTCGAAAAATTCCCTGACAACGGTGCCAAAAACTTGTTTGATATTTTTGAATCGGGACCGAAAACTTGATGTGGTTAAAACTCCAAAAATTGGTGAGAATTCCCGCGGCGCCCCGGGCGGTTTATTTAAGAAAAAAGGCGGATGTGATTTTTATTTAGAAAACGGGGCGCGCAGATTTATTAATTTGGATATTTAACGGTTTAGATCGAGTTTTAACGAAAGAAGACAAGTGCACCTATCACATGTAGTACATGATATTTCGGGGTGGAATATCGAGGTCGTATTGTTCTCGGGGTCTGGTTGATTATTTCTACTCTTCCCTGCAGGGGATTATTATTTTACCGATAATTACTTGTCGGGTATTTTTTTATATATATATAAAAGTAAAAAGAAAGACAAAAAACAGAAAATGAAAGCATTAAAGGGGGAGCCGATGACGAGCTTAGCGCGACGGCATTGAATAGAATTTGAACTAAAGTATACTTTTAATAAAAAGAGATCCTAATTTTTAAATTAATTAAGACGGAGACTTGGCCGTGGAGGTTCCACTAGAATGAGCTCACCTAGCTATATGGATATCGCTCACCTGAACGCTAAGACTATTCGACCGGGCTCTCGTCCGACGAAGGATTTCTCTTAATGCCCGCATTACGCTAAGAACCCCGCTATTGGGTGGGGAACCCAATCCGGTAGAGTTAGCGCGCCTCCTCTCTCGAGGGTTAGTGCGGAACTCTCTTTACCAATGGGTGATCGGTCCATACGCACGGCCTCTCGGCTAGCTAGCGTATGGACTACGAAAATAGGGCCCACACATCGATATGTGGTCCTACGCGTCGTAAACCCTAGGCAAACCTTAAGTAATTTTAATTAATTAAAAAATAAGGACCTTTAATTATTTAAAGCTATTTTATCTGTCCCAATGCTCTTCGATACTGAGGGCTAAGAACGATTAGCCACTCATCGGAATGAGGACGTCAGCGGTGAAAGCAATAAAGAAAGCAGTAAATGAAAGCAGGAAAAGAAAGTAGTAAAGAAAAGCAGTAAAAGAAAGTAGTAAATTGCAAGTCCTACTCAAATGAGTATGACTGAAATGAAAGCAGTAAATGCGAGTACCGGCGCAAATGCGTGGGTGGGAGAAATGAAAGCGAGTCCTACTCAAACGAGTAGGACAAAATAAATGCAATGCACACACACTCTCGACAGAAAGTAAAACTCACGCACACACACTCTCGCCATAAAGTAAAACACACGCAGACACACTGAAAAAAGTAAAACACACTCACTCAACAGAAAATTAAACACACTCCACACACTCTACTTGAAGAAAGTAAAACAATGCGCCATTTAACTCTTAACGAGTAGACGGAAATAAATGCGCACACTTACAAAAATGTGAAAAACTAGTTATCTAAAAATTAAAACGACTGCATTTCTACCGCTAGAATGCGATAGAAATGCATAAAAAGTGAAAATAAAAATTAACGGAGCAAAACAGTTTGTAAATAAACGCAAAATGAAAGTGCTCGAAAATTGAAATGAATACATTTCTACCGCTAGAATGCGATAAAAATGCGTAAATTGAAGACAGAAAAATTAAACGGACAAAATGTTTTTGAAATTAAAGCAAAAATGGAAGTGTTTGAAAAATTAAAACGACTATATTTTCATTCTTATAACTTGATAAAAAGACTTAAAAAGTGGAAGAAAAGATAAGAGAACGAAAAGTTAAGACTAAGTAAAAAAAGAAAAACAAAACCACTTTCAAAACATTTTTATAAATTTATAAGGACGAATATGAAGAGTACGAAAAAGCTAAGTTATGAAAACTATAAAAGATATGAAAGCATAAAACTACACTCATACACACACACACACCCGTATGAAAAAGAATGAAAACAAAACAAAAGAAAACACAAGTAAAAATAAGATTGCTAAAGGGAGAGTTTCTTAGATCCATTCCAAAGACATATAACGGAGAAAAACTATAATTTTTATTAATACTAAAAGATTATTACAAAGCTAAAATGAAAATAAAAGAGGGAGAGGGGGAGAAAATCCCTTACATAACATTTGAAATACATCTAGGCAGCATAACACCTTAGCAAAATGGTCCAAAAAGTGGAACATGATTATAAGCATAAGGCTGGAATTTATAGACAAAAAATTTCACGGGACACGCCCTCTGACACGGGCGTGTCAGGGGGCGTGTCAGCACTGTGCATGATTCGATCCGGCGAATTGACGACAAAGTTGACTTCGGGCTGGACACGTGTCGGTCACGTGGCGGTCACGCCCCAGGTCACGGGCGTGACTCTGGGCGTGTCGGGGAGGTAGAACTGGGCGCGGGTTGCGTCGAAATGTCGCCGCGCGGGTCTTGTTGGCCAGGTGGAGGGGTACACGTGGCGGTCACGCCCGTGTCTCTGTCTACACGGGGCGTGTCGGGTTGGTCTCGACGAATGTCGAGAGCGTTGTGTCGAGTCTGGAAGTTATCGAGCTGAAAATGTCGAGAGCAAGTGTCACGGGCGTGTCGGGTTGGCTGACACGGGCGTGTCCAGTTGAGTTGACAATCGTCGAGCGGAAAATGTCGAGCGCGTTTTCGTCGAGTCAGGTGGAGGAGTCACGCCCCAGGTCACGGGCGTGACTCTGGGCGTGTCAGGTTGGTCGACGTTCGTCGAGTCGAAAACATCGAGCTTGCTGGACACGGGCTGGGGTCATGGGGCGTGTCATTGGACACGAGCGTGACGTCGGGCATGTCCATCAATTTCTTCAGAATTTTGTTGATTTCACGGGTTTTGAACTGTCACGCCCTGGTCACGGGCGTGACCAATCTTACACGGGCGTGACCTTGCCAATTTTTGCACTTTTTCCTAAAAATTTCAGGAAACAAAAATAACTTAAGTTAGAATAATTTTTACAAAAAAGAAACAATTTATTAAAGAAAATTAAACAAAAATAATGAAAAAAATGAAAATGACTTAATTAATGTACATAAAAATAGGCATATTTACAACTCATCACTTAGCATGATCAGTTGAAATTATCCGTATGACGGCCAATTCCGACTCAATTCACTAAGTATTGGAATGGGAGGCGCCGCCCCAGTAACTTCCCAACCACCGCAACTTCGAAGCGATCCATAGTTTGATGTATGAGATCCACGTCCATTTGAACTGTTTTACCATCCACGCAAAACTCCAAGGGATCCTCTTGGCAGTCAAAGGCGTCTTGCTTGGGTTTAGGTCGAAAGTGGTTGGGGTTTCCCCACACAGTTTTCAGCTTGGCATTAGCACAAACAACATGTGTGCAGTTGTTGGACTTGCAGTTTTATGGAGCATGGCTGGCCCAGAACCAACCCCCTTCCCCTAGTAGCAGCAGCATGGCCAAGGCTCATTCCATCGACTTCTCCATCCAAGTTTGAGTGATGCGTACCGTTAGTAAAATGGTCGACAACCTCATCCTCCACCATGGCCGGCCAGGACGAACCGGCCCCATCCACCATAACGGCATTAAGTGGAACCAGCGCCTGTACATCAGTGCCATTAAAGTCCAAGTTTTCATCAACAATGGCCGCAAACTCTTCCGACTTCTAATTCGGCACACCAATCGCAACAGCTCCATCATCCAAATGTCGATCCGCACCGCCAAAGCGGTCACCGTTCTGACCACCGCCCCGAGCTGATAGAGACCCCGAACCTGAAGATGATGCCGATCCTATTGAAGCATACCACTACGGCGGAGAGGAAAGCTTATCCTCCATGAAGCCCGCCCCTACGGAGCTAGGGTTCGAGCTAGGATTGGTTCTAAGTAACCAAAAACCAAGAAAGGTCCGGTTGAGAGACATCCAACTTGAAGTAACAAAACATTTAACTTGAAGTTCACATTTCATCACATCCATATACACAATACCCCCTTAAAAATGTTGTCTGAGAGAAATATTTTTGTGTATGGATGTTATGAAATGTAAAGTTTAGGGGAGGTAAATGTTATATTTTGTAACAATTAGGTGAGGTTTTGTAATTTCAATAATAAGATGAGTGCAATCTGTAATTTTTCAAACTTAGAGGGGAGGTCCCGATAAATGTCCCTTCTATTAATTTATTATTATTATTGTTTTACTATAAAAAAATGTTGAGGTAATATCAACATTTTGAAAATCGAACCGAGTATCGAATTGGTGGAACGAAAAGTTTGAGATTATACCCGTCCAACCAATTTAACCTAGGTCAAACTGTTTATATATATATATATATATATATATCTTATATATATAAAATAATATACATATCTTGATGCACGTCATACTTTAAGTTTTGACCATTAGATCTCATCAAATAATTCTTATCCCTACATGAGAGAGAGAGAGGGGGAGAAGAGAGAGAGGGAGAGAGAATAGGAGAGAAATGGCGGAAGGGCGAGGAGAAAGGGGCGGAGAGAGGGGGAGGAGAGAGAGGGCGAGAGAAAGGGAGAGAATAGGAAGAGAAAGGGGGCGAAAAATTAATGTTTTTACGTCAAAACGTAAATTTTTTTATAAAATAAAAATTGTAATATCGATTTATATTTTTTACGGTCATTTTGAGTACTCATATGTATATATTGCGGGCACTGCCCGCCTTGATACGAGCGCTGCCTGCCTTGATGCTGGCGCAGCCCGCAATGACGCCGAGCACGGGCGAAGCCCGTGCGGAGGCGGGTGAAGCCCATGTGGAGGCGGGCGAAGCCCGCCTAGATGCAGCCAAGGGCCGCCCTAGAGCATCGAGCACATGCGTAGCCCGTATGAAGATGCTCTGTTGGATCCCTAGTTGATTTGGGCCAGGTTCACTGACTTAGGATGTGACCCATCTTGTATAGCCAGGGTCAAGTTGTGTCCTAGAGTCTACGCTAAGTCCTTAGGTTCAATTTCAGATGGACCAGCTATCAACAAGACCATCAGAGACTTCAGACTTAGAGGATTTCAAGGCCAAGTCAAATGAGTTCGACGTTCGTCGAACTCAGCTCGACGAAAGGAGTTCTGCGCTCGACGATCGTGAGACAATTCTTAGTGCTGAGCTCGACGATCCGTGTTCTCTGTTCGATGAATGTTGAGGTTCTTCATCAAGCCAAATTCAGGACAACTTCAAAATTTTTCTAAGTCCAGCTTCAAGCTTTGGTCGACGAATTGGATTCTAAGCTCGATGAACTTGGACCTCAAGTTCTCAGCTTCTCAGGTCGACGAATGCTATACTCTCTCGACGATTTCTGAACTCAGAGTATTTGTATCGACACTTAGGGCATGTGTCGACACCAGACATTTCAATGTCGATATCAGAAGATTTATGTCGACACCAGAAGTTTTGTGTCGACACCAGGATTTCATGTCGACACCAGAAGTTTTGAGTCGACACCAAGTTCAATTCAATGTCGACACCAGAGGATTTGTGTCGACACATGCCCTAAGTGTCGACACAAATACTCTGAGTTCAGAAATCATCGAGAGAGTATAACATTCGTCGACCTGAGAAGCTGAGAACTTGAGGTCCAAGTTCATCGAGCTTAGAATCCAATTCGTCGACCAAAGTTTGAAGCTGTACTTAGAAAAATTTTGAAGTTGTCCTGAATTTGTCTTGATGAAGAACCTCAACATTCGTCGAACAGAGAACACGGATCGTCGAGCTCAGCACTAAGAATTGTCTCACGATCGTCGAGCGCAGAACTCCTTTCGTCGAGCTGAGTTCGACGAACGTCAAACTCATTTGACTTGGTCTTGAAATCCTCTAAGTCTGAAGTCTCTGATGGTCTTGTTGATAGCTGGTCCATCTGAAATTGAACCTAAGGACTTAGCCTAGACTCTAGGACACAACTTGACCCTGGCTATATAAGATGGGTCACATCCTAAGTCATTGAACCTGGCCCAAATCAACTAGGGATCCAACAATCTCCCCCTATTTGGGTGAGGTCACTAACAGAGACTCAAAACAGAAAAACAAAGCAAGAAAAGAGATATATCTGGCAGAGAATTACCAACACATGCAACAGATATATATAAACATAGCTTTGTTTAACAGATAGCATAGTTTGAAAAACAAAAACAGACAGAAATTGAAATAACAAGAAAATTACTTCTTTGGCTTCTTCTGCTGAGGTTTGTCTTCAGATGTCTGCTCTCCTGGCTTCTTGAAAATGATTTCTCTCTTTGGATCTCGAGCTTGAGCTATTGTCATAGTCATGTCAGCTGCCCCAATAATATTCAATGAAGTTGCTCTGGGGACAACTGCTTCTGGATGAAGTTTCGTATAGGAATCAACATTAAACAATTTATTTCTTTTGTCAAACCTTTTCAACTCTTCTTTTCTATACTTTGACATGGTTGATAATCCAGAGATATCCTTACCTTCAGCCTTGGCTTTATTAATCAGAGATAATCCAATCAATTCCTGGTATCTAGCCATTTTTGCTGTATTAGCAGTTTCAGGATCTTCAAGAGGGATTGGAGGAGAGAGAGGTCTCTTTGGACTTTTAGTTTTTTGAACATCAGAAATTTGTTGCTGCTGCTACTGATGATGCTGTTGACTTTGACTACCTGAGGATGGCTGCCTCTGCTGGCTGCTTCCAGAAGATCTCCCTGATTGTCTCTGGTATGTTTGCATTGGGGCAAATCTTTGGGAGCTAGAGGAGCCAGAGGCACCAGCTGCTGGAGGAGGAGGAGGAGGATCCTTCCTGTATCTGTTCACTGGAGGAGGGGAATATCTCCTGCTTCTCTTTCTATCTTTTTGCTGGTATTTGGAGAGCCACATCCATGTAGGCATTCCCTTATATGGAGTTACATTGTACAGGATGTAGTAAGGGATGTCAGCATTGGGATTAGGCTTTGGAGCTGGAGGAGGAGGAGCCTTCCTTTTCTTTGAAAGCATCTTCTTTTTTTAGTAGCAGCATCTTCATCTGAGTCATCATCATCATCTTCTTCAGACTCAGAACCTTGAGGGATGTCATAAAGAGCATCCAAAGCTTTCAAAGCTTTATCAGAAATAATAGCTTTTTCTGGAGGAGGGGCAGAAGATTCAGGAACTGGAATATCAACAACAGAGGAGTTGACTGCACAGGAGTCAGAAATAATAGGGACAGAGCTTTCAGCTGCTGCCTTATTCTCTTCTTCTATGTCAGCTAGAATAAGCTCATCCAAATCTGGCAGGGGAGGGTCATCCATAGCAAAATTTGGTGCTGAAACTGGCACTGAAGTATCTTCTGGAATGACCTCTGAACTAGAAGCTGAGATGGAAGCTGAAGCTGAGATAGCAAAATTGTCACAGAGTTGCTTAACAACTGCTGGACTTACTGGAGAGGTGTATGGTACAATAGCCAAATGTGGCTTAGTATAGGGTAGTTGTACAAAAATAGTATTAAAATTTTTCAACAAAGCAGATAAATTAACTGTGGGATTTAACTGAAAATCACCAACAGGTTTTATTTACTCAACTGACTCATCTAGATCATTGTCAGTATCCATAAAATGAATTAACTCAATCATTTCAGAATCAAAATCTGTCAAAATTTCTGTATCCTCATCTGAATCTGCATCTGCTGGAGAGAGAACTGCTGCTGTGACTGCTGCTGCTGCTGTATCTACATCTGCTGTAACTTCATCACTGAGCATCTCCCCCTGCCTGGGTTCAGGAGAACCTGGAGCCAGGCCCTTAGATGAAGAGGGGACATCAGATAGAAGAGAGATTTGGGCAGATAAAGAATTGATGGAGGTCACAAGAGGTGTAATGGCCTCTTGGATGAGAGATTTGATGAGGGGAGTGAGCAAGGAGATGATGGTTGATAGATCAAATGAGGAGGGAGAAGAGGATGGAATAGAGGGTGGAATAACAGATGGAGTGGGTGCATATGGCATGATTGTGTCTGAGGGTATGATGTAAAATGGAATGGTGGATAAGTGTGGGGGAAGAGGAGACTGAGGAGGTGTAGGAATGTGAGTGTCCTGAGGTGAAGCTGGAGGGGTGGGTGGTTGATTTGCTGGCAGAGGGGAAGATGATTGTGGAGAGGGGATGTTGGTGATGTCTAGAGGTGGAGATGAAGGAGGGGTAGGCACATGAGGAGGCTTCTGTGGAGGAAGGGGTGCTGGAAGAGATGATTGAGATGGAAGGACCTCTTCAGCAGGGAGGGGAGTGGCCTTTATAGCCCTTGTGCTCTCAGAAGTTTGGATGGAAGAGGAAGAAGCCTTTGAGGGCTTGGAGATAGTCCTCTCCCATCTGCCAAACAGAGCGCATGTGAGGCGCTTGCTGGCATTTATGAAGATGGTCGGGGAGACCATACATTCAGCAGCCTTCTCTTGAAGAAAAACTCCCAAAATTCTGCCGAAGCAGATTTCCTTCTTGCTGTTCTTTTTCCTTATCAATTCAAAGAAGATTGTGCCCCAGTTGACACGTCTCTTATTCACCACGGCGCACATAACCAGAAATTGGTGCCGAGTTATGTAGTCATGCGCTGAGTGCTTTCCCATTAGCACTTTCCCTACAATGTCTGCCAGAAATTTGTAGGCGGCGAACAGTTGCTTCTTCAGCAGTTTGTTAGGGTTGTTACCTGAAAAACCCATTTGCTTCAACATATCATTGTATTCCTCAGAATCCATTTCCATATTATCTTCTCCGTTTACTAATCCAAATATCTCAGAAAGAACCGCGGGAGACAACGATACAACAGTACTCCCTATGTTGCCGGTCAAAACATCTTCTTCAGAAATTGTAGATGTATAAAACCATTCTCTTATTTCAGTAGCATGTAGTTTAATTCTCCGGGTCATGAAATCCTTCAGATTCAGTTCTTCTAGCAGTTCCTAGATGTAGAGAAAGATGGGGTCCGAATGTTAAAAAGAATCGAAGTCCATATCGAACCCAGTATCAAACTTCATCGCTGCTAATGTGCTTGCTGGAATCGCCATTGATGACCTGCAGGAAAAATACAGAGAAACACGACGATCAAGAGTAAAAGAACTGAAAGCGCGGGACGGAGGTCGAAGAAAACCTAGATATAAGTTTTCCAGAATATGAATCGACAAACTCCGTTCCACGAAAAAAGAAAAATTCTTCGAACTGAGGTCGACGAAATAAATTGTAGACAAGTAATTCGTCGATCTCATCCAGAAGAATCGAACACAGTTCGTCGAACTCCGTTCGACGAAATGTCTTCTGAAGCAAAGTTCGTCGATCTCCGGTCGATGAACGTTGTTTCCACACACAGAGAATTCGTCGATCTTCAGTCGACAAGAATCTCTCAAACTTTCCCTAGTTCGTCGAACTCCGTTCGATGAACTCTGGAAAATTCGTCGAATGCAGACAGAAACTAGGTTAACTCTTCTCCATTAATCATGCCCAGTTGATTTATAAAGAACATATGAGTTTTCTCATACAATGGCTTGGTGAAAATGTCTGCTCTCTGTAAATCAGTAGGAATATGGATTAAGTTAATTTTCTTTTTGTCTACATTATCTCTAATGAAATGATGTCTTATTTCAATATATTTAGTCCTAGAATGGTGAACTGGATTCTGTGCTATAGCAATAGCACTAGTATTATCACAAAATAATGTTGAATTATTTAAGTTGATACCATAGTCTAAGAGTTGATTTTGTATCCATAATATCTGTGAACAGCAGCTGCTAGCAGCCATGTATTCTACTTCTGCAGTTGATATAGACACAGATGTCTGCTTTTTACAAAACCAGGAGACAAGTCTCATACCTAGGAACTGGCAAGTTCCAGAGGTACTCTTCATGTCCACTCTACATCCAGCATAGTCAGCATCTGAGTATCCAGTTAACTCAAACTCTGACTCTACAGGATACCAGAGTCCTAGATTAGGGCAACTCTTTATATATCTCAAAATTCTTTTTAAGAAAATAAGGTGAGATTCTTTAGGGTTCACTTAGAACCTAGCACAAAGGCATATGACAAACATTATATCAGGTCTGCTAGTTGTGAGGTATAATAGGGATCCAACAATTGCCCTATAATACCACACCTTAGCTGTGGATATCAGCAGATGCAGAATACTTGGCTAAGTACACAATCGTTCTTCGCTCGACGAATTTGGATCTCAGCTCGATGAATACTGTCTTATAATGAAGATTGTCTGTTCGACTAATGAAGATTGTCTGGTCGACGAACTCTCTCAAGCTCAGCTCGATGAACTCTCTCAAGCTCAGCTCGACGAACTCTCTCAAGCTCAGCTCGACGAACTCTCTCTAGCTCAGCTCGACGAACTCTCTCAAGCTCAGCTCGACGAACTCAAATTCAGCACGACGAATTGTGTTCTCCACTCGACGAATCCAGACTAGGTCTTCTTCAGGTTTCCCATCCCATTTCTTGGCGATGAATCCGGAGTTATTAATGCCAGATCTTCTCGGAATGTTACCGTTAGAACGCGCATTGACTATGGACGATTACATGCCGTTTTTCTATAGGACAGTTGGGGAAATCATTGATTGTCGCTTCCTTCCAAGTCCGACTGCAATTACTGCTCATTCATTCAAATTTTGAATGTTCTCAGTCAGTAAAATAGAGATAAAGAAGTAAATAAAAAGACAACACAGTCAGTCATACAGTCACACAGAACAGCAAGCAATACAGACATTTTAGACATACACTCTCAGAATGCACAGAAGAACAATCAACTGAAATCAAAAGTTCTCCTGCAATCAGCCCGACCAGAGAACATTTTCAAGGAGAAGAAGAACAATCAAATTCTATCAAGAGTCTTCTTCTTCCAACTCACATGATAACTTCAAAGGACAACAATTATTCAATCTATCAAAGGAGTTCCTGAAACAAATCCTGGTCCAGGCATTCTAGGTCTTTGAAGACCTATCACCCTGAAGCAGTGCTCCAGCTTTCCTGATTAATTCAATATCTCAGGGGGAGCAAGATCTGCTACAATCAATCCACAAGTCTTCTCTCTGATTGTTGACAGAGAAGACACCATCTCTTTTACTTCCAATTCCTGTAAAGGGTTTTAAATCCCTTCAAAATTATTCTGGTTGCAAGTCTCCTTCCAAAAGACTTGAGGTTTTGGTTTTTGAGCACCTGAACAAAATCTCATTGGTGTCAGGCACCTGATTAAAAACTTGAGTGAATTCCTACCAGGGTGGTAGAAGAGTGGATGTACCCAGGTTGGGGAACCACTATAAAATTCTTGTGTCGTCTGGTTGCCCTTCTTTTTGTTTTGGCTGTGATGTGCTGTGTTGTTCTGTGTTTGTTTAGGTTGCTGTGTTTATTTATTTTGTTTGCTTCCTTGTTCACTTAGGAATACAACAAAAGTTGTGAAAAGTTTTAAGAAAGCACAATACTCTATTCACCCCCCCTCTAGAGTATTTCAGATCTAACCTGCACTTTCAATTGGTATCAGAGGGAGGTTGGTTAAAATACCAGACCTTATAGGTTGGTTAAACTACCACACCTTAAGAGGTTAATTGGTTGTACAGGCTAACACCTGAACCAAAAGATCCTTTGGTAGATCTTAATAATCTTTTGAGTTCTATCATGGCACAAATTATAGATTTTTCAAGCACCAGACTGCCCATGTGCAATCTAGATATGCTTTCACTATGGAAGACAAGGATTAGATTTTTTATGGACTCTATTGATGAAAACATCTTTAAATCTATTTTGTCAGGTCCAGCTCAACCTCAACAAACAATAAGTCCAAATGCTGTTCCATCATCCCAATGGACAGATGCCCAGCAAAAGATGAAGATTATTGATGCTCAAGCAATGAACATTCTGGCACAATCAATGTCTGATGACATTTTTGAAGAACTTGCTGAATGTTCATCTGCAAAAGACATGTGGGACTCCCTCACAGCAATGGCTGCTGGATCAGCTAAAGAAATAATATTTGAAGCTGAATCCTGGAGTGACTCAGATGAAGCAAGAGCAAGAGAATTTTGCCTAATGGCAATAGATGCTTCCTACAGCAGCTATGCTGAAGAATCTGAAGAATCAGAGTGTGAATCAGATGAAGAGGATCAGGTTATTTCTTCCCTTGACTCTCCTTTAGCTAAATTTGACACTAATTTCAGATTATCACATGAAAATCATCAGAAAATCTTAGTTCAAAATATTTCGTCGAACGGAGATCGACGACATCAATACTATTCGTTGAACTCAGATCGACGAACTATGAATAAAGATTCTGACTTGTACTATTCAAAAATCTGTGCTCGACGAAATAAATATCATTCGTCGAACAGAGATCGACGAAAATGGTATACAGATAGTCATTCTGTGAATAGAGATCGACGACCTCAATATCATTCGTCGAACTCAGCTCGACGAAAGTACTCTTATTCGTCGAACTCAGAATTTCAACACAGAAATTTTTATTCTTTTATTTCTGATTACTATAAAAGACAACCAGGACCCAAGGTTATCAGGGTTCAGAACTGCTAACATTTCCTTGTAGGTAAAGAATTCTGTTCAGCCCACATAGAGGAAATCAGTGGCTGAACATCTTGAGCAATGATATGCATATAGGGGGAGCTTTGTTTAGTTACAGCAGTAGTTTTTGTATTATTTATTTTGTTTCAAAGCTTCCATGTACATCTGCTGATATCATATAAATCAAGCAGATTGTTTTTTGTTTGCTTTTGATGTAAATAGTGTCCTTACACAAATAGGGGGAGATTGTTGGAACCCTAGTTCTGATTTGGGCAAGGAACACTATTAGGCTTGCTTAGATTGACCCAACATGTATAGTCATGGGTCATAGGACTTTTTCCAGTCAGGCCTTTCAGAAGAGCTTTCCAGTATTGCAGAAAAGAAGTCCAAGAAATGCAGTTAAGATAAAGGTAGAAAATCAGATCGACGATCGTCGAACGCAGTTCGACGAATGACGATCTCCGGTTGATGAATTTTGAGCTGCTTCTCTGAACTCAGGTCGACGATCTCAAGACTCAAGCAAGGCTGTGTCGACACCATCACAGCAACTGTGTCGACACTCAACAGTTCTCTCAGCTCGACTAACGCACGCAAGATTTTCAGCTCGACGAATCCAGCTGAGTTCGACGAATGTCGAGCTCAGGTCGACGATTGATGAACTCGACGAAAGTTCAGGTCGACGATTTCTGAGCAATCAGTAACAGTTGGCATAAGTAATTGAGGAATAATTACAGTCAATATTCTCAGTGAAAATAGCCGTTCAAACGAACAGTTACAGTTGGATTAATTATATATCAATTCCCAATGCATCTCCACTCTCAGAAATGTTTCTTCCGCCATCAAGGCCAAGGATTTTGAATGTCTGAATATATACAAAGAAAGAGAACAAGAACATATCAGATACAATAGAGACACAAGATACAAAGAAAAAGAAGAACAGTGATAAACATAGAAAGGGCAATATCACTACAGAAAACTAGCAGCCCTAGACCAGAGGAGACAAAAATCACAAGAAGAAGAACATCCTTTCATATCAAGAGTCTTCTACTTCCTCATTACTACAGGACAACTTCAAGGACAACAAACCTCTTATCAGTCAGAAGTTCATGAAGCATTTCTCTGGTCCAGGCCTGAAGATTGAAGGCCTATCACCCTGTGGCAGAGCTCCAGCTTTTCCTGAACCATTCTATATCTCAGGGGGAGCAAATCTGCTAACATCAATATCCACAAGTCTTCTCTCTGATTGTTGACAGAGAAGACAATATCTCTCTCTCTCCCCCTCCTGTACAAAGGGTTGTCATCTCCCTTCAAAAGTGATTCCTGATTACAAGTCTCCTTCCAAAAGACTTGTTTTAGTTTTTGGGGATCTGATCAAAACCCATTGGTGGCAGTCACCTGATCAAAAACCTGAGTGGATTCCTACCAGGGTGGTAGAAGAGTGGACTACCCAGATTTGGGGAACCACTATAAATTTCCTTGTGTCTTCTGTGTTGCTTGATCTGCCTCCTTGTTTATTTTGTTTGTTATTTTGTGCTGTGACTCAGCTCTAGTATTTTGTTAAGATCTATCCTCTTTCATGCTCGTATATATATATATATATACACTAGATGGGTGGGTGGGAAAGTCAAAATTTTAGATAACTCGGGTTTTAAATATGGTACACAGGAAAAAAAATAAAACAAGCAGTGGAGTAGATATTATTGTTGATACTACCTGAAAGGATGAAGTTGTTGGGATAAGTAGAAAAGGTGATAGAATTTTAGCTTTTAAATTAATCATAAGAAAGAAAATTATTAATGTGATCAGTACTTACGCGCCACAAGTAGGATTAAATGAAACAATTGAAGTGCAATTTTGGGAATACTTAGATGATCTAGTAAGAGAAATCCCACAAAAAGAGAAGATTTTCATAAGAGGAGACTTAAATGGACATATAGGGTGTAACACCCCAAAACCCATTTTTGGTTCAGGTTTGGGTGACACGGCCTGGTGTACAACCCCGTGTCCGGCGAGCAAGGTCATCGGGGTATAGGAGAGCTCGACGGTAAAGGGGGCGAGCCTGAGCTTGGCATCCGTCAACCAGAGATCGACGATCGGCGACCCCGAGTTCGGCATATGCCGAGCGAGACGCAGCTCGCGTCCTCGCAGTGGAGCTCGGCAGCAGTAGGCGAGCAAAACATGCCGAGGTGGTTAAAGCTCTCCAGCTCGCCTGGATGTATGAGGTACTTTTTACTGTTTTGCCCCCGCTGGTCTGCCCATAGCCCTTCAAAACAGCGGAGTTTGGCTGTTCGCAGACCCAACCAAGGATTTTCTGGTAATTTCAGGTCAGTTCTTTTGGTTATTGGCAGTCCAGGTTTCAAAAACTATAAATAGGACCCAAGGGGTACCCCAGAAAGCAGGTTCTTCCCTGTGCTCTCCTGCCCCATTCTTCGAGTGCTTTCTTAGGGTACCTTAGCTCGGCTTCTGGCTAAGGAGGGGAAGCGCTCTGAAATCTTCCGGGTTTGTGGTGGGACCTCCCTGCCGAGCCCTTGGTCTGCTTCACCTTGCCTTCTTTGTTGTTCTTCTTGCAGGAGCGAAGTAGGCGCGAGATCACCCCTTCCCCAAGGGTCGAACTCCACAGGAGACCGATTTTCGGTTTCAACATTTTGGTGCGGTGAGCGTGGATCGTGGTCAACGCAGAAAAGCTTCGGCGAGCTTAATGACGGGAGGACAAGGATCTGACAGGCAGAACTCGCCGCCCCCCCGACTCTCGCAACGGTGGGGATGTTGGAAGACTTCAGGAACGAGGTGCCGGGCCTCGTCAAGTTCGCACTCGGCGCGCGTGCCGAGTGCTCGACTCCGGCAGCCCAGATCGTGGCCGTCCCCTCTTTGGGCGAGGACGCTCCCGACCGGCAAGCTGGGAAGGAAGTGGCCGAGGAAGGCCGAGGGTGCGAGCTCCCAGGGCGCGAGCTCTTCCCCGGCTCGGCAGGCCGAGGCCGGTTCGGCGAGCTGGGCTCGCGAGACTCGCCGGCTCGCTCAGTGGGGGGAGGCAGTCCTTTTAGCGAGCTGGTCTCCTCAGCTCCAGTCCCAGATGGGTTCAGGGAACCCGAGATGTCTTACTATACCGGGAAGGGATACCCAGTCCAGCATGTCCAATGGTTCGAGGATGTGGTCTCCATCCGTCAGATGTCGGACAGATTCAAATGCCGACTCTTCGCTATCACCCTCCGGGAGAAGGCAAGGGAATGGTTCCACCAGCTCCCGACCAGCTCCATCTACTGTTTCGAGGACCTGCGCCGGGGGTTCATGCTGAGATTCACCACCTCGAAGAGGAGGAAGAAGGAGTTCGAGTCTTTATTCCACATAAAGCAGGGGGTGAACGAGACGTTGGGGAGCTATGTGGACCGATTCCAGGAGGAAGTTACTCAAGTCCAGGAGATGCCGGGCCATAGTCTGATGATGGCCTTTACCCTGGGCCTGCAACAGGGTTTCTTCTGAATGGAGCTGAAGAGAGTTCCCCCCCTCTCCTACGAGGATCTGATGGAGAGGGCGGCAAGGGAAGTCGACGGGGAGGTGTCGAACCCGGAATTTGCGAGGAAGCTGGCCAGGTGGGCAACCGATGAGGAAAAGGAGTCGAAGGGAGGAAGAGGACAGGAAGATAGGAGAGGAGACCCCAGGCAGAGGGAGCAGCGGCAGCTCCATGGGCAGCAGCAGCCGAGGTGGGGGCGTCAAGAGCCCGACCGACGGCTAGGATGGATCCCCGAGTGGCAGGGGCAGGGGCCGCAGAGAGGGTATTACGGAAGGGATCACTACCAGGGGAGGCAAGACCAGTTCCACCCCCCGGGATGAAGGCAGGGCCAGAGGCCCCGGCTCCCCGATCAAGAAGAGGCCATGGCCATATCCCTGGGAGCAAGGAGGGGAGTGCGGAGGAGGAGAAGAAGAGAGGTCAGGGTGGAGCTGCCCTATTGCGACTTCCATCAGGAAGAGGGGCATGCCACGACCACCTGTCCGGAGTTCCTCGAGATGAGGGGGAATAGGGAGCAGCAGCAGCAGCAGCAGGGGCGACAGGAAGTGAGGATTGAAGAGGTCCTGCCTCGGACGGAGGAGGATCGTTGCGAAGACCGGGTGGATGTGGGGACCCGGGGAGGGATCAGAGTGATCTACGGGGGAGTGGGGATCGGGGCTTCCCGCAAGGCAAGTCTCCAAACCATGTACCGGCGGAGCGTCGCCTCAACGTCCCAAACCCCACCCCCAGAGGATAGGATCACCTTCTCCAGGAGTGATATGCCAGACCACGAGGATCCGTTCTGTTATGCGCTAGTCATCAGGGCGGCCATCGAGAATTTCACCATCTCTCGGATCCTCGTGAACAACGGGAGTTCCGTCAACGTCATCTTCAAAAAGGCGTTCGACGCGATGAGGGTGGAGGAAAAGAGGGTGCTGGCCTCGGATGGCCCCTTGTTCGGGTTTTCAGGAGAAAGGAAGGAGGTAGAGGGAGGAGTTGGCCTCCATGTCACCTTGGGGGGGGGGGGGCAGTCCCGAAACTGCAAGTTCGTCATTGTGGACGCCCCCAGCAGCTACAACACCATCTTCGGGAGGCCCCTGATCAGCGCCTTCCGCTGCGTCCCCTCATCTTTCCATCAGTGCTTGAAGTTCAACGCTGAGGGGGTCCAGGTCAGGGTTAGGGGGGACCCAAAGGTGGCGCGGGAGTGTTATGTCACCACGGTGAACACCATCTCCTGGCGGGAGGGAGCCGAGGAGATGGGGCGATGGATGGAGGAGGTCGAGCAAGAAGCAGGAGGGGAGGACCTGGGAGTAAAGGACTGCGCAGAGAAGGCGACAGGAGGAGATCTGGAGGAGGTGGCCGAAGTGAGGGCCGTGTGAGGAGAGATGGAGGTAGAGGTCCCCGTTCCGGAGGAAGGGGTTGCCGACGGATGGGGGGAGCAATCCAGGCTGGAGGCAGCAGAGGAGGTGGTGGAGCTGGAGGTGCTCACCCGAGGGGGAAGGATGGAGAAGATCCGCGTCAGCGGGGGGCTGACCCCGGAGGACCAAGGCAGGATGCTAGAATGCATCCAGAAGAACGTGGACATCTTCGCTTGGAACGCCGCGGAGATGCCGGGGGTTGACGCGGATGTGGCCTGCCACCGCCTCAATCTGGACCCGGGAACACGCCCCATTCAGCAGAAGAAGAGGTCCACCGCGGACAAGATGGCGGAGCCCATCAGGGAGGAGGTGGCGAAACTCCTCCAGGCCGGCTTCGTGTCTGAGATTCAGTACCCCGGCTGGGTCTCCAACGTGGTTATGGTAAAAAAAGGGGACGGCCGGTGGAGGATGTGTATCGACTTTTCCTTACTTAATAAAGCTTGTCCTAAGGACTGTTATCCTTTGCCTCGAATCGACGTGCTGGTTGACTCAGCCGTCGGTTTTTCTGTAATGAGTTTTTTAGATGCTTTTTCAGGTTATCATCAGATCAGGATGCACCCCCCAGATATCAAGGATGTCTCGTTCATCACAGGGGATGGATGCTACTGCTACAGGATGATGCCCTTCGGGCTGAAGAATGCCGGGGCAACCTACCAGAAATTGATGGATAGGGTCTTTAAGGAGCAAAGGGGAAGGAATCTGGAGGTTTATGTAGATGACCTCATGATCAAAAGCCGGGACGTGGACTCCCACCTCCCGGACCTGGAGGAGACCTTCGCCACCCTGCGTAAATACAAGATGCGATTGAATCCCCTAAAATGTGTCTTTGGGGCCAGCAGGGGAAAGTTCTTGGGGCACCTCCTTACCCCCGCGGGGGTCGAGCCGAATCCGGATAAGGTCAAGGCTATCTTGGAGCTGGGGTCCCCGCGGAATGCAAAGGAGGTCCAACGGCTGACGAGGAAACTAGCAGGGCTGAGTCGCTTCCTTTCACGGGCAGGGGAGAAGTGCTCCCCCTTCTTCAAAACGCTAAGGGGTGGTCAGAGGTTTGATTGGACCAAGGAGTGCGAGGAGGCGTTCCAGGCCCTCAAAGTGCAGTTGACACGGGCACCGCTGCTCCAAGGGCCGAAGGAGGGGGAGGACCTGTTTTTATATCTCGAAGTCGGGGTGGATGCCTTGAGCTCCGTCTTGGTTCGTGAAGAAGGAAAGATGCAGCTCCCTATTTATTACGTGAGCCGGGTCCCGAGGAAGGCCGAGCTCAGGTATCCGATTTTGGAGAAGCTGGCTTTTGCCCTAATCATCTCGGCCAGAAGGCTGCGACCTTACTTCCAAGCACACTCCATCCGGGTGGTGACCGACCATCCCCTCCGCAACATCTTCGAGGGGGTGGAGCATTCAGGCAGGTTGGCTAAGTGGTCGGTGGAGCTGAGCGAGTTCGACGTCTCCTTCGTTCCGCGGCTCTCAATCAAAGCTCAGGCGATGGCCGACTTCCTGGCCGACTACGTGGTTGAAGTGGCGGAGGAAGAGCTCACCCGCCCAACCCCTTGGAAGGTGAGGGTGGATGGTGCCTCGGGAAGACATTCCCTAGGAGTAGGGGTGATCCTGAAGAGCCCTCAGGGGACTCGTATTGAGCAAACGGTGGTGGTGCACTTTCCCATTACCAACAACCAGGCCGAGTACGAGGCCGTGATAGCGGGGCTGGGCCTGGCCAGGGAACTGGGGGTATCAAATGTGGAGGTCCTTACTGACTCCATGGTAGTGACTTCTCAGATTAACGGGGAATTCGAGGCGAGGGAGCCCACCCTGCGATCGTACTTGGCCAAGGTGAAGGGGGTCATTGGCACTTTTCAAACCTTCTCCATCCGACACGTGCCAAGGGAAGAGAATGAACAAGCAGATCAGCTCGCGAAGCATGGTCCCCAGGTGGGGGGTACCATCACCGACCTGTTCCGCCCCTCCATCGAGGAAGGAGAGCTCATGGAAATCGATCAACAAGCTTCATGGATGGATCCAGTGGTGGTTTTCCTCTCCAAAGGAGAATATCCGGAGGGGGTAGATAAGAAGAAACTGAGACACAAGTCAGCATATTACCTCCTCCAGGACAGGCAACTATACAGGAAGACCCTCTCAGGGATGCTAGCCCGCTGCATGACCGAAGGAGAAGCACGAAGGATCTTGGAGGAAGTCCACTCCGGAGAATGTGGGAGTCACTCCGGGAGTCGGACCCTGGAAGGAAGGGTAGTCAGGCAAGGGTATTTCTGGCCCACCCTGGGCCGAGACGCCGCTGAGTTCGCAAGAAGATGTCATAAGTGCCAGCTATTTGCCGCTCTCCAGCTACAACCGGCCCAGCGACTCAGAAGAATCACGGCCCCATGGCCCTTCGCAATTTGGGGAATGGATTTGGTTGGGCCGTTCCCCCAAGCCAGCGACCAAAGAAGGTTCCTCCTAGTGATGATTGACTACTTATCAAAGTGGATGGAGGTGAAGGCATTGGCCAAGGTGACCTCCCAAGTAATCAGGAACTTTGTTTGGGGGGAGATCATCTGTCGCTATGGGCTACCCCAGGCCATCGTCACGGACAACGAGCCCCAGTTCGCCAGTGCCGAGTTCACCATCTTCTGCGAGCAGCTTGGAATCGATCTCAGGTTCGCCTTGGTCCATCACCCCAGGAGTAACGGGCAGGTGGAGGCCGTAAACAAGATCATCATCAACCTCCTCAAGAAGAAGGTGGAGAATTTGAAAGGAAGCTGGGTGGAGCAGCTTCCTGCGGTTCTTTGGGCCCTAAGGACCATCCCCAACACGGCTACGGGGGAAACCCCCTTCAAACTCTCCCACGGGTGCGAGGCAGTGCTCCCCATAGAATTCGAAGTCCAAACACCGCGAGTCGTAGCAGCAAGAGAAGACCGTGAGGAATGGCAAGCAGAGAATGAGGAGGAACTGATGCTCTCCCTTGACATGGTGGAAGAGGTGAGAGACCTTTCCGCTATCCGGCAGGAGGAGGTGAAAAGAATAATGGCCAAGTACTTTGACAAGCATGTCAGGGTCAAGCAGTTCGTGGAAGGGGACTTGGTGCTGAAGAAAGTAGATGCAGCAGGGAGGTCAGCACCCGTAGGGAAGCTCAATCCCAGCTGGGAGGGACCATTCATTGTAAAGGTAGCCTTGGGGTCAGGGGGCTATCGACTCCAAAATGTAGAGGGCGAGACCCTGAGTCTCACCTGGAGTGGTGACGACCTAAAACAATTTTTCCCCTGAAGCATGTAAGCAGCACTTTGATTATAATAAATTCCTTCAACTCTCGGATATTATCATGACTAGCCTGCATAGTGGAATGTAATATATTTTGGACCCCGAGCATATCCTGCTGCCAGGCTCTCGCCTAGCTAGCAGGGCTGGAAGTCACTCGGTATCATCCTTGGCCTCGAGCAGATCCCGCTGTCAGGCTCTCACCTAGCTGGCAGGGCTGGAAGTCACTCGATGGTGTTAGTAGTGGACCCCGAGCAGATACCGCTGTCAGGCTCTCACCTAGCTGGCAGGGCTGGAAGTCACTCAGTGTCATCCTTGGCCTCGAGCAGATCCCGCTGTCAGACTCTCACCTAGCTGACAGGGCTGGAAGTCACTCAATGGTGTTAGTAGTGGACCCCGAGAAGATCCCGCTGCCAGGATCTCACCTAGCTGGCAGGGCTGGAAGTCACTCGGTGTCATCCTTGGCCTCGAGCAGATCCCGCTGTCAGGCTCTCACCTAGCTGACAGGGCTGGAAGTCACTCGATGGTGTTAGTAGTGGGACCCGAGCAGATCCCGCTGCCAGGCTCTCACCTAGCGGGCAGGGCTGGAAGTCACTCGGTGTCATCCTTGGCCTCGAGCAAATCCCGCTGTCAGGCTCTCACCTAGCTGACAGGGCTGGAAGTCACTCGATGGTGTTAGTAGTGGACCCCGAGCAGATCCCGCTGCCAGGCTCTCACCTAGCTGGCAGGGCTGGAAGTCACTCGATGTCATCCTTGGACTCGAGCAGATCCTGCTGTCAGGATCTCACCTAGCTGACAGGGCTGGAAGTCACTCGATGGTGTTAGTAGTGGACCCCGAGCAGATCCCGCTACCAGGCTCTCACCTAGCTGGCAGGGCTGGAAGTCACTCGGTGTCATCCTTGGCCTCGAACAGATCCCGCTGTCAGGCTCTCACCTAGCTGATAGGGCTGGAAGTCACTCGATGGTATTAGTAGTGGACCCCGAGCAGATCCCGCTGCTAGGCTCTCACCTAGGTGGCAGGGCTGGAAGTCACCCGGTGTCATCCTTAGCCTCGAGCAGACCCCGCGGTCAGGCTCGCCTAGCTGACAGGGCCAGAGGTCACTCGATGGTGTCGGCCTTGAAATCATCAGATACGGGTCAAGTCTCAGTGCCAGAGAGCAAAGGGGAAAAGGTTCTGTCAGGGCGAGCTCGGGCTCGGCAAGTCCAGCTCAACAGGATCAAGAAGGCAAGCCAGACTGGAGGACTCGGCATGAGTGAGTGTGCACTCGTCAATCCCGGCTCGGCATTGGCGAGTGGGACGCGAGCCCGGGCCTCGCCAAAGGAAAGCAAGCCGGACCGGGGCACCTCGCCCCCTTTTGCCATTAGACTTGGAGAAATTTTCTCCTGTTTTCGGGCTCAACTTGGATGGCTCGCGTGCGAGTTATGGTAGCGTGACAAGGGCGGAGAGCAGCTCGCCCCCGAATCGTTTGGGGCTCGGTGAACACTCAAAACGCGTCCACTCGCAGGCGCGCTCTCATAACCACTCTACTCGCGGAACCTGTCTCGGCGAAGTTGCGGGGAGAAGCACTCGCATAAATTCAGAGCACAACAAACATAGTAAAGAAAGAAAAGGAAAGGAAATGACACCGGTATGATTAAAAAACTTTTATTATATGCAAAAAGTAATTACATGGGGGGGCTCACCTCGGCGAGTGAACAAAGAAAAAGGAAAAAAGAAAACAAAAGTACAGGCTACCCTCAGGCCTCGCCCCCTCCGCCGGACTGGTCCTCGCCGTCACCCGATGGATCCTGGAAGCTTTTCCCGAACATCGCGTCCAGGCTGTCTTCCTTCTCGCTGGGCGGCGTTGCCGGGAACAGGCTCGACATCAGGTCCCGAGCCGAGATCCCCCCGCACCCCTCCACCAGCACCCCAGAATCCTTCATCATCTGGAGGGTGCACTTGACGGCTTGGATGGAGTTGATCCGCAATCTCTCGACGAGGTCAGCCTCGCCAAAGATTCGCGGACTCTTGTAGGGGAGAGTGGGATCGATGTCGTGAGGCGGGAAGAAGATCTCCGCCTGGCGGCGCACCTCGCCGAGGAGGTGCTGGTTCTCCCCCTGCAGCTTTGTGTTCGCGCCCTCCAGCTCGGCAAGGCGTGCGCGCAGCCGGCCGATCTCCTCCCCCTGCTCAGCATTACGAGCCTGGAGCTCCCCTGCAGCGTCGGCATCCGCGGCCAGTAGTGCGCGTAGCCGGCCGACCTCCTCCCCCAGCTCAGTGTTGCGAGCCTGAAGCTCGCCCGCCGCCTTGGCATCCTGGAAAAGAGTCCATTTAGCGGTAGCGCAAAATTTTCTAAGTAAAAGAGAGGAGCAGCGCTTGGCACTTACCAACCCGCCGACGGTTTGGGCGAGTAGACCCTCCGCTATGCCGAGCCGTCTCGCCTGATCGATGACCTTATCCTTGGCGAGGTCGCGAGCCTGCTCAGCCTTTTCGAGTTGGTGGCTGAGGGAAAAGCTGCGGCATGCCAGCATATGATGCAGCTCCAGGGTCCGCAGGTGGGACTGCATGCCCTCATGGCCGAGCTGCCGAAGGGTCGTCTTCTTGTAGGCCTCGGCATCCTCCCGACCATACAGGCCGAAGCCGATGGCATAGGCGTGACCGGTGGCAGGCTCGCGGTCATGCCAGGAGGGGTGCAGAGTGGAGACGGAGACTCGATGAGCGAGCTCGTCCCACTACAGCATGGGCTCGCCCGCCGAATCCTTCCAGCGCGCACCGAAGTTGAAGAGGGGGTGTTGCTTCGGCGGCGCGCGATCGCGGGCAGTCCTCTTCGGCGCTGGAGGAGGAGAGGTCTCCGCCGTGGAAGAGGGGCCCTCGCCACCTTTCCGTCCCTTGCTGGTCGTCTCCTTCAGCGGGCTCTCCGGCGACGCGTCGGGAGGGGTCGCCGACGAACTAATGTATTTGGGGCTAGGCTGTTGTTGTTGCCCCCGCGGAGCCAGCAGGGCCCTCCGCATCTTCTTTATCTGATGGTGGCCGAATGACGGGTTCGACCCCGCGTCCTCAGGTCGCCTCTTGCTGGAAGTGGGCTGCGAGAGGGCCGCCTCATCTCGGCAGGCCAACGCCGCCGCCCTCTCGCGAGCAAGAGGGTCGGTATGGAGCCCCGGATCCGCGAACGGCGGGTTCACGGGGATTATTCGCTCCCCTGCAGGAAAACACTTAAAAAAGTTAGGAATTCAGAGATGATGTGCCGAGTTCGGCGGGCAGGCGAGCTCGGCAAGATGAGGAGGGAAGCATACCTTCGCCGGGCAGAACGGGGGGAAGCGCGTCGAGGCCCCTCCACAGGAAGGCGACCTCGAAATCTTTATGGAGGAAGTATTTGTGGAGCTCGGCGTCGTTGCCGGACACGGCCGACGGGCGGTACACCTCCTCGTCCTTTTGTTGCGGCGAGTAGGGGATGTTGCCGAGATCGCCCTTGATGAAGGCGATCTTGGTCATCCAGGTATGGTGCTTGTTCGCGATCTCGCGAACTTTGATCAGCGAGCCGCCAAAGTATGCGACCCCGTCCGGCGTCGCCTTGTAGGAGAAGAGTTTCCTGAACACCGTCAGGTTGAACTCGATCTTCTCCCGCTGGAGGTAACTCGCGAACGCCACCATCATCGCGATGGCGTTGGAATTCAGCTGTGCGGGGACGACCCCATAGTACTTCAAGATCTGCCGGATCTCTGGCCACAAGGGAAGGCGCAACCCCACCTCGAAATGCGAGATGGGGAAGGCGAGCTCATCCTCGTAGAAGGTGTTTATGGCCTCCCCCTGCCTCGGCCTGCGCGCCTCGAAGCCCGACGGCACATACCCAGCCTTGAACTCCGCGAGCTCCTCCTCGCTGGTATGCCCCTCAAAGAAGCAATAGTTAGTGAAGTGTTGCGCGCACTTGGAGAGGCCGTCGGCATCTGGGTTGGTCTGGCCCATATTCGCAGGAAAAAAGCACTACGCGAGCAGGGGAAGAAGAGAACACAGAAAGATGGAAGCAAAGCAATAAAGGCGCAGTACGGGGGGTAGGTGAGAGCCGGGGGGGGGGGGGGGGGGCTATTTATAGGAAAAGAAATCTGAGGCAAGCTGTCCAATCAGCGCAGCTCGCCGCCCCAGCTCGCCACCCCAGCTCGCCACCCCAGCTCGCCGACTTCCGGCGCATCCCATCCAAGGCTAAGTCAAATATTACAGCATTTTATTTAAGTAACATGATCCAGAATATTCTAAGATTTATTCATTACAGAAATAAAGTTCGGGATTTAAAGAAGCGGGGCGCGCAAGCAGGGAGGGCATCAGGATGCGAGTGCCGGTCGGCTCGGCAAAGGAGCCGCTGACTTACCTACCCCGGCCTCGCGACCCCCACCCCCCCAGGCTGCCGCGCGCAGAGCAGCTCGCGGATCCTTCCGGAATTCCTTTGCGCCACCGAGAGACCGTCATCTATCTCATCCTGGAGCCGGGAGGGGGACATCAGCTCTCCAGCTTGGCCGCGACGCACCTCATCGGCGAGACGCGCGTAGTCACGCTGAAGCGTCTCGTTGACCCCCTGCACCTCACGCAGCCCGCATACCAGCTTCTTGAGGAGCTTGACTTTCCTCCTCGTCAGCTCGCCTTGATCCACCTCAGGACCCAGGTAAGAGTCCAGCGAGCTCGGGGAGGGGAGGGGAGAGTAGTGGGCTGCCCGCGAGGATTCCTCGGCAGCCGATTGGCTGGGAAGAGCTGTGAAGACAGGTATTAGCAAAAAGAGCAAAAACTTATGGAGCAAGGAGTCAAGCGAGGTTGACCTGAAGAGCTCGACAGTTCAAAAGAGATGCGGGGAGGGATGAACCTCAGATCCTTCCCGCGACCAGGGCCGCGAGCCCCCGGCGAGATGAGCTCGAATCCCGGGGTGGAAATGGTCCCCAGACCCTCCCCTGCGGCCGCATCAATTTGGCGAGGAGGGGGGGGGGGGGGGAGCCCGCTGCCGAATTTGGCCTCTGCGAGCTCACAGGCAGGATCCCAAAGAGAAGCGGCGGATCCCGGGGATGGCTGTCCGGCGCCGAGAACCGCGAGGTGGCGAGCATGGCCTCGCCTCGCGGCATGGGGTCTCGCGGCACGACGCCCTCACCATCTGGTTGACCGTCCAGGTCGTCGCCAACCACGACAACCTCTCTGTCCTTCTCAAAAATGGTTCGGGTGGAAGAGCCGGTCTCGCGAGCCAGGGAGGCCCTGAGATCGTTGAAAATGGGCTCGACCGCTTCAGGGAATGACTTTGACTTCTTGGAGCTGGGCTCGTCAGGATCGGTTGGGGGAGCTTTCGCGGGGACCGCCGTCAGGGCGGCAACGCGAGCCGCGGAGGCCTGGCGGGCTCGGTCTATGCGCTATTGGATCTCCTTGGGAAGAGGCATCTTGGCAAGGCAGCAGAAGGAATGGCAAGAGCCAGGCAGCTGGGCAGGTGCACATATATATAGCCACAGGTGGACCCACCAGAAGATTCCCTCCAACTCGCCAATCAGTGCTCGCCGCACACTCAGGGTTGGATGTTTCTTTCCGAACCTTAACAAGCTCGAAAAGAGCGGGGATTGTGTACAACCCCGTGTCTGATGAGCAAGGTCATCAGGGTATAGGCGAGCTCGGCGGTAAAGGGGGCGAGCCTGAGCTCGGCATTCGTCGACCAGAGATCGACGATCGACGACCCCGAGTTCGGTATATGCCGAGCGAGATGCAGCTCGCGTCCTCGCAGTGGAGCTCGGCAGCAGTAGGCGAGCAGAACATGCCGAGGTGGTCAAAGCTCCCCAGCTCGCCTGGATGTATGAGGTACTTTTTACTGTTTTGCCCCTGCTGGTCTGCCCATAGCCCTTCAAAACAACGGAGTTTGGCTGTTGACAGACCCAACCGAGGATTTTCTGGTAATTTCAGGTCAGTTCTTTTGGTTATTGGCAGTCCAGGTTTCAAAAACTATAAATAGGACCCAAGGGGTACCCCAGAAAGCAGGTTATTCCCTGTGCTCTCCTGCCCCATTCTTCGAGTGCTTTCTGAGGGTACCTTAGCTCGGCTTCTGGCTAAGGAGGGGAAGCGCTCTGAGATCTTCCGGGTTTGTGGTGGGACCTCCTTGCCGAGCCCTTGGGTCTGCTTCACCTTGCCTTCTTTGTTGTTCTTCTTGTAGGAGCGAAGTAGGCGCGAGATCACCCCTTCCCCAAGGGTCGAACTCCACAGGAGACCGATTTTCGGTTTCAACACCTGGGACACGGGCGTGTCCCAGGGCGTGTACTTCTTGGGTTGAGGAGTTGGTAGTCTTGTCGACGAATTTTGGTCGACGATCATCGAGTGGAGAGTACACGGCCTGTGATACAGGCGTGTCACAGGGCGTGTCCCTTGCATAATTGCGTGTACTAATGGACACGGGTGTGTCGTGGTGTACATGGTCTGTGTTGGGTACATTGGAATGAATGTACCTGATTTGAAGAAGCCTCACCCTACTCAATGATATACATCAAAATGTATTTGATGTGTTTTGAGTTTAGTTATGCATGTCAAGTATTTATAGGGAAAGCTGAAAAGATTCTAAGTCCATGTGTCGATACCCAGAAGGAAAGTGTCGACACTTAAGAAGACTTGTGTCGACATCCAGAGAAGCAGTGTCGACACTTGGAGTAATTGTGTCGACACCAGGGATGTAGAGTCGACACCCAGAAGGAATGTGTCGACATCTACAAGATGTGTCGACACTCAATGAAGAGAAGTCCAGAGAAGCTGTGTCGACACTTAGAAGCAGTGTCGACACCCAGAGGAACTGTGTCTACATCAGAAAGTGCCGACACTTGGAGGCTGTGTCGACACTCAACAACTTCAACAGAGTTTAAGTACAAGTGTCGACATATTGAAGAATGTGTCGACACACAGCAGAAGACTCAATACATGAAGAAAGTGTCGACACTAGGAGGCTGTGTCGACACTCAGCAAAGTTCAACAAATTCTAAGTACAAGTGTCGACACAAAGGAGATGTGTCGACACTCAGTCAAAGTCTCAACAAATGAAGAATGTGTCGACACAAAGGATCAGTCTCGACACACAGCAGAAGTCTCAACACAGGAAGAAAGTGTCGACACAAGGAGCTGTGTTGACACTCAGCAAATTTCTATGAAGACTAAGTACAAGTGTCGACACCAAGCAGATGCGTCGACACTCAGTAAAAGTATCAACACTGAAGACATGTGTCGACACCAAAAAGATGTGTCGACACTTAACAAGTTCAACACAAGAAGATGTGTCGACACAAAGGAGTTGTGTCGACACTTACAAGAAATCAACAGAGTACTGAAGAACAAGGAGTTGTGTCGGCACACATTATCAGTGTCGACACATGATGAAGAAGCTGTGTCGAGAAGTAATTTCTACAACACAAGGAGTTGTGTCGACACCTTGAAGGCTAGTGTCGACACTTAGTCTACTTGTGTCGACACTTAGTCTACAAGTGTCGACACTTAAATACAGACTGTCTCGACACTTTCAGACAGTTACAGATATTTCAAGAAGTGACTGGATGACATGATAGCTGCCATTCCAGCCGGTCTACTGCAACTGTCAGAGATGTCAGAAAGCCGTTAGAAACCGAATCAGCCGGTCACCATGAAGAAGGCCTATTCTGTCAACAGAAGAAGATGATAAACACATCAAAGGGATTCACACAAGATCAAGCTATTCATTGAAGAATCAATTCAAGTGAAGATTTAAGAAGTTGGAGAGAGAGAGCTCCTTCCAAGAAGACAGCCGTTGGAACCAGGCTGTGAAGAAGGGTTCAGACCTAGTTCTGAATCTTAAGTTGCAGTGATTGAAGATCAGCTGCAGAGAGTATCAACCCTATTGTGTTCTACATTCAAGAAGCTTTGAAGAAAGCCAAGTGAGGTTGATCTCAGCAGAGTTCTTCCAAGAACTCATCAAGAACCTGTCAACTCTTCTCTCTATTCAGAGTTGTAGGTATATACACTTTGTATTCTTAATATCTTGTAGGATCCTTAGGGATCTGAGTTGTAAGCCTGTAATTATAAAGGCTGAGTGGTAGGGCCTGAGTGCCTGAGTGTAGGAGATCTATTTCTCTGAGTGTAGGCCTGTTGTGGCTGAGTGTAGGCCTTGTGGCTGAGTGTAGGTCTTTGGAGAAGACTGAGTTGTAGGGCTTTGGGCCTGAGCTATAGGAACTATTTGGGGTTCTGAGTGTAAGATCTGTGGATCTGAGATATAGTGGAGGAGTTTGGCCGAATCTAGTACACTACTAGATAGGCGAAGGGGGAAAGTGGATGTACCCAAACCTTGGGGAACCACTATAAATCTGTGTGTTCACTGTGTACATGTTTATTCTGTGATTGCTAATTGTTTGCTGTGAAGAAGTAATTATAAAGCTGTGATATTATCTACAATCTGCCTAAAAGTTAAAAAAAAAGATTTAGTCATCTATTCACCCCCCCCTCTAGGTGATTAGGGTACAATTTCTTTCAAGTGGTATCAGAGGGAGGTTCCTCAAAAAGGACATAACTGTTTGAGGAGATCCTGTTGGCAGATTCAGTGAAATCAAAGACAGATTCAGCATAATCAAGAAAATCAAGAAAATGGGTTCAACAGAGAATCATAAGGAACTTGGATCCATGAAGTTACCCATTTGCAGAAAAGAGATTTTTGGCATCTGGAAAGAAAGTGTGAGACTATTTATGGAAGCTTCAGACCCTAGAATTTATATCACAGTTAAAGAAGAGCCATATGTGCCTATGAAGGTTTCAATCCTGGATGCAAATCAGAGAACACCTAAAGACTATTCTGAAATGACAAAAGATGAGATTATTCTGGCCACCATGGACAGGAGGGCTCAGAATATCATTATGAGCGCCATAGATGATGCTATATTTCAGAACTTGATACACTATAAGACATCTAAGGAGATGTGAGATACTTTGATAGTGTATATGGAGGGTTCTGAAGAAGTTAGGCAGGACAGAAAGTCTTTGTTAAAACAGGAATATGAAAGTTTCAGGCAAGGCAGGTCTGATAGCATAACAGAATGCTATAAGAAATTCTATAGGATTGTCAATGAGTTGATGTCTTATGGAAGAGAATTCAACAACTATGAGCTGAATGATAAGTTCTTGAGGTCTCTAACAAAGGATTGGGACACCAAGATCTGTGCCATAAGGGAAATGGCCAAGTTAGCAGATATCCCTCCTCCAACATTGTTTGGAAAACTGTTATCCTATGAGATGCAGTTAATGGTGAGGAAAGAAGAGGAGAAGACTACAAGAAGTGAGCATAAATAAAGGACAGTGGCATTCAAGACAGAAGCCACCAGGAAATACAAAAGTAAGTCTCCATCTCCACCTTCAAAAGTGGCTGAGACTGAGTCAGATGAATCAGAAAGCAGAAATTCTGAAAGCAGTGAGAGTGATGAGGATTTTGCAGCCTTCACAAGACACTTTCAGAAGTTTATAAAGAAGAAACAGTGGAGGTCAAAGCCATCCACTTCACAGGGAAAAGATGACTATTATCAGAACAAGAAGTCATCAAAGAAAGATAGGAGAAAGACCAAGTCAAGAAAAACAACTTTATCAAAAATTGTATGCTATTGCTGTAACAGACAAGGACATGTTATTGCTGACTGTCCTGAGAAAAGGAAAGATTCTAATGATAAGAAGAAGATTCAAACCAAGGGCAAAAAGGAAAGGTCCTTTGTTGCCAAGAAGGACAAAAGCCTGTCAGACATATCTTCTTCAGAAACTGAGTCAAAAGCTGAAGCATACATAGGACTGTTTGCTGAAGAAGAGGAAGAGGAGTTCATCCAGATAATGAACTCTATATATGAGCAAGAGGACATTCAGTGCAAAGGACTGATGGCCTTAACAGAAGGTGATAAAATCCAGGAGCAGCCTGGACCTAGTAAGGTACAAAATTGTTCTTTAAGTTCAATTTCTAGTGCTAGGTCAGATTCAGTTACATCAGCATCAAATGATGCCAGTGGATCTGAATCTGAAGGGGATATTCATCAATTGATTGATGAATATAGAGTACTGTTGCAAGCATTTAAGAAAAGCAAATCCTTGGCCAAGAGTCAGGCAAAGGAGATTGCTAGTCTCAAAGAGGCTGCAACTGATTTTGAGAAGTTGTTTGATCAAAAATTAAATGAAATAGCCAGACTGAAAAACATAACTGTTATTAAGATGGGGACTATAACATTTAAGAATGATCAAATCAGAAATCTGGAGATTAGTCTTCAGAAGGAGAGAGATTTAGTAGCAAGGTTCTCTAAACCAAAATCAGTTCTACCTTTGATAGCTGAGTTTATACCTCACAAGGGTAAAACTGGATTAGGGTTTACACAACCAGCTAGGACTGTAAAGTCCAAGTCTAAGGGCAAAGCCCCAGTACTCAACAAGCCTGCTGTAGATAGAACAGCTAGGGTTGTACCTAAGCAAAGGTATAATAAATTTGAGTGTTGGTGCTGTGGCAAGGTAGGCCACTTTGCCATGGAATGTTGGCACAATTCAAGTGCCAAAGTGAGTAGCAAACTGCCTGTTGGAAAATCTGCAGGTAGCTTTGTTAAGAGGCAAACTAACCAACACCAAGGACCCAAGAATTCTTTGGGTTCTAAGGTCAACTAATCTGTTTTGCAGGTGAGTCCAAGTGGCCATGCCCCAATATGGTACTTGGACAGTGGATGTTCCAGGCACATGACTGGAACTAGGGGATTGCTAAAGGACTTCACACCAATCAAGGATGGTCCTAAAGTCACCTTTGGTGGTTCTGAAAAAGGAATCATCAAGGGTTTTGGTAACATTTCTAGCAATCTTATAACTATTACTCAAGTGGCTTATGTTAAAGGTTTGAAACACAACCTTATTAGTATAAGTCAGTTGAGTGATTTAGGATATGACATCTCATTTGTCAAAGATGGTTGTCATATCAGGAGGTCAAATGATCAAGAGATCATTTTGACTGGTTACAGGAAAAGAAATGTCTATTGTCTAGACATTATGAGTGAGAACAATACTTCTCCAGTGTGTCTTATAGCTGATGAGAAAGTCTCTCATTGTGTCAAATAGCACAAGAGGCTAGCCCATCTTAACTACAAAATAATTGGCCAACTCTATAGCAAAGAGTTAGTGAGGAATGGTCCTCAAGTTAAGTGTATTAAAGATGGAATATGTTCAGCTTGTCAAAAGGGCAAGCAGATTAGATCCACCTTTAATAACATTGAGAACAAAGATGCTGTGAGGTGTTTATACCTCTTGCATATGGATCTCTTTGGTCCTATGCCAGTTCACAGCCTAGGTAGGAAGGTCTACACATTTGTAGTTGTAGATGACTACTCAAGGTTTTCCTGGGTGTTCTTCCTTAGACAGAAATCTGAAACACCTAGTATCTTCTATATTTTTGTCAAACAAATTCAGAATGAGTTAGACAGTACAGTGGTCAAAGTAAGAAGTGACCATGGTACTGAATTCCAGTCTGATAGTATGACAAAACTATGTGAAGAATTTGGGATATTTCAGGAATTTTCTTCACCAAGAACACCTCAGCAAAATGGCATTGCTGAAAGGAAAAATTGAACCTTGATTGGGGCTGGTAGAACCCTATTAAGTGACACATCTCTCCCAGAATATTTCTGGGCTGAGGCAGTTAACACTGCATGCCATGTAATTAATAGGGCTACCATTATTAAAAGCCACAATAAGACCCCCTATGAGATTGTGAAAGGCAGAAAACCAAATCTATCCTATTTCAGGATCTTTGGTTGTAAATGATATATACTTAATAATGGAAAGTCTTACTTGACCAAGTTTGCTGCCAAATCCCAAGAGGAGATCTTTGTTGGGTATATCAACAACAGTAAGGCTTATATGGTCTACAACTTGACTACACAGGTTGTAGAGGAGTCAGTTCATATAGTATTTGATGAAGCTAGACTTATTAACAATGAATTGTCTAGTAGTATTTGCAGCTCCACAGGTGTGACTGAGAAGATGGACAAGCTCACTATAGAAGAAGGACCAACTGCAAGACAGCAAGTAGAAGATAGTGGCTGTTGTCCAGGGGGAGTACTACATACACCTGATGCATAAGAAGATCATGGAGTGCAGCAAGTTGAAGAAGCAAAAGGAGTTCAACCTGAAGCCAGGCTGCCACCAGCTAATAGACATCTAAGAGGTCATCCAGCAGATCAAATTATTGGTGATCTAAGACAAGGGGTACAAACAAGGAGCAGAAATCTGAGTGCAGTACTCTACTCCAGTTTTCTATCCCAAGTAGAGCCAAAGAAATTTGAAGAAGCCATCCTAGACCCTCATTGGATTGAGGCAATGCAAGAGGAGCTGAATCAGTTCAAGAGATGTAAAGTCTGGGAGCTTGTTCCTAAACCAAAAGACCACAACATAATTGGAACCAAGTGGATCTTTAGGAACAAGATGGATGAACATGGAGTGATTATTAAGAATAAAGCAAGACTAGTTGCTAAGGGATATAGACAAGAAGAAGGTATTGACTTTGATCAAACCTTTGCTCTAGTAGCCAGACTGGAGGCAATAAGGATGTTCTTGGCCTATGCAACCTATCAAGGATTTAAAGTTTACCAAATGGATGTTAAGTCAGCCTTTATGAATGGTAATCTGAAGGAAGAGGTCTATGTGGAACATCCATCAGGTTTTGTTGATTCAACTCAACCTAATTATGTCTATAGACTTAGGAAGGCTTTGTATGGGTTAAAGCAAGCCCCTAGGGCTTGGTATGAAACCTTGTCTAGTTTCCTCATTGAGAATAAATTCACAAGGGGGAAAATAGACAAGACTCTATTACTTAGGGAATCCAGAGGCAAAGATCATACTAGTCCAAATATATATAGATGACATCATATTTGGGTCTACTGAAAGTAGTCTTTGCAAAAAGTTTGCAAAACTTATGCAAGGACAATTTGAGATGAGCAGTATGGGGGAACTTAAGTTCTTCTTGGGTCTCCAAGTTAGACAGACTGAAAATGGTTTATCCATATGCCAGTCTAAGTTCACCCTAGAACTGATAAGGAAGTATGGTATGGATTCATCCAGCACCATGAAGACTCCTATGGGGTCAAGTATGTCTCTTAGCAAAGATGATGCAGGGAAACCTGTAGATGAGACTTTGTATAGAGGGATAGTTGGCTCCCTACTCTATTTGACTGCAAGTAGACCAGATATCATGTATGCTACATGTGTCTGTGCTAGGTACCAAGCTTGCCCTAAAGAGTCTCATTTGACAGCAGTCAAAAGGATACTGAGATATCTTAAGGGCACTCCTTATCTAGGCCTTTGGTACCCTAGGAATGGAGACTTTGAACTGACAGGTTATTTAGATGCAGATTTTGCAGGCTGCAAAGAAGATATGAAAAGTACAACTGGTACCTGTCAATTCCTAGGTGGAAGACTGATATCTTGGAGTAGCAAGAAACAAACAAGTGTGGCTATCTCCACAGCAGAATCAGAATATGTGGCTGTAGGAAGTTGCTGTGCTCAACTTCTATGGATACAACATCAGCTTGAGGATTATAGTATTCAGGTAAGTAGAACACCACTATTTTGTGATTCTATTAGTGCTATATCTATTGCAAACAATCCTGTTTCCCATAGTATAACTAAACACATTGAAATAAAATATCATTTTCTAAGGGAACATGTTGAAAAAGAAGATATTTCACTAGAGTATGTTAATACAGATAATCAACTAGCTGACATGTATACTAAGCCTTTAGAAGAAACCAAATTCAATAGGTTTAAAATTGAATTAGGTATGATAAACTTAGAATAAGTTTATAGAAATGGCTAAGTAAAATAGTGTCGACACACAGAGTTGTCTGTGTCGACACAGAGAATTGGTGTCGACACTTCAGAGAAAAGGTGTCGACACATCTAGGAAGTTGGTGTCGACACTTCAGAAAATTAGTGTCGACACATACAGGGTAGGTGTCGACACATCCAAGGTGGTGTCGACACTTAGACTTTATGCAGAATTAGTGAAGTAAAGTCTCGACTAAGTGTCGAGCTGAGTGGTGTCGACATATAAACAAGTGTCGACACATATATTCTGTCGACTATACTTGTGTCGACACATAGGTGTCGAGACATTATAAGTCTGTGTCGACACTTTTCAACAGTGTCGACACAATTTAAGTTTATTGACGCGCCCTTTCATCTTCGATCCTAGAAAGGTATAAATAGGATTTCACCATTGTCTGTCGACACGCTCACCAAAGTTTCGAGACCAAACTTGTGTGTCGACACCTCTCTTCTCTAAGTTCAAATTCTTCAAACCCTAATGGCGCCCAAGCTCGAAGAGAACGTGAATGAAGGATATGAACTGGTGCGACATGTATTTGATGACGCAGAACTAGAGATCAAGGATGTGGTAACCCTAGTTGCAAACTCTGGGTTAGATTTTCTTGTTTCAGAGCCGACCAAGATATGGAAGAAAGAAGTTCTGGAATTTCTGAATGGAGCATCCCTAGATGAATCAGGACTAAAGATTAAGTCTAGGGTTCATGGGGCAAAGGTGAAGATCTCATCTAAGAGTTTGATGAAGGTACTAAACCTACCAAGAACCAAGGAGGAAGAAGATGTTTCTGCATCTAAGACAAGAGAAGCTTTGAGATGGTGTGGACTGGATTCCAACCTGAAGATAGGTTCTGTGTTCAACAGAAAAGGCATGAACAGCAATGGCAAATTTCTCTCTGAAATTGTTGGCAAGGTGATCTTGAGCAAGCCTGGAGGGCATGACAGAGTTTCAGCTCATATGTTTAGTCTAATGACAAGAATTATCTTCACACTACAAACTGATTGGTCTATAGTAGTGTTTGAGAAGATTAAGGAGAGCCTGAAGAGACCCAATTTGGGTAGGATTCTAAGCCTTTACTTGGCTGGTAGTATACCCGAGATAATGACCCAAGCTGCAGGATCCAAAATTAACCACATGAGAAGAATGGACATGAGAATCTTCTCTAGATGGGATAGGGTCTTGACTAAGGAAATGCTAACTCCTGAGAAGGTAACACCCCAGAAAAGGAAGAAGAAATCAGCTTCAGTGGCTCAAGAATCCTCTAGCAGCTCTGAGGAGCAAGTTGTCTTTACTCCTGATGAGGAAGAAGTTAGAAATGCTGGAAAGTCTCCAGCTAGACAAGATGATGCAGAGAGGCAGGGGGAGCTACCCTAAACCCTAAACCCTAAACCCTAAACCCTAAACCCTAAACCCTAAACCCTAAACCCTAAACCCTAAACCCTAAACCCTAAACCCTAAACCCTAAACCCTAAACCCTAAACCCTAAACCCTAAATCCTAAAACCCAAAGCCTCAGCATATAAGCGCACGAGCAGGGCCTTATATACGGAGGCAGCAGAAGCAGTGCGCACGATCAGTGGCGCACGACCAGTGGTCGTGCGCACTGTAGGTCGATGATCGTGCGGCTTTTCCAAATAAACCTGCAACCTGGACAAGAAGCATCAACATATAAGCGCACGAGCAGTGGCGCACGACCAGTGGTCGTGCGCACTATGGCCAGTGCTCGTGCGATTACCGAGACAAGGTTATGAAAAAGGGGGTGTAATGCGCACGAACAGTGGCGCACGACCAGTGGTCGTGCGCAGTAAGTCCAGTGGTCGTGCGCAGTATTCCTGCATCGTCGGAGTCTCCCGAGCAGTTCCGGAGCACGCACACGACCACTGTACCAGCAGAAGGGGCAGAAAGGCCACCAGAACGTGCACACCACATCCCCGAGATAGGGCTAAAGAATAACAACAAAATGGAAACACAGAAAGCACACAGAAGCGGGCCTACAGTGCACTTAATCGTGAAATAGGTACATAAACACAAATAAGCAATAAAGGCTCTCAAGTGTAGTGCTAAGGCGATAAAACTAGCCCAGATGAGTCCAAAAATCAGTGTAAAATGTGGACTCATCACACCCCCAGACTTAACCATTTGCACGTCCCGAGCAAATCATCACTCCATGGACTCGAAGATAGCTAACTGGCTCAGAAATTTCAAAAAGAAGTAAGACGAGAAATCAAATATATCATGAGTATAGAGGATATAATAGAAAAACTTTTTAATTATACAATGTAGTTTAAACTATTCGACAGACGTAAATAAATATTGTAATTGCTCAAAATTAGAATTCTGGAGAATCGTGCGATCATGTGCAGGAAGAAAGTAGGCAGGCCACTAAGGTGAGCATTGCCAAAGTTCGGGACTCAGGATCACCTCCAAAGGAATCCACCAATGTCGGGGACCATACGCTTGCACGTTCACACTCTCTCCACGGCGCGGGTTAGACTCAAGCGTGAATCAGTAGGACTTGTAGGAGGAAATGGGGCTTAGGCGACGACTTGGTGGTCAAAGATAAACATGAAGGCTCTATGCAGCCAAAGCGAGCAAAAACAACCCAAACCAAAACAGCCACTTAGAAAAGAATGGGGCACACGCCCCCAGACTTAACTTGAAATCCGGGTGTGAACAAGGCTGAACCCGACCAAATTCAATAAAGAGGATGGGGATCGAGATCTCAAAGCAATTCTTTCATATATATATTTGTTTTTCTATTGCGCGAATCAGCTTTTTATTTTCGTAAACTGTTGTTTTCTTTTCTGCGCTAGCAATCCCCAAACGAAGCAATCAAAATAGGAAAAAAATCAGCACCCCCAAAAACAATGTCCACTAATCACAACCTCGGCAAAACAGTAAATACAAATCAGCTCAAGCATTTGATTGCGAAGGTGGGTTTAGCTTCAGGCCTTGGTGAAAGTGAGTGGAGCTGGATCAAAGGAAGGGTAGGCACAAATTTGGCATGCAATGGTTAATAGGTAGGAATGGCTAAACAAGGCTCAAACTAGCTAAAAAGAAGGCCTACGTCATGCTCACGCTTAACTAACCGTGCACCAATGCTTCGAGAGTAGCTTAGGGTAAGTTCTTAGCCACCGAGAAAGATGATCCTTCCCCCCAACTCGAGCAATACGAGTCTAGTGGCGGCTACACACATTCCTACACTATCGTTTGATTATCCCAGATTCCGATTTTGAGCAGTACAAACAATATTTACGTGTGCAGAAAAGAATAATTCTACGAGCATAAAGAAAAATTAGTTCTATCCTAACTCTACACAAACCATGAGTATTCGATTAGGAGCACTGCATGAGTTTCGAACTACTCAATCCTGAAATCCTAAGCCAATACCACTATTTTAAAGTTTACACAAAAGCAATAAATTTAACTCGGGTTGTGCACGTGGGTAAGAGCGCACTCGTGTGGGTCATTTAGTGTGTGCAACCAAAAAGCAAGAAATAAGTAAATAAGAAACTGGAATGCAACAGAAAGTGCGGTGTAGTGACCACAGGCATACTCCCCCTAGACTTAAAGTTGACAACGAATAAAAATAAGCATTCCAAATAGGAGAAATAGCTAGGGTAGGAAGTACCTATGCTCAAAATTGAGCATACCAGTCGGGCAATGAGATGTCCAAGTGCGGCCAAGTTGCCGCGCCTCAAATATTCCTGCACCTGCGATTAAAGGATGCAAGCCAAACAAAATATGGACACATATATATATGAAGAAATAAACCGAACTCAAAACACAGCATAGGACCGAACGGTCCAACTTGGGTTGTCTCCCGAAAGTCCTTTTGTTTACCGTCCTTAAGGTGGACCAAATACCTGTATTAGCAGTTCAAATAGAGAGTTCAATACATAAAAAAAAAGAAAAGACAACAGTCGGCTCCCAGATGGGCCCTCACAAAAATATAGTAGCTGTCTTGCTCAGAAAATATAAACAATAGAAAAGAAACAGAAGGCGTGGTAGACTAGCTCTGTGGTGAGTTCCACTCACTCCCCCTCACTATCACTGTCGTGAATCTCGATGGGCGACGGACGTGGACCAGGTGCTGATGGGGCGACGCGAGTGGGCGGTGGTTGAATGTTCATCCCTCCTCGCACTGCTTGCTGATAAATAAAATCCTGCATCCAAAACTGGGAAGCTTCCAGATCAGCAAGGCGCTCAGACAAATATGGGACTCCCCTCTCTTGAGCTAAGTTGAACTGGCGGCTAGATTGCCCCTCATGCTTTATGGGGGGCCTCAGTTGTTGTTGACTCTGCTGCGGTGGCACTCCTGCACTCCGCCTACCCATAGCGGAAGATTCACCCGGCTCCCCTTCATCTTCCCCTTCATCTCTACCCGCAGGCGCATCACCAGGCATGCAGACAATAAACTGTCGGCCACCTTTTCTCCCTACCACACGTAGCAAATGACAACTCACCAGGTTGTCCCTGGAGATCATGGATGGGGCAGTGACCTGCACCATCGGAGGTAGCTGGCTCCAAACTCCCAAACATTTGGCAATGCGGGTAATGTAGTAAGCACCCCCGATCGCGCTCGCGAGACCATAAGTGGCCTCGTGGTGGAAGAGATAGGCCAGCATATACCCCAAATGGATGGGGTACTGCTGCTTCATGCTAGATAAGGAGATCAAATCCTGCCACCCCACCACATTCTTGCTCAGGGCCCTAGCGGTGAGTGAATGACTAAGCAAATGCTGCATAAACCTGAGAGCGGGGGAGACAATTTTTGTTGACTTAGCATGACGGGCTACATACTCCTCGTTCCCTCCGGTCAGAGAATGTCAAGCGGACCGCGGAGTCACACCCTCTGGAAAATCAATGCACAATGCGGGGAAATTAATCTGGGATGCCTCTGCCTCGGAATAGACACCTGCATGGATGACAAGCTCGGGCAGTGTGACCGTGAAGACATTTCCCATCATCCGAAAGGAACAAGTGGGGAGAAACTGGTTGTCCGCCGTTGTCTCCCAAGTGAAAGTGGAAAGGAATTCCAATGTCAATTCCCGGAAGCCAAGCTCGTCGCACTCGAATAACTTGCTCCAAAAATCGAAAGAGTAGAGAATGAGCACGGCCCCTGCTAATGCACCGTCATCCCCAATGGAACGCAGCTCGTTCCAGTCAACAAGATGCTGAGAGAGGAATGGCTTGTCCTTCAAGGAATTATAGCGTTGAGTATGCTCTGCCTTAGCAAAAGTTCCCATTCTTCCCAAAACTACGCAGGGCTTGTTGAAGCACGACCGGATCGTTGATAGGCCTTGACTATAGGGCGGCGTCTAGGTTCCATTACAACAAAGTAAGGAAAGGAGATATGAAGTTGAGGGATCCTACTGGAGGAGAGAGAGACGAACCACCGGAGAGGAATCGACAGAAGATGAGCGCCAACAACGCACACGCAGCGGACCAAGCGGGAGATTAGGGCGCACGCACAGTGGACAGCGGCTGGAAAATAAAAAGAAACCGGGCATGCGCACGACCAGTGGTCGTGCGATTATAAGTAGTGCGCACGACCAGTGGTCGTGCGCCGTGAAATTTTTCGCACGCCTGAGTTTTCAGTCTATTTCACACTGCTGACCACGTGGTGCAACAGAGAGCTCAACACACAGCTGGGCTACCACACCTAAATAATGAAATACAAACAAAAATTTTAACAAAAGAAACACTATCCTAGATAACTGTTGGGTTTATTGTCTCCCAACAGGACTTATACAAAATCTGAGCATCTCCTAACTAATGGGCGAATGAAACTGGAAATGCTCAGGCAGAGGTTCATGGTCGCGCTGTGGTAGCGGGTACCGGAACGGAGATAGAACATAAGCCCCGATACCTGTATACGTATAACTATCGGAAGTGTCGGGCATGGGAAGAAAGTACTTTGGGAAGCTCATCGGCTCCAACTCCATCTGCATCTGGTTACAATAAGTCCGAGGCCGCATTACAGGCCCTTGTACTGATTGGACCAATTCCACAATGTGGTCCTGCATGGGAGTAGACACGAGAGCAGGGTCAAGAAATAAACTAGAAGAATAACATAAACGGACCTCGATCTTGGGGATGATCCCGGAGTCATCCCCCGTCGGCGGAATTGTGGATGCTTCCAAACAGCTGTCTAAGCTAGTGAAGGAATGTTCTGAAGCTGCATCTGCCTCGTCCATGCCTCGGGCATCCTCACATGGGATGGAGGTCACAACCTCTGCCACGGAGTCGTCCTCCTCGATTGGATCTAACAGAACGCGGGAAATGCTAATTTCCACCTGCGATTCAATCTCAACAACACTGTCAGAAGAAGAAAGAATGCTATGCAAAGAGGAAGGTGAAGACACGAAGCTTGGTAGGACGTTGAGCGCTGGCTTTTCACAATTAAAAGATTCTATGCTAGTTGAAGTATGCACTTCAGGAGTATAAATAGCAGTGTCGGAATGGGGATGAGCACATGTATTGGTGCACATACCTGGGATGTCTTCTCCATAACATAGAGATGGCAATGGCACATACCTCGATACAGAAGGGATGTTGCCCAAGGTTGAAGTGGAGACAATCCGAAAATCCGGCTCGTCATCCACCGCTAGCTCAGCTAGGTACGCGGCGCAATCCTTCAATGCATGATCCCAGCTTCGACAAAAAAGGCACTTCTTAGCCGGCTTTGGCGGTGCAACGGGTGCTGAAGCTGAATAAAAGTAGTGCGGCAATGGCTCCGCAGGTCGGTAGTTAACCGACTTATGTCGACAATATGTCGATTCATAAATTTCCTGGCTACTATACTTCTGAAGGCATCTGTCGCTAGCATGAGAGATGTCTCCACAATGACGGCAATTGATATTGAAATTGGCCCACATTGCAGCGATTTCAAATATAAGGGATATAACTACTTGGCATAGATTCTGCGAATAAAACTAACAATTCCATCTGACGGAATAACAACACAAGAGAAAAGGGATCAAAAACAACAAAACAACTCGTATAACGAAATTCTCAGTCATCCGAAGTCGCTCTACAGTTGCATTCCCCGGCAACGGCGCCAAAAACTTGATGCGTGTAATTCGGCAAGCGCACCGGTCGCACAAGTAATAAAGTTTTGGGAATAAATCCCCAAGTGTCGGTCTCTTGAGGAATGCAATTAGCGTAGAACGGCAACAGTACCGAGAATATCGTTATGAGAGTTAAAAATAGAATAAAAAGGAAATAGCGGACTAGGGAGATTGTGGATGTTTGATCTACTGAACTAGTAAAAGCTATGCGGGTCGACGGCACCGCTTCGCAAGGTGAAGTGGGTTTATCGGCCGCATTGCCGAACTTCAGTTGGGCGAGTGGAAGGGAAGCTAATGGATTGCAACGTTCTTGTGTGGATTGCAATCGGACAAGGCACATGAATGAAGTGGATGTGGGGTGAGCGAGGCGCATTCACAGACAGAACTCACAAGCATAAGAAGAAACTAACATTCCATTAACTAGAAAGTAAACTTGATGTTCAGGGATGGAAATGTTCGTTACACTGCTCAAAACATTCATAACACAGAGGAAGGGGAAGATGAGTAAACCAAAAGAGAATGAAGACCCACCGCGGGTCGTGGCCGGAGTAGCGAGTTGTTAATCCGCTTCCGGGCTTAGTCCAAGGAGGCTTCCGGTACCAACGATCTGTCACCTCGAAGGCCTTTAAGTCCGTTCTATAGGTTATCTACTTCACCAACTCTGTAGGAAAGCTTGGAGTTGAAGTCATCAATGGCCGAGGGCTTCGCCGGAGTGTTGAAAAGCTTCAGAGTAGTTGGAAATGGCTTCCCGACGAAGGTGGAAGTGATGGAGCAGCTGGAGAAGTGAAAAGGCGATTCCCGCGCACTCTCCGATCGCAGCAAATGACAGGCGTTGACCTAAAACGCGGAGCAGGGCCTTATATACGGAGGCAACAGAAGCAGTGCGCACGATCAGTGGCGCACGACCAGTGGTCGTGCGCACTGTAGGTCGATGATCGTGCGACTTTTCCAAATAAACCTGCAACCTGGACAAGAAGCATTAGCATATAAGCGCACGAGCAGTGGCGCACGACCAGTGGTCGTGCACACTATGGCCAGTGCTCGTGCGATTACCGAGACAGGGTTATGAAAAAGGGGGTGTAATGCGCACGAACAGTGGCGCACGACCAGTGGTCGTGCGCAGTAAGTCCAGTGGTCGTGCGCAGTATTCCTGCATCGTCGGAGTCTCCCGAGCAGTTCCGGAGCACGCACACGACCACTGTACCAGCAGAAGGGGCAGAAAGGCCACCAGAACGTGCACACCACATCCCCGAGATAGGGCTAAAGAATAACAACAAAATGGAAACACAGAAAGCACACAGAAGCGGGCCTATAGTGCACTTAATCATGAAATAGGTACATAAACACAAATAAGCAATAAAGGCTCTCAAGTGTAGTGCTAAGGCGATAAAACTAGCCCAGATGAGCCCAAAAATCAGTGTAAAATGTGGACTCATCAGGGGTATGTGTTGCATATAGTAAGCTTATTTATTTCCATGTATTCGATGCACAGTCGCAGTGTCCCGTCTTTCTTCTTGACGAAAAGCACCGGGGCTCCCCAGGGCGAGGAACTAGGACGGACGAATCCAGCATCTATCAGTTCTTGTAGTTGGATTTTCAGTTCAGTCAACTCTCTTGGGGCCATCCGGTAGGGGGCTCGTGATACTGGCCGTGCTCCGGACACGAGCTCAATCTGAAAGTCGACCTCTCGCTGGGGTGGCAATCCCGAGAGGGACTCAGGAAAAATATCTGGAAAGTCACGGACTACTGGAACTTTTGTGAGCACCTGGGTTTCGTCTTCTATCTTGAAATAGATAAGGTATACTTCGTCCTTCTACCGGACTGATTTCACAGTCCGCGTAGAAGTCAGAATAATGCACGAGACTGAGGACACACCTGTCAACGTGACGCTCTAGCCATTTGGGTTATGTAGCCAGACATCTCGTGTGGAACAGTTTATCCGTGCTTGGTGCTTGACCAGCCAGTCCATCCCCAGAATAATGTCAAATCCGATTATTTCTAGGATGATTGCGTAGATCTCAAATTCTACTTCTCCCAGCACAGCCTGGAATGAGCACTTTTCCATAGATGTCATATCCGACCCGTCCGGTAAATGGATTCGTATAGATAGTCCGGTTGAACAGGTAGCGTTCTCTTTTGTTGCGATGAATTCGTGGGAAATGAAAGAATGTGTCACTCCTGTGTCGAAAAGGGTCTTGGCAGGGTATCCTTCTACCAACAAGATTCCTGACAATATGGAAAGTATATACATATATATCATCTAGAAGATGTAAGCACATATATACAAGTAATATACAACATCAGTAGTAAGATCTGGTATCTCCCTATCGCCTAAAGTATATACCTATAACTACGTTAGGGGCCGGTCCGTGCTGCAAGTCCAGTGCATAGGACTCTTGGGGGACTGCTCAGCCCTGCTGGCCTCTCCTTCCAGCTCTGCCTCTGCGGCCTCTCTGACCCTGTCCACATGCTGGCTGTCCACCCTGAACTGCTCCTAATCCTGGTCTCCCTGTCACCTATAGGCAGAAATCTTTAATATGTCCCGGCTGCTGACATAGGAAGCAGTTCCTCGTGAAGGGACCGTCTCGTCAGGCCACTGGCGCGGGCTATGGTGCTGGAGCTGGTCTGATGTCTGGCTGCACGGCTAGGGGTGCTGGGGGTACTAGTGGGCGCCTATAGGGCTGTCTGCGACGCCGCTGCATACGCTCTCTATCCTGTCTGTGGGGAGCGACTCCTCCGTCTCGCCTCTGGTCTCGAGGAATCTCTACCTGGCCTCTACGCTGCTGAGCCACTGTCCGCTGGTCCAACTCTAATGCTGTCGCATGGGTGGCTATGGTGTGAAAGGTGGCCTGAGAGAGCATGATCAGGGCCTTCCTCAGGTCGTCTCGTAGTCCTGGGTAGAATCGAGAAGCTCTATCTCTGTCGGAGGCAGCCAGATTCCCGGCGAAGCGTGCCAGGTGCATAAACTCTCTCTCGTACTCTGCCACTGTGCAGTTGCCCTATTGAATGAGTAAGAACCTCTCCTGCAGCACAGCTCGGTCCGCATCAGTGATGAAGAACTCTAGTATAGCCTCGGAGAACTCCCCCCCAAAAATCGCACTCAACGGCCAACCTCAAAAAGTAGAGCGACTAGTCGCTCTCCAACAATCCCTCGCGTATCCCCCCAAAAGTGTCACCACTAAAGAGACTGCAGCCACAGCTGGGCACATCATTCCCACTAATAGATCCTCCACCCGCTCGATCCACTCCTCTATCTAGATGGCCCTATCCGTACCTCTGAAAGGGGGAGGCCTCAGTCCTCAGAAAGTTGATAGCAGATCGGTGGGTGCTGTCATCTCTCGCGGTGGCTATGCCAGGGCAGCCTGGAAATTCGCTAGAATAGCCGTCAGTGTCTGCCCCATATCTGTCTCGGCAAACGGTACGGCCGGGGAGCGACCGGGTCTGGTTGTGGTGTACCTAGAACATATCCTCTGTAAGAGGATCCCCCGTTACTGTACTCCGGTATCTGGAGAAGTAACAGGAAAGAGTGTCAGTATTTTGCAAAAGTAGGGGCAATTTGCAAAAACAACAACCAAAATGGGAATAAAGGTGTATAGGCATACTATCATATAATCTAGAATCCCTAAGCCTTTACACTAGGGTCAACCACGCTTCCGCTGCAAGGTTCATCCCGAACCCAGGACGAAGCGAGGGATGAAGTGATCCTGAGACTGCTCCACAGGGATGAATCATGATCGCTCTGATCCATTTGCAGAACCCCCCCCACAACCTTTTGTCCGGGTCGGGCCGGAGGGGTACTACTCGCCCAAGACGTCCACCCAGTGCTCCTTAGGGGAAACGATCCACCCTGTCTAAGCACTAGATGGCCGCCTTGCTCGGCTCGAATCACAAAATTCACAACCCATCAGAGTATAGCGGAAGCATTAACAGGAAACCACTGTAGATATATATAACACATCATATAATAATACAGAGGTTCTAGGGCCGTAGCCTAAGTGTTTATATAATCCCGTGGGCTATGCACGTACTACATATAACCCTCACACACTCTCTCTTTCCTTGCTTCTCGGAGGTACTCACGTCTCTAAACTCCGAGGATGTCGGGGGTGCATCTGCTCGCGTAGTCCTAGCCGCTGGTGTAATCTCATGTGGCAGCGGGTCACTACGATGCTCTATTTCCTGTGAATGGTTATTTAGATAACCGTTAGTCACAGAACTAAGTGGAAACAAATCTCCTCCCCGGATCCATATCCTGGAGACGAGCACATACCCACCCAATAGACGTAAATAGCCGAAGCAAGAGAGGGTTAGCATAACATTTCATATATGTATAGCTAGGAGCAGCTATAAATGAGTGCATGATAGTATAACTTGGAAAAGAAGCAGCAATACAAATCAGTTATATCAAGCCTCCACTAGCACATCAAGTTTTCACATCCTATATTCTATTGCAAGCATTCACAGCCGTGCAAACACCGCATGCATTCATAGTCATGCACATACCGTAGGCATTCATAGTCGCGCACACACCGCAGGCATTCATAGCCACACACACAAACCCTATGTCGACATAGTTTGGACTGCTTCTGTTTTAGCAGGGTAGCGACCCCCGTGGGCCTCACCGAGGTGGCCGTCGGTGACAGTGGCCAGTTTTGCCACTTCTTGGGGTGGTCGTACCGTACAACCCCAGGCCCTAACGTATAACCTTGTGTACTCTTAGATGTGAGAGACATCCGACGAATCGTTTTGGCCGACCAACGGAGGAAAACCTGATGGTGAATAATATGACGGTCGGTCACCCGTGGTACCCATCTCCCTATCGCCTTGAGTCGTCGACCTTCCCGCATCGGTACGAACGGTCGGCGGGAGGGACTGACCCACCACTATTTCACCGCAAGCAATTTACAACAATCAAACAATTGGCAATCATAATACACACCGGGTCTACGTCGGCCAACCCTATTAGGCTTAAACTTCGGGCGGCGACGCTCAGCTTTACTTTCGTCAAGGAGCGTGGGAGCCCATTATTTGGGGGTAGACCTAGAGGACTACTTCAACTCCGGTTATACCCAACTAAGGCTCAACTTAAAAGACAACTGCTCGTGAGCAGGACCCGAGTTTATAATAGAGTAATGTAGAAATGATGTGCTGTAAAATAAGCTGCTACTCAAAAGCTGCATAATTTTAGCACTGAAATGAACCGTGACCAGTACGAAATTGGAGTGGTACTGAAATGAACCGTGACCAGTACGAAATTGGAGTGGTACTGAAATGAAAGTACTTAATTGAACTGAACTTGACCAGTACGAGACCAGAGTAGTACTTAATTGAAAGTACTGAACTGAAGTGAACTTGACCAGTACGAGACTGGAGTAATACTGAATTAAAAGTACTGAATTGAAAGTACTGAATTGAAATGAACTTGACTAGTACGAGACTGGAGTAATACTGAATTGAAAGTACTGAATTGAAATGAACATGACTAGTACGTGACTGAAGTAGTACTAAATTGAAAGTACTTAATTGAAATGAACTTGACCAGTACGAGACTGGAATAGTACTGAATTGAAAGTAATGAATTGAAATGAACCTGACCAGTACAAGACTAGAGTAGTACTGAATTGAAAGTACTGAACTGAAATGAACTTGACCAGTACGAGACTGGAGTAATACTGAATTGAAATTACTGAACAAATAAAGGAGCTGGACCAGTGCAAGACCGGAATAATCACAAGGAAAATGGTTAGTTGTCCAATCACTCCACCCAGGAGGCTTCAGTTCCATTTCTGTTCTCAGGAGGCACATTCAGTTCCATCTCCGTTAATAAGGTTTCCTTGGGCTACACCCATTATTAAGATCCGATTATGATTTGATTGCTCCTTATTAATCACGGCTTAATCGTATCGGGGCTTATCAGGATTTACACTCTCATTATTTATCGAGAATAATTTGCAACTCACTACTCGTACTCTCACTTTCGGAGCGTGCCCAGATCACCTGAGAGTCAGGTGCTTGGCGGTTTCATGAGGTCTCGGAATGCACGGAGCTTGGTCACTTGCCTTGGCCACTCTCGTCGATACGACAATTTGAATTTATTATTCAAATTAGAGAGGATAATCGCACGCTCCAATTTTCATTTTCGAAGAGTCCGAGCATAATAATTTCCAAGCGCGACCCTAGACTCTCAACAATTGGGAGAAATTTCAATTTTAATCCCCAAGTCTCCAAATTTTGAAGCAACCTATAAGGGGGTCTAAACTAAGTCTGGAAAAATTTTCATATTTTTTCGAAGAGTTTTGGGCCTTTAATTTGGCCAAATAATTTTCATTTAGGCTTTTAAAAATAACAAAATCAACTCCAAAAATTCTCAAAAGTTTTGTGGAGGAAGCCATTAGTTAGGGGAACATTTTTCATGTTCAACAATTTTTCCTAGGAGCCTATTTTAGTCTTTAAAAAACCCATGATTAATTATAATATTATAATATTTATAAATAAAATAATATTATAATTTTTATAAAATGAAAACACTGTTTATCACCCCCCCCACCCACCCACGTTGTACTGTTTCCCGCAGCCCTTACGGGCGTTATCTTCCGCCGGCGCTCTCTCCGGCGGTGGTCTGACGGCCTGCCGCCGCCGGCCACCGTCAGAGTTTTTTTTTTGAAACGGGAGGGAGGGTTGATGGCGGAGGCACTCCGGTCGCCGGAGCTCCCATGCAAAACGTCCAACAGATAGGGAGGAGGGAGAGGGAAAGTTTCTACCTGAGTTTGGCGGGCTCGGAGGGGCCGGCCTGGTCGGCCATGCCAAAGGTGGCGGTGGTGGAGGGGGAGTCCCCTTGGCTTGCCTTTTCCGGTCACATGGGCTCCAGCAGAGGTTGGGCAGGGGGGGAGGAGGCTGTTCAGAGAACTTGAGGGGGGAGAGGAGGAGGGGGGTCTTTTATAGGCTTGGGGGGGGGGGGGGGGGAAGGGGCTCTGCTCCCCTGGACAATGTGGGATTAATCCCTCCTTAGGGATGGATTAATCCCCACCCTTTAGTTGTCCAAGGACAGGTGGAGGCCCCAATATTCCCCCATGTGGGGAAAAAGGGCTAAGCCCTTATGAGCTTGGGCTTTTCTTAGGGTGGGAAGGAGAGAGAGAGAGAGGGAGATGGAAATGGTGTGAATGGGCCTCCACTTCCTATTAGGTTGTTTGCTGGTTGGGGGCCCAAAGGAGAGTGAGGGGATGGAAAGGAGTATCCACCCATGGAGAGGAGGTGGGCCCCTATTTGGAGAAAAAAATCAAAAAAATTAGGTTTTTAGGCGGTTTTGACCAAGTAAACCGTAGGATGGGTCCCCCCTTGCTGGTCAAAGTCAAAGTGGGTTCAAGTCATCAGGGTCGGGTCAAAGTTCCGATGTCGTGTCACAATTGGTGTGCGCACGCTTTTTGGTGCACAACTATGCTTGATTTGACCACGAGGTGACCAATTGTCGTCGAAATTGACTAGGATGACTCCCGTTGACTTCGTATTGACCACACGAGTCCAACGCCCCTGACTGGGGTTGAATCGGAGTCCGTTTGGCGAAAGTCCAAAATTTGCGCGTCGCAGCGCGCTAAAACGGTCAAAGTATCAAAATCTGTTGTTCTATCTCGGACTGTGATGTGACGAGTTCCATTTCACCCGTCTAGGTTATATAAGGTCACAGGAACTGACAGAACTCAAATCAGAGCTCTGTAGCTCTATTTCCTACCTAGGGTTACCTCCCACCTGGTCATGGGTAGGGTCCGAGCCACTTTTATTGGGCCCACTAGGGCTCTGGTGGCCCAATAAAAGTCGGGATGTTACAATAAAGGATGTGCGGCCAGCCCGCTCCAAGTAGGACTATACTCGTGATGACCTTTATCGGGCAAGCAATGCATAAGGCCCACGGGTGATCTCCTGTGCCAACATCCAGTCTTTCTTGGTCATCTCCGAGTATAGACCTACTTTTATCAACTGCCTCTTTCACAGGTTAACAGGTTAAATCCGACCTATTAAAAGGATTTGCAACATTCATTTTTGCTTATATTCATCTTATATGCACTGCTTGCATGAAGCTCTATAAGATGATGATTTACAAACTCTCTATTACTCTTATCGGATATTAATGACACCAATCATTGATCAAAGTATTTGGTTCTCCTTGATTAACAAGCCTCACTATTGGAGTCTAATTAAGATGGTTTCTTCTTATTTATCTCGACTTCATATTCAATATAAGATCACTATCGCAGCTTGGTCTTTATTCAGTTATCAATAGAATCCGTCAGACATTTCATCTATTATCCAATCATATCTATCTTATCGTATTAACAAATAACATTTGCAAGTTCCATCCAGGTACTTGCAGCTTAGCTTTTCTTTCATATTTGCTTCTAACTCTTTTCTTGCAGAGATTAGCAGGTATTTGCAAGTTTCCTCCCGGTACTTGCAACTTAGCTTTTCTTTCATATTTGCTTCTAACTCTTTTCTTGCAGAGATTAGCAGGTACTTGCAAGTTCCCTCCAGGTACTTGCAGCTTAGCATTTCTTTCATATCCACTTCTAACTCTTTTCTTGCAGAGTTTAGCATATACTTGCAAGTTCCTTTCAGGTACTTGCAGCTTACTTTCATATATCATATCTGCTTCTAACTCTTTTCTTGTAGAGTTCGGCAGATACTTGCAAGTTCCTTTCAGGTATTTGCTGTAACGCCCCGAAACTCAAAGGAGCAAAGGGGGACGTTTTGGGCCAGTTTTGGTTTCTGGCTGAAGGCACACGGCCTGGGACACGGGCGTGTCCCAGGGCGTGTCAAGCGTGTGTCGACACTTAGCCGCGAAGTCGTCGAGTTATTCTCGACGATTCGTCGAGAATGGGCACACGGCCTGCGACACGGGCGTGTTGCAGGGCGTGTCGACCCGTGTCGACACTTAGCCGTGAAATCGTCGAGTTATTCTCGACGATTCGTCGAGAATAGGCACACGGCCTGCGACACAGGCGTGTCGCAGGGCGTGTCGACCCGTGTCGACGATCGTCAAGGTGAAATCGTCGAGATTCACTCGACGATCGTCGAGACAAGGCACACGGCCTAGGACACGGGCGTGTCCAAGGCCGTGTCATCCAGTCGTCGTTCTCCCCTCGACGAAATGTCCCGTGTACACGGCCTGGGGGCCCAGGCGTGTCAATGTGACACGGGCAAGGACACGGGCGTGTCCTAGAACCCGTGCAGTGCTCGGGTTGAAAACGGGGAAAAATCATGGGGTACACGGCCGGCTACACGGCCGTGTCAGCTGGAATACGGGCGTGTCAGCTCGAACACGGGCGTGTTCGATACCCTTGTGCGTGTTCAGAAGATTCGATTTTGACGGCGAATGCGGCACACGGCCCTGGACACGGGCGTGTGCCAGGCCGTGTTCGGTCCAGATTGGGCATTTCAGCCCCGAATCAAAGCCGCTCGTTTTCTTAGGTTGAGATCCGACGGCTGGGGATGGTTCCTGGGAGGATATACACGGGTTTGACTTAAGAAAAATCCATTTTCCTTCACTTGATCTCTCTCCAAACCCTTGGAGAAAGAAGAGCCAAGGCTAGAGGAAGAGGAGCTAGATCCGCCATTGGAGGAGCTTCGGAGCTCCGAATCGCAAGCCGACTCCGGATCCACGGAGGCAACGCAAGCGCGGTGATTTCTATCCGATTACATTTCGATGGCGCCAAAGAGGAACGCAAGGGTAACGATCCTCACTTGTGAGCATGATAGCTCTCTTTCTTAGCATAGGAAGCCCTCTCTCGCGAGTTTGCGAAGAGTTGGAGGCGTTCCTTCGGGTAGATATGTAAAGTCCCCGTTGTTTAGCGTCCGTATGCGAGAACGGACATAGGCATTTTTGGTTGAAGCCTACCCGGACATGTTAGTCCGGATCGGTGATGTTGCATTGCATAAGGCCGGAGAAGACTCCGTGCTATTTGGTGTTTTCGGGTTTTCTACGCGGTAGATTGCAGCAGGGAGCCTTGGGGACTAACCCAAAGGTGCACCCGGAAAACTGGGCGGACACGAGGTCTTGCCAACTTGGTGGCCTGAGTGCCAACATGAACATAACGGGGTTATGTGTCTTGCGGTAGAATGGGAATCAGTGAAAGTTTGACCCGCGCAAATGACTTAAATTGCCGTTGCGATGTGAGCACGGGTTAGATGGAGCCGTACCCGCTTTATGTCGTTCGGGTTAGAGAGACCTAAAGTTACTTGGCACTCACCGTTGGCATAGATGTGAGTCTTCGGTGGTCGATGGCTTGAATTGACATGACCAATACCATGAAGACGAATTGCTCATAGGAATGGCCGTCTAAGTGGCGGTGGTGAGTCCGGAATGTTAATGGCTTTAATTGACGTGACATCGACCGGTTCACCGAGAATGTGCCCTGAGTGCACGGGGCGTGTGGCCGTGCGAGCCAACTCCTGTGATGTAATGGCTATGGTTATAAATTGCTCGCTTATGCTAATGAAATGCAGGGAAGGAGCATCGCCGCCCTGAGCTGGGGGCGGGATCGTTATAATTTGGTCAGCATCGCTGACCGTTGCTTTGTTTGCCACCGTGCGGTGGTTTGTTTGCTTGCAGGTGCAGCTGGACCAAGCGGTCAATAGCGGGCTAAAGCCCTTTTTGCGAAGCTGGCCCTCGAAGGCCCAAGTGGAAATGTTTTCTATTTTATTCATGTATGGCCGGCCTGTGTGCCGAGGTTGGTAAATCATGTAATAGACAAATGAAACATTTTGTAAGGCCTTAAGGCCGACTTTTGAGTATTTTGTAATAACATTCCTTTTGGTTTTAGTGGACATTCATGCTTGTTGCTGGGTTCTTGTTTCATAACTTTTATTAACTGCTTCCGCTAGAATGCTCTGTGTAGGACGTTGAGATTGGTTGGATGGTCTCCATAAGTAACCACCCGGTCTGTCTGTGGTATATGGCGTCGGGCCCCGGCCGGACCTACTGCTATATGCTATGCGATGGATAGGGGGTGTTACAATTTGGTATCAGACTACTGGTTTTGGTCGGGCTTAAAGTGAATTCGTGGTCGAATTCTTTTTAAGGGGTGGTGAGCACATTGTGTGCGTCATCGTTATAATGGTAAAAGAACCCATGAATGTCCACTTAGGAATGAAAATACTCGTGTTTGAGGAACCTGCGTGTTCCTATAATTGCTGTTTGCAATTTATTTGGTCGCTTAATGGTATTTTGTACCACTATAGGTGACCCGAAGTGGTGTTGGGCCGTCAGAACGCCGAGGTTCTGAGGCTAGTAGTGCACCAGAAGTTGCTCCCGCAACACCTTTGTCGGCTGAAAATATAAGATTGGTGGCTGAAGCGGTGTTGGCCGTGATAAATGCGCAGCCTGGGAGGCAAGCGCAGCAGCCCGCTCCTGTGTTGGAGCAAGTACCTCTGCAAGAGGCGGAGCCGAGGAGGATGGAGCAAGTGGTTGTAGAACCAATAGTGCCAAGGAGGGCGACTGAGAGGCAGTTGAAGCATGTAATGAGCTTCAACCCTCCGTTATTCTCGGGGTTGGGAACCCCATCGCAGGCTGAAGACTGGCTCTCTAGGGTGAAGAGAGTCATGACAGCGACGGAGACGGAGGAGTGGCAAATGACCACCATCGCTACGTTCCTTCTGGATGGGGAAGCGAGGATGTGGTGGGAAGGTTTGGAGCTGCATCATTTGAGAGGTAGACAACTGATAGACGTTCCGATAGAAGAGTTCTCGGAATTGTTCTTAGCAAGATACCTCCCTTCTACTCAGAGGATTTCAATGGAGAATGAGTTCCTGAGGTTGGTGCAGGGTGAGCGAAGCGTGGATGAATATCTCCACGAGTTTACGCGGTTGAGTCGTTATGCGAGCTCTACCATCATGGATGAGGAGCGCAAGACTAATCGCTTCTACGAAGGTCTGAGGGATGAGCTGAGACTATTACTGTCGGGGCCGATGACGCAGGGTTTCTTAACCTTGGTCAATACTGCCCGGTCCTTGGAGAAGGACATGAAGAGTGTACAAGCAAAGAAAAGCTTGGGTGAAAAGAAATCTGAGTTTAAAGTGCCGACTACTTCGAAGTCCGGCTATCAGAGGGCTTTCAAGAAGCATAGGACTTCGGGTCCAGCTCCTTCTGGTGCTTCTGGGGCGACTACGAGTCGGACCCCGGGCGCGTGCTTTACTTGTGGCAAGACGGGGCACTTTGCCCGTGATTGTTGGAGCGGACGTCCTAAGTCCGAAAGGAGGCCAGGAGCTACCTACGAAGAGAAGGGAAAGGCGGTGGAGTCGACCGCATCCCATTATGCTCCGGCCCAACCAAGGGTCTACAATCTTGGCCAACAGGAGGCCATTAAACAAGCTGACGTGGTGACAGGTACGGTTTAATTTATAGCAAGTCAATTCCTTTGTATGCTTGTTATGTATATGTTACCTTACCACTGCTTGTTTAGGATTTGTAATGATTTGTGAAAATCCCGCACGAGCACTCTTCGATACGGGAGCTTCACACTCCTTCTTGTCCGAAGGATTTATATCACGCATCGGAGTCCCTTCTTCGATGGCGAAGGACAAGTTGGATGTGTTGTTGCCCAATGGGTGTTCGATGCGAGCGGTTAGGATCTGCGAGGTTAAGACTCGTATTGGAGAGCAGGAGTTCGACCTGCGTGCGTCTTTACTTCCGTTAGTGGAGTTCGACGTCATATTTGGCATGGACTGGCTCTCGGAGCAGCAGGCCCATATAGATTGCGGTAGCAAGGAAGTCAAGCTGGGAGCGAGTCGTGAGACGACTTTTACGGGCTTAAAGGGGTCGAGCAAGACGTTGATGTCTGCTCTTCAGGTGGTGAAGGCGGTTCGTGCCGGAGCAGAACTGTTCTTTACACTAGTGGAGGTTGCAAAGCCGAAGCCCGCGATGGATTGTATTTCAGTGGTATCGGAATACCCTGATGTGTTCCCCGCAGATCTTCCTGGAGCCCCGCCACAACGGGAGATAGATTTTACGATCGAGCTAGTGCCAGGTGCAAAGCCTGTGTCACGATCTCCGTATCGGCTAGCGCCTAAGGAAATGGCGGAGCTGAAAGTTCAACTGCAAGAGTTGTTGGAGCAAGGGTATGTGCGCCCGAGTTCTTCGCCTTGGAGCGCACCGGTCCTCTTTGTTAAGAAGAAGGACGGAAGCTTGAGATTGTGTATTGATTATCGGGAGCTAAACAAGCTGACTGAGAAGAATAAGTACCCGATCCCTAGGATTGATGATCTCTTTGATCAGTTAGTCGGGTCGACGGTGTACTCGAAGTTAGATCTCAAGTCTGGGTACTATCAGCTGCGGATAAGGGAGAGTGATATCCCGAAGACAGCGTTTAGTACGAGATACGGGCATTATGAGTTTACGGTCATGCCGTTTGGGCTGACTAATGCGCCGTCGGTGTTCATGGATTTGATGAACAGGACGTTCAGGGAGTACTTGGACCATTTCGTGATCGTCTTCATCGACGATATTTTGGTGTACTCGCAAAGTGAGGAAGATCACTTCAAGCATCTTCATTTGGTGCTGGAGACGCTAAGGAGAAACCAGTTGTATGCCAAGTTCTCGAAGTGCGAGTTTTGGCTATCCTCAGTAGCGTTCCTCGGGCATATAGTGAGTGGAGAGGGTATTGCGGTGGATCCGGCGAAGATTGTTGCGATACGGGAGTGGCCTGAGCTTGCTACGGTAGCAGAAGTCCGGAGCTTTTTGGGGCTTGCCGGCTATTATAGGCGCTTCGTAGAGAACTTCTCGCGGATAGCGCTACCTCTCACTACTTTGACGAGGAAGGAGCATAAGTTCGTTTGGACGCCGGAGTGCGCGCGAGCTTTTGAGGAATTGAAGTGTCGGTTGACCACGGCGCCTGTGCTGAGTTCGCCGGTGGGGACCGAAGGCTATGAGATATATAGCGATGCTTCAAGCAGCGGTTTGGGTTGTGTGCTACTGCAGCACGGAAGCGTGATAGCTTATGGCTCGAGACAGCTAAAAGTGCACGAGAGGAATTATCCGGTCCATGACTTGGAGTTAGCGGCCGTGATTTTTGCCTTGAAGCTGTGGAGACACTATTTGTACGGTGTGAAGATTGATATCTACACCGATCACAAGAGCCTAAAGTACTTGATTGATCAGAAGGATCTGAATATGCGGCAGCGTAGGTGGATGGAGTTCCTGGGGGACTATACATTCAAGATCCACTACGTGCCTGGCAAAGGGAATGCGGTTGCGGATGCGTTGAGTCGTCGAGCCCCAGCTCAAGCGAATTGGCTATCAGTGCATGATGAGCGGTTGGTGCAGGAGCTGGAGGCGTTGGAGATTGTTTGTGTGGATAGACAATCTAGTGCTGAAGCAGTGCTGAATTGGACTGAAGTCCAATATGACCTGGCTGATCGGATTCGGCAGGCTTTGGATATGGATGCTCATATGAAGCAGTTCATGATAGAGGCTTTGGAGGGGTCAAATTCCCAATTCGTTGTAGAGGACGGATTGTTGTGGAAAGACGATCGTCTGTGCGTCCCAAGCGTGGGCAATTTACGGGTGGAGTTGTTGTACGAGGCACACCATACCAGGTACTCGATTCACCCGGGGAGCACGAAGATGTACCGCGATATCAAGAAGCTATTTTGGTGGCCGGGTTTGAAGAAGGATGTGGCGCTATACGTAGCGAAGTGCCAAACCTGCGCCTTGGTAAAAGCGGAGTGCCAAAAGCCGGGAGGATTTCTTAAGTCCTTGCCTATTCTGGAGTGGAAATTCGACGACATCTCTATGGACTTTGTGCATGGTTTGCCAAGGTCGCAGAAGGGGAACGACGCCATTTGGGTGGTGGTCGATCGATTAACGAAGGTGTCGCACTTTATTCCGCATAGGAAGGACGATCCGGTGGAGAAGCTGGCGAAGCTTTATGTGGATAATATAGTACGGCTTCATGGTGTGCCCCGTAGCATCGTGAGTGACCGTGATGGGCGGTTCACGTCCAATGATTGGAGGCTGGTGCAGCAAATGTTGGGAACAAAGCTGAAGTTTAGCACAGCCTTCCATCCGCAAACGGATGGGCAGACCGAGAGGGTCAATAGAACCATGGAAGACATGCTTCGCATGTGTGTTTTGGACTTTGGAAAGCAATGGGAGGACCACCTTTATTTGGTGGAGTTCGCATACAACAATAGCTACCAAGCAAGTATTCAGATGGCGCCTTTCGAGGCCTTATATGGTAGAAGATGTCGCACGCCGTTGTCTTGGTTAGAAACGGGCGAGTCGAAGTTGTATAAGCGATCGGAAGTGGAGGATGCCACTTCTTTGGTGAGAACCATTCGGGAGAGGTTACTCATCGCTCAGGACCGGCAAGCAAAGTACTATAATGCCAAGCACAGGAACGTGGAGTTCGCTGTGGGTGATTATGTGTACCTAAAGATCAAGCCGTTCAAGGGTGTCTCGGGGGTGCGACGATTGAAAAAGCTAAGCCCGAGGTACCTTGGACCGTTTGAGGTTCTGGAGCGAGTTGGAGAAGCGGCCTATAGGTTGAAGCTTTCTGTGGAGCTAAGTGGTTTACACGATGTATTCCACATTTCAGTGCTTCGAAAAGCGGTGCAAGAGCCTACGCAAGTGATCGCGGTCGATCAAGTGCCGGTGGATAGTGGGCTAACGACAAAGGTAAAGCCCGTGCGGATTGAGGACTCGGAGGTCAAGCGGCTACGCAATAAAGAGATCAGGATGGTCAAGGTCCGATGGGACAATTGCGGTCGTGAGGAGCTCTCCTGGGAGCGAGAGCAGACTATGCTTGACGAGTATCCAGAGTTGTTCCGCTCAGGTACAAGTGTTGTTTTGTATATCTTTCCTTTATGTAATTTCGTGGGCGAAATTCTTTTAAGAGGGGGAGAGTTGTAACGCCCCGAAACTCAAAGGAGCAAAGGGGGACGTTTTGGGCCAGTTTTGGTTTCTGGCTGAAGGCACACGGCCTGGGACACGGGCGTGTCCCAGGGCGTGTCAAGCGTGTGTCGACACTTAGCCGCGAAGTCGTCGAGTTATTCTCGACGATTCGTCGAGAATGGGCACACGGCCTGCGACACGGGCGTGTCGCAGGGCGTGTCGACCCGTGTCGACACTTAGCCGTGAAATCGTCGAGTTATTCTCGACGATTCGTCGAGAATGGGCACACGGCCTGCGACACGGGCGTGTCGCAGGGCGTGTCGACCCGTGTCGACGATCGTCAAGGTGAAATCGTCGAGATTCACTCGACGATCGTCGAGACAAGGCACACGGCCTAGGACACGGGCGTGTCCAAGGCCGTGTCATCCAGTCGTCGTTCTCCCCTCGACGAAATGTCCCGTGTACACGGCCTGGGGGCCCAGGCGTGTCAATGTGACACGGGCAAGGACACGGGCGTGTCCTAGAACCCGTGCAGTGCTCGGGTTGAAAACGGGGAAAAATCATGGGGTACACGGCCGGCTACACGGCCGTGTCAGCTGGAACACGGGCGTGTCAGCTCGAACACGGGCGTGTTCGATACCCGTGTGCGTGTTCAGAAGATTCGATTTTGACGGCGAATGCGGCACACGGCCCTGGACACGGGCGTGTGCCAGGCCGTGTTCGGTCCAGATTGGGCATTTCAGCCCCGAATCAAAGCCGCTCGTTTTCTTAGGTTGAGATCCGACGGCTGGGGATGGTTCCTGGGAGGATATACACGGGTTTGACTTAAGAAAAATCCATTTTCCTTCACTTGATCTCTCTCCAAACCCTTGGAGAAAGAAGAGCCAAGGCTAGAGGAAGAGGAGCTAGATCCGCCATTGGAGGAGCTTCGGAGCTCCGAATCGCAAGCCGACTCCGGATCCACGGAGGCAACGCAAGCGCGGTGATTTCTATCCGATTACATTTCGATGGCGCCAAAGAGGAACGCAAGGGTAACGATCCTCACTTGTGAGCATGATAGCTCTCTTTCTTAGCATAGGAAGCCCTCTCTCGCGAGTTTGCGAAGAGTTGGAGGCGTTCCTTCGGGTAGATATGTAAAGTCCCCGTTGTTTAGCGTCCGTATGCGAGAACGGACATAAGCATTTTTGGTTGAAGCCTACCCGGACATGTTAGTCCGGATCGGTGATGTTGCATTGCATAAGGCCGGAGAAGACTCCGTGCTATTTGGTGTTTTCGGGTTTTCTACGCGGTAGATTGCAGCAGGGAGCCTTGGGGACTAACCCAAAGGTGCACCCGGAAAACTGGGCGGACACGAGGTCTTGCCAACTTGGTGGCCTGAGTGCCAACATGAACATAACGGGGTTATGTGTCTTGCGGTAGAATGGGAATCGGTGAAAGTTTGACCCGCGCAAATGGCTTAAATTGCCGTTGCGATGTGAGCACGGGTTAGATGGAGCCGTACCCGCTTTATGTCGTTCGGGTTAGAGAGACCTAAAGTTACTTGGCACTCGCCGTTGGCATAGATGTGAGTCTTCGGTGGTCGATGGCTTGAATTGACGTGACCAATACCATGAAGACGAATTGCTCATAGGAATGGCCGTCTAAGTGGCGGTGGTGAGTCCGGAATGTTAATGGCTTTAATTGACGTGACATCGACCGGTTCACCGAGAATGTGCCCTGAGTGCACGGGGCGTGTGGCCGTGCGAGCCAACGCCTGTGATGTAATGGCTATGGTTATAAATTGCTCGCTTATGCTAATGAAATGCAGGGAAGGAGCATCGCCGCCCCGAGCTGGGGGCGGGATCGTTATAATTTGGTCAGCATTGCTGACCGTTGCTTTGTTTGCCACCGTGCGGTGGTTTGTTTGCTTGCAGGTGCAGCTGGACCAAGCGGTCAATAGCGGGCTAAAGCCCTTTTTGCGAAGCTGGCCCTCGAAGGCCCAAGTGGAAATGTTTTCTATTTTATTCATGTATGGCCGGCCTGTGTGCCGAGGTTGGTAAATCATGTAATAGACAAATGAAACATTTTGTAAGGCCTTAAGGCCGACTTTTGAGTATTTTGTAATAACATTCCTTTTGGTTTTAGTGGACATTCATGCTTGTTGCTGGGTTCTTGTTTCATAACTTTTATTAACTGCTTCCGCTAGAATGCTCTGTGTAGGACGTTGAGATTGGTTGGATGGTCTCCATAAGTAACCACCCGGTCTGTCTGTGGTATATGGCGTCGGGCCCCGGCCGGACCTACTGCTATATGCTATGCGATGGATAGGGGGTGTTACATTTGCAGCTTACTATCATATATCATATCTTCTTCTAACTCTTTTCTTATAGAGTTCAGCAGATACTTGCAAGCTTCCATCAGGTACGCACAAGATGTATCCCCCTTTCTTTCCTTACATGAACTTTGCCTTTGCAGGAAAAATATAGGCATTGACAAATTCATTCTAAGGAGAGACATCAGGTTCTATCTCTCCTTACCTCTTACTTTTTTAAGGGGTGGATCATAATTTTCATGGGTCTCCTACTTTTTCGAAGTTCCCTTCGGGACTTAAAAAAGTACGAGGATTATGTTAACCCAGAAATCAGTGATCCCTCACAAGGTAGCCAGCTTTCTACCCATGGCCTACTCCAGGTTCTCCCTGGAGGTTGCGACCAGTCTGTGTGGGCGGACAGACTTCTCTGTCCGCCGCACAGCTATGGCCGTCTCCCCGGTCTGACCGCCCAGGTCGCGCAGCGGCCGCTTATTCTGTAGGGGCTATGTATTGCTTCCTCAGTCCGCCCCTGCAGGCCACACAGTTTGATCAGCTAACCGCACCATGATTCTCCATTATGACAGGTGGACTACCAAATTGTGGCGGACTCGGATTCCAATCCGCCCAGACTGCCATATAGCCGCATGCTCGGCAGGAGTCACAGTCTTCACCATCCCACTCCTACAAGTTGCACAACAAGCAAGGCAAACCGCCACTTCACTAGGTGACCTGCCTCCTAGTCGCTCAATACCAGGCGACCTGCCTCCAGGTCTCCCAATAACGAGACAACTCTCAAGGTCATCCATCAGAGGATGACACCCTCGAGGCCGCCCAGCAGGGGCGGCAAGCCATTCAATCCAATTGGAGGCAGGCTTCAGCAAAGGTGGCGGCCTGCTTCTTCAGTCCGCCAGGTTGCCCAGTCAACTAGCTCGCCTGCCTACAGTTCGCGGACTCTAGCTCAGTCCGCCAAAGGAGTGTGGACTTGCTCCATCTCTCCGCCAAACCGCACAACATTCAGCGGATCCATCCCGTTCATCGCAGGCTAGACGAGCTTGTTATGCCACTCAACCCTCCTGTCTGTCTGCAGTAGATGGACTTCAGTAGGAAGGCGGTCTACTCTGTTTAGTCTACCTGGTAGCCAACCTCTGACCAAGCGACAAGCCTCCAGTAGAGACAGACTCATCTCATCCGCCGCGGGCTAGGCGGACTCTTCCAGTCCACCACTGAGCCCTCCAGCTTTCCACCAACAAGCTTCCCTACAATAGAGGCAGACTCACTATGCAGTCCGCCAATCAGCTTTCCAGCACCTGCTTCTTCCCAGCAGCGGGCAGATAACTCCTCAGCCCGCATACATTGGCGCGGGCTCGCTCAACATAGAAGAGGTGGACTCGTCCCAGTCCGCCAACATCATATTCAACTCTAGAAGACGTCCCTAACCGCATGACATGGTGCAGACTCGTCGGACTCCCTGTTCTACTCGCACAAATCACCGAATTACCGGGGGTGACGTTACCAAAAGTTGTTACCTCCTTGAGCCTATAAATAGCCCCCCATACCTCTAATTCAAGAGGAGACAGACACGAGGGCAACCTCCGGCAAGGTTGAGCATCAGACCTTGTGGACTCCGCTTTCCAGTCCGCGCGACCTCACATGTCCTCTCTTCCGACCTCTCCTTTCAGTCCATACGGTCTCCCCTGGCAACTTCTTTCCTTAGCCACCAGCTTCCCCTTTATACCCTTTATTTGCTTTCCGTGTAAAGGTGCAACTCAAGCTGTAATAACTGAATATTAATCTAAGGAAATACTGTCGCAAGAGTGGCATTTAAGCTGCGGCGGACGAAGTCTGATGTAGCCGCTGCTAGCGGCCCCCTCCTCTTCTCAACTCACCTCTCTCGGCATCAACCTACAAACACAACCATCAAAGTAACTATCTGCTCGACAGTTCCTGATCAACCTTCCCGACCATCTCCACACTCGGATCAACAACCTCCTTTCCTCTCCTCTATCCCCGCAACCCTTGATCAAGCGCTTGCTCCACTCTTGAGCACTCAGAAGCTTTTCCTCGCATCCTCAACAACCTCTCTGTTATCCCTACAACCTTCTTCTTCAATCATCCTTGCTCGTGAGACCGAACACACTCATTAGTTGCTGGTGCCCGCAACAACCTTCTCCTCTCTCCATTTTTGCGCATCAACATAGAGTTTACACAACCATTCACAAACAACCGAATATTAAAATAGAAAAAAAAACTTCAAACGGAGAGGAGGGAAGATTACAACCAAAGCACAAAGGCTCATCCAAGTTTCACAGTAGGAATCGAGGGTTGTCAAGCCTCGTCCGAGCTCGTACTTTGACTGTCACAATCTGTATTTTCTTAAGATTTAAAACATTTTCAGAGTAAGAGAAAATATGTGTCGTGATGCCACGCCGTGCAAGTAACAACAACAGACGCTCAGGCAAGAATAAACTTCTAATTATTTTCATAAAAGTCATATATCTTTATGATTGAAAATGTGGATTGAGTTAAAGTTCACGATCGCGTCCCTCGGTTTAGTGGCTCAACTAGTCCACGAAATACGAAAATATTGTTCGCAAAGAAAATCTTTAATTTACAACATTCATTTATCCTACATGAATGTGAAAATCAAACAAACATGCTGTTGGGTCTTGTATCCACAACGTACCTGATTTGAAGAAGCCCCTGAACAAGCTAAGGTAAATAGACAATGTATTTGACAAAATATTTCAAGTTGTGCTTGCAGTTATTCCACGCTAAGTGCACACCAATGTCAGGGTACAGTAGGTCAATATACACGGGTCTGCACGACGTAATCCCTCGTTGAGCAGATCAGTGTGTTGGCCTACGTGTACTCTCTCTATTGGAGTGTACTTACTTTCAAGTACAGGGCTGTGATTATGCAAGAGCAGACAAGGAGCAAGGATGGGTCAAAGAGCAGCTTTTGGGCGGAAAGACGAAAAATCATCTAAGTGATAATCGACGAGAATCACCAAGTGATTCTCGTCGATTCGGTGAGAATCACTAGTGTGATTCTCGCCGAATCGTCGAGAATCACTGGCTGATTCTCGCCGTTTCTTTCCGGCTACATTAAAGCGTGCAAATCTGGCGCTAAGTCATATTTGTCGAGAATCATCAAGTGATTCGACGAGAATCATCAAGTGATTCGGCGAGAATCACTAGTGATTCTCGCCGAATCGTCGAGAATCACCGGCTGATTCTCGCCGACTCGTCGAGAATCACCTTCGATTCTCACCGAATCTGACTTGGACAATTTTCTGGAAACCGCTGGACCGGACTCTGCCGCTGGCACTGTTTTGAACCGGAATTAGGGTTTCTTCTGGTGGGACCCACAACGGTCATTAAGGAGTATACTTGTGTATAAATACACGCGTATTTTTGAATAGTGAGGACACACAAAAAGAAATACACGAGCCGCCGACCTTGACCTAGATCGCGATACCTGCTCCGCCGCCGTCGCCATCGCCGCTCGTGGTAGTCGATCGCCGACCGTTTGATCGTGGTTTCCTCCAGATCTCCCGGCGATAGAAGCTTAGCCAAGCATAACGTCTCATGCGTCTAACCAGAGATCCTTTGTCTCTTGATTTGTGATCGGGAAAACCTTCCCCATCCGAATCGATCGAGACGATCGATCCTAGTGTGACCGTTGGAAGACCTTGCTAGCTTTGCTACGTAGTCTGAATCTCCAAAGTACTGCAGCCGCACTCCGTTGTCGCCGTCGATCCCGAGAACTGAGCCGCCGCCCTTCTTGATGCCGCCGGTCTCCGGGAGATTCTCTCCAAGAGAGATCTAGGGTTGTGGACTCTTCGTTGACCGTCATCGAACGAAGAGGCACATCTTAGTATCCAAAAGTAGTTTGTATTTCTTGTACATTCTAGTTTCATTGTTGTTGTAAAGGAACGTTAGTTCCTAGTTGTAAGGGTTGGGTGCAACCCGTGTTGTGGGAGTGTTGTCTCCTACGTGTGGAAGAGTTCCTTCCGATAGTGCAAGGATTGGATTTAAATCCTGTTGGTGAAGAGACTGAGTCGTCCCTTGTTGGGAGATAGGTCGAAGGGGGAAAGTGGATGTACCCAAATCGGGGAACCACTATAAATAGCTTGTGTACTTTCTTTGCTGTGCTGTTTTGTTTTCTTGTGCAGGTACAATTTTAAATTCCGCAAAAACGCTGCACGTCACCTATTCCCCCCCCCATAGGTGAAGATAGTTGACACTAGGTGGACTTTCAAGTGGTATCAGAGACAGGTTACTCATCAAAAAGGTTAACACCTTGAGTAGAATCCTGCCACTAGTGTCAAGAAGAAGGCAAACATCTACTATGAACGGGCTCAAGTTCACAGGCAAGATCCCAGTGTGCACCAGGCTCAACTTTCCTATCTGGAAGGAAATGATCAGGTTCTATATGGAAGTAGTTGATCCTCGACTCTTCATGATCGTGGAGGAGGGACCTTATGTCCCCACTAAGGTCTCCACCATAGATCCTACCAAGAAAGTGCCAAAGAAAATTTCTGAAATGGATAAGGACGAGATGGTGCTGGTGGGACTTGACAAGAAGGCGCAGAACATTCTGGTCAGCGCGGTCGATGACTCAATGATGCAGAACTTCTGCAATTGCAGGACAGCAAAGGAGATCTGGCACTGCCTGATTATCCTAATGGAGGGCACTGATGAAGTGAGGGATGATCGGAGATCCCTTCTGAACCAGAAATATGAGGCCTTCAGACAAGGGCCTAAGGAAGAGATCGGAGTCACCTTCGAGAACTTCCTCAAGATTGTCAATGCCCTCAAAGGATATGGAAGAGTGTTCACTGATGGTGAACTTAATGATAAATTCCTTAGGTCCCTTACTAAGGAATGGGACACAAAGATCTGTGCCATCCGAGAGTTTGGCAGAGTAGCTGAAACAGACCCGCAAATTCTGTTTGGGAAGTTGATGTCCTATGAGCTTCAACTGAACACCAGGAAAGCAGAAGAAGAAGCAGAGAAGGCTGCAGCCAAAGAAAAGACTGTGGCCCTAAAAGCCATTCACTCCAGGAAGGGCAAGGGTGCGGTGTCATACCGTGCCAGGAAAAAGGATGAGGAGGAGGACTCCGAGCCATGCTTCTCCAGTTCAGAGCTGTCTGAGGAGGATTTCTCCCTCATCACCCGAGAATTCAAGAAGTTCCTCAAGATGAGGAATCAAAGAAAGAGAGATGGCTCCTCCTCCAGGCATCAGAAGAAAAATTACTCTTCTGACAGGTATGCTTCTAAACCGAACAAACATCGCTCCTCTGACATTATTTGTTTTGGATGCAATAAGCCAGGACACGTCGTGGCCGACTGCTACCAAGGCAGGAGAGAAAAAGGGAAAGGAGAGGAGCACAAATCCTCTAGAGATAAGAAGAAAGAGCGGAGCTACATCGCCAAAAGGCCAAAGACACTGAGTGAGTCTGATTCCTCAGACTCCAGTGATGATGAGGAAGCCTACTTCGGGCTGGTGGGTCGCTCCGACTCAGAAGGAGAATGCCCCCCATTTACTGGGAAGGTAAAAGCTCACACCCCTCTCTCCGACTCTGAATCTGATCCTGAGTCTCAGGATGATGACCCTGAGGATAGCCTTTCGGCCCGTGAAGCGGAGCTCCTCGAGAAGTATGAGCTTCTGCTCAACACTTTCGAGGAGTGCCGTAAGATATTGAAGGCTGAGAAAAAGGAAGTGAAATTCCTTAAGGGTGAGAGTGTCTCCCTAAGGGAAGAGATCACCAGTTTGATTTCTCTCCGACAGGAGCACCTTGACCTGACTTCAAAGCATTCAGAGTCTCTTAAGCTCCTTGATCTTAAGCAGGAGGAAGTCGACAAGTTGGAAGAACAACTTGCGGCAGAAAGGAAGATCGTCAAGAGCTTCTCTATGCCAAAAACAGTTCTTCCAGTAGTTGATACCTTCTCTGCTCAGGCCAAAGGAGCTGGCTTGGGGCATGTAGGGGTATCTGATTCCTCATCCAGGAGAAACAGGAACCAGAGGAAGAATAAGGCCGCCAAGAAGGCCTCTGTTGCTGAAAAGGGAAAGGCTCCGCTCAGTCCTGTTGCGTTCAGAAAGCCTAGCTTTCCTTGCAACCAACATGACTTTGAATCAACCTTTGGTCATCATTTCCGGCCGTCGGTTGCAAAGCCAAAGAGCCGATATGATGGTTGGACCTTTCCCCGGAACTTCGGTGAGAGTTCCTTCAAGGCACCTTATGAGGAAATCCACATGGAAAATTATGGTCAATTCTCTAGCGACCATAATGGAAAGCAGACACCAAGAGCCAAGCCTGTTATACTGAAGAAACAGAAGGTGAAGAAGTCATGTGATTGCAATCACTATGAGGCCTCCACCTCCAGATCCAAGGCCCCGGCTGTACCCACCATTCCCAGGGCAAAGCAGGAGCCTAGGAAGAGGTACAACAGATTTGACTGTTGGTGTTGTGGCAAAGTCGGTCACTTTGCCGTGGATTGTTGGTTTAATCCAAGGTATAACGAGACTCCCTATGTTAGCACTGCGAGGCCGACCACTCGTAAGGTTAACCAAACGAGGGGGAGTATGCTAACCAAGAATCTAGGACCCAAGTTCGATTGGGTTCCTAAGGGAAATTAATTTTGTTTTGCAGGAATGTCCAAAGGCCACCAAAACGCCAATATGGTACTTGGACAGTGGATGCTCCCGGCACATGACTGAGACAAGAAGCCTGCTGCGTGATTACACTCCAGTCGAGAATGGACCCAAAGTCATCTTTGGAGGGTCAGATCGAGGAGTCACCAGAGGTTACGGTATGATTTCCAACGGTATAATCTCTATCACCGATGTGGCTTATGTTGAAGGGTTAAACCATAACCTGATCAGTGTAAGTCAGTTATGTGACAAAGGTTATGACGTTAAGTTCTGCAAGGATAAATGTCTGATAATTTCATGTGCCTCTTCTGAGACGGTATTAACAGACATTAGGAGTAGAAATATCTTCTGCTTAAATTTTCTCAGTTTAGATTCATCTACCCCCGTATGCCTTGTGTAACACCCCCATCTGTCGCATGGCATATAACAGAAGGTCCAGCTGAAACCCGACGCCATATACCACAGATAGTCGGAAGTGATACTAAATGAATAATCAAACCAACCAATTAAGACTACTCGTCCTAATCACAGAGCATTCTAGCGGAAGATTTTAAAGTTGAAAGAACCCAAAATTAATTCCATCAATATGAATGTCCACAGCTACACCAACAGGAATGAAACCCCAAATACACAGAAACAGGTACATGGCCTTAAGGCCTTACAAATGTTCACTTCATAAATAGTGTTTTACATACATCGGCTCGCAGGCCGACCACACATGAAATATATAAATAAAACTATTCTACGGCCTTCTAGGGCCAGCACAGCAACATGGGCTCCAGCCCGCTATTTGGCGCTCGGCTCCGCAGCACCTGCAAGCACATACCACCGCACGGTGGCAAATAAAGCAACGGTCAGCTAAAAGCCGACCAAATTATAACGACCCCGCCCCTTACTCGGGACGACGATGCTCTTTCCCTGCATAACATTAGCCCAACAATATATATATAGCGCAATTATAATTCGCCACAGGTGTAGGCTCGCACGGCCAAACACCCCGTGCACTCAGGGCACATTCATGGTGAACCCTGACCCATCAGTGCATTCACCACCACCCCCAGGATGGCAACAACATGTGAGCATTTAGCCTTTCTGACCACCGTCTAAGGCTCCGACTATGCCAACGGCCAGTCCCCGTCTTCGGGTCTCTCGCACCGAACCACATAGCCTAGGTCCAATTCCACTTGCCCGTTGCTTACGCCGCATGTCCAATTTAAGGAACTTTGCGCGGGCCAAGCTTCTCTCGGATCCCAAATTTTCCAAAACAATCTCATAACCCAGTTATGATCAAGGCCGGTTCCCAGACCGCCAAGTTAGCAGAACACGTTTCCGCTCAATTTTCCGGGTGCGCCTTGAAGCTAACCTCCAAGGATCCCTGCTGCAATCTACCGCGTAGAAACCCAAAAAATCCAAAGCACGGAGTCTTCTCCGGCAAAACCACATCAAATGCAACATCACCGATCCAGACAAAACGTGTCCGGGTAGGCTTCACACACAATGTCTATGCCCGTACTTACGATTCCGGGCTCTACATGCAACACAAGGGGGACTATTCCCGTCAACCCCAAGGAACACCACGCACTCACCGCATACTCGCGGGAGCGGGATTCCCTATGCAGAAAGAAAGAGCTTCAAGTGCTCGAGTTGAGAATCGTTACCCTTGTAGTCCGTTTTGGCGCCATGGAAAAACTACGCGGTTAGAACTCTTCGCAATGACCTTCCCTCCACGGATCCGCTCTCCGATTTCGAAACGGTGCTCCGATGCTCCTGCCGGCGGCCGGAAACCTCCTTCTTCTTCCTCTCCTCTCTCACTTTGGAAGGGGAGAACTTTGGAGAGAAAATGAGGGAATAACTCCCTATTCCCGGCCTTAACAGAGCAGGATTTAATCTGGGCCATCGGATCCCAATTAAAGAAAATGAACGGCTCGGATCTGCACAAAATTCCCCAGACCTGGGCCGCACACGGCTTGGCACACGGCCGTGTCCATGGCCGTGTGCCTCGATCCAGGCACGATCGTCGAACTGAGAAACGCACACGGGCCAAGACACGCCCGTGTCTGACCTGACACGCCCGTGTCTGGTTCCTCGACACGCCCGTGTTCGTGTGCGTGTCACGCATAACCGCCACGGCAACGGACACGACCCATCAGGACACGGGTAGGGACACGGGTTGGCACACGCCCGTGTCGGATGACACGCCAGTGTCATCTGGCCGTGTTCCTGGCCGTGTCCTTCTCGGGTTGAAAACGGCCAAAAAATCACCAGCCAGACACGGCCTTGGACACGCCCGTGTCCTAGGCCGTGTACCCCTACAGGCACCAAAAACTCTTTTTCCGCGACCGACTCGCACACAAAATTCGGGGCGTTACAAATCTCCCCCACTTAAGGAATTTCGTCCCGAAATTTAGCAAAGGTACACAAAAGCTAAATGATACCTGAGTGGAATAACTCGGGGTATTCCTCCAACATAGCTTGCTCTCGCTCCCAAGAAAGCTCCTCACGTCCGCAATTATCCCAACGGACTTTAACCATTCGGACCTCCTTGTTACGGAGTCGTTCGACTGCAACATCTTCAATTCGCACTGGCTTGACCCTTGTTGTTAACTCATAGTCAACCGGTACCTGATTGTCCGCAACGATCTGCGAAGGCTCTTGCACTGCCTTACGCAACACCGATACGTGGAATACATCATGCAGCCCACTCAACTCCGTCGACAGCTTTAATCTATACGCCGCCTCGCCAACACGCTCCAGGATTTCAAATGGTCCAAGGTATCTCGGACTCAGCTTCTTCAAGCGTCGAACCCGCGATACACCCTTGAACGGCTTGATCTTCAAATATACCATGTCGCCAACGTTGAATTCCACATTTCTATGTTTGGCATTGTAATACTTTGACTGTCTATCCTGAGCAATCTTCAGCCTTTCCTGAATTGTCCGTATCATTGAAGTGGCATCTTCCACCGCTTGACGTTTATACAACTTTGATTCGCCTGCCTCCAACCAAGACAACGGCGTACGACACTTCCTCCCGTACAAGGCTTCGAAAGGCGCCATTCCAATGCTTGCCTGAAAGCTGTTGTTGTAAGCAAACTCCACCATGTACAGGTGATCCTCCCAATGCTTCCCGAAATCTAGGACGCACATGCGAAGCATGTCCTCCATAGTCCTGTTGACTCTCTCGGTTTGGCCATCCGTCTGCGGGTGAAAGGCTGTGCTGAACTTTAGCTTAGTACCCAACAGACCATGCACTAACCTCCAGTCATTTGACGTGAAGCGTCCATCTCGATCACTAACAATACTTCTAGGCACACCATGCAATCGTACAATATTATCCACGTAGAGTTTGGCTAACTTTTCCACTGGATCCTCCTTTCTCACTGGGATAAAGTGCGACACTTTTGTCAATCTATCTACGACCACCCAAATGACGTCATTTCCTTTCTGCGACTTCGGCAAACCGTGCACAAAATCCATAGATATGTCGTCGAACTTCCATTCTGGGATAGGAAGGGATTTCAAGAAACCTCCGGGTTTCTGGCATTCCGCTTTCACCAATGCACAAGTACGACACTTGGCCACATAAAGTGCCACATCCTTCTTCAAACCCGGCCACCAGAATAATTTCTTCATGTCTCTATACATCTTAGTGCTTCCCGGGTGGATTGAGTACTTAGTATGATGAGCATCATACATCAACTCCTCCCGAATATTATCCGCACTAGGAACGCATAGACGACTGTCCTTCCTTAGCAACCCATCTTCAACCACAAACTGGGAATTTGACCCATCCAAAGCTTCATCCAAGATTTGCTTCATGCTGCTATCCTGAACCAAAGCCCTCCGAACTCTATCCGCTAGGTCACATTGCACCTCTGTCCAAAACAGTTTTGCCTCGTCACTTGACTGTTTATCGACGCAAGATATTTCCAATGCCTCCAACTCTTGGACCAATCTCTCATCATGTACTGATAACCAATTGGCTTGTGCGGGAATCTTACGACTCAACGCATCCGCCACTGCATTTCCCTTCCCAGGCACATAGTGTATCTTGAAGGTGTGGTCCCCTAAGAACTCCATCCACCTCCTCTGCCTCATGTTCAAATCCTTTTGGTCCAATAGGTACTTCAAACTCTTATGATCGGTGTAAATATCGACCTTCACACCGTACAGATAGTGCCTCCAAAGCGTTAGAGCAAAAATCACGGCCGCTAACTCTAAGTCGTGGACCGGATAATTCCTCTCGTGAACCTTCAGTTGTCGTGAACCATAAGCTATCACTCTCCCATGCTGTAGCAGAACACAGCCCAAACCACTGCCCGAAGCATCACTATAGATCTCGAACCCTTCGGTTCCACTTGGCGAACATAAAATGGGCGCCGTAGTCAACCGCCTCTTCAATTCTTCAAAAGCCTGTTCGCACTCCGGAGACCACACAAACTTCTGATCCTTTCTTGTCAACGTCGTGAGTGGTAGTGCTATCCGCGAGAAGTTCTCTACGAAGCGCCTGTAGTAGCCAGCAAGCCCCAGAAAACTCCGGACCTCTGCCACCGTAGTCAAAGTAGGCCACTCCCGTATCGCCACTATCTTCGCCGGATCCACAGCTATTCCTTCTCCACTGACAACATGACCAAGGAACGCTATCGAGGATAACCAGAACTCACACTTGGAGAACTTTGCATACAACTGACTTTTCCTCAATGTCTCCAACACCATGTGTAAATGCTTGTAATGATCCTCCTCGCACCGCGAATATACCAGGATATCATCGATAAATACTATCACAAACTGATCCAAGTATTCTCTGAACGTCCTATTCATCAGATCCATAAATACGGATGGCGCATTCGTCAACCCAAACGGCATAACCGTGAACTCGTAATGCCCAAACCACGTACTAAATGCTGTCTTTGGGATGTCGCTCTCCCTTATCCTCAACTGATAGTAACCGGACTTCAAATCTAACTTCGAATATACAGTTGATCCAACCAGCTGATCAAATAGATCGTCAATCCTCGGGATTGGATATTTGTTCTTCTCCGTAAGTTTGTTCAATTCCCGATAATCGATACAAAGCCGCAAGCTCCCATCTTTCTTCTTAACAAAGAGAACTGGTGCGCTCCAAGGCGACGAACTTGGACGCACATAACCTTGCTCTAGCAACTCCAGCAGTTGCACCTTCAACTCTGCCATTTCTCTTGGGGCTATACGATAGGGGGAGCGTGACACCGGTTTGGCACCCGGTACCAGCTCTATAGTAAAGTCTATCTCCCGCTGAGGAGGGGCTCCTGGGAGATCATCTGGAAACACATCAGGATACTCGGACACAACTGGGATGTTGCCCAAACTAGGTTTAGGCGTCGCAGTCTGCACTAGAGTGACATACAGTTCTGCCCCAGACCGAACTGCCTTGAACACCTGAAGGGCCGATATCAGAACTTTCCCTGACCCCTTCATGCCCGCAAAAGTAGTCTCCCGTTCAGTGTCCAGACCCAACTTGACTTCTTTACGGTTGCAATCAATACATGCACTTTGCTCCGAGAGCCAATCCATACCGAAAATTACGTCGAACTCCACTAATGGTAGAACCAACGCCCGCAAATCAAACTCCCGGTATCCAATCCGAATCTTCACAACACAAATCCTATCCGCACGCATTGAGCACCCGTTAGGCAACAATACATCCAACTTGTTTTCTGCCATCGAGAGCGGAACTCCGATGCGCGATATAAACTTTTCAGACAAGAAGGAATGTGATGCCCCCGTATCAAAAAGGGCTCTCGCCGGAAACCCAAAGATTAACACAAAGCCTAGCATTAACAAACGTAAGCTAACAAATACGAAGGTAACAACTATAAAAGTTAAACCACTGTAATTTAACTCATACCTGTCACCACGTCTGCTTGCTTAATGGCCTCCTGTAGACCAAGGTTGTAGACTCTAGGCTGGGCTGGAGCATGATGGGATGCGGTTGACTCCACCGCCTTCCCTTTCTCCTCATAAGTCGCTCCAGGTCTCCTCTCGGACTTTGAACGTCCGCTCCAACACTCCCGAGCAAAATGCCCCGTCTTCCCGCAGTTGTAGCAAGCCCCGGGGACTCGACTTGTAGTTGCCCCCGATGCATCAGCCGAAGGGGCTGAGTTTGAAGTCCTCCGCTTCTTGTTCCATCTGCGGAAACCTGTCTTGTTACTTGGCACCTTGAACTCGGTCTTCCTTTCTCCTGGGTCCCTCTTCTCTTGAACCTTCTTCGCAACCTTTTCCAACGATCGGGCTGAATTGACCAAGGCTAGGAAGCCCTGCGCCTTAGGCCCAGCAAGGAGTAACTGTAAATCGCCGCGAAGACCCTCATAGAATCGGTTGGTCTTCCTCTCTTCTTCTGAAAACATAGCACCAGCATAACGACCCAACCGTGTGAACTCATGCAGATATTCGTCCACGCTTCTGGATCCCTGAGTCAACCCAAGAAATTGATTCTCCATATCCAACCTCTGAGCAGAAGGTACAAATCTGGCTAGGAACAATCTTGAAAATTCCTCCATCGGCACATCCGCAAGCTGCCTTCCCACTAGAAGATGAAACTCCAACTCGTCCCACCACATCCTCGCTTCTCCTTCCAAAAGAAAAGTCGCTATGGTGGTCTTCTGCCACTCCTCAGTCATTGTGGCCGTCAACACCCTCTTTATGGAAGAGAGCCAGTCCTCAGCTTGAGTTGGTGTTCCAACCCCATTAAACCTCGGAGGATTAAAGCCCATCACATGCTTTAGCTGCCTCTCCGTAGTTCTCCTCGGCTCTACTAACTCAACTGCCGCGCGTTCCACCACTCTCGGCTCTGCCGCCCTAACTGGTTCTTGCTCATTCGCAGGAGGTGCGCGATGCATTTGCCCTGCAGGTTGGGCATTTATCATTGCGAACACGGCTTCAGCCACCATCTTGATGGTTTCCGCTGAAGGAGGTGTAGCAGGCACGTCCCTTGGTGCACTACTTTCCGCTGATTGCGAACGCTCTAACTGACCAGCACCGCTCCCAGTTGCCTAAATTAGCAAAGACACACGATTAGACAACAAACAAATTGCTAAAAGCAATCATTGGAACACTCAGGTTCCACCAAACAAGTGTATTTTCCATTCCTAAGTGGACATTCATGGGTTCTTTTTGATGTTATAACGATGACGCACACATGTGCTCACCACCCCTTAAAAGAATTCGCCCATGAATTCATTTAAGCTTGACCGTAACCAGAAGTCTGATACCAAATTGTAACACCCCCATCTGTCGCATGGCATATAACAGAAGGTCCAGCTGGAACCCGACGCCATATACCACAGACAGTCGGAAGTGATACTAAATGAATAATCAAACCAACCAATTAAGACTACTCGTCCTAATCACAGAGCATTCTAGCGGAAGATTTTAAAGTTGAAAGAACCCAAAATTAATTCCATCAATATGAATGTCCACAGCTACACCAACAGGAATGAAACCCCAAATACACAGAAACAGGTACATGGCCTTAAGGCCTTACAAATGTTCACTTCATAAATAGTGTTTTACATACATCGGCTCACAGGCCGGCCACACATGAAATATATAAATAAAACTATTCTACGGCCTTCTAGGGCCAGCACAGCAACATGGGCTCCAGCCCGCTATTTGGCGCTCGGCTCCGCAGCACCTGCAAGCACATACCACCGCACGGTGGCAAATAAAGCAACGGTCAGCTAAAAGCCGACCAAATTATAACGACCCCGCCCCTTACTCGGGACGGCGGTGCTCTTTCCCTGCATAACATTAGCCCAACAATATATATATAGCGCAATTATAATTCGCCACAGGTGTAGGCTCGCACGGCCAAACACCCCGTGCACTCAGGGCACATTCATGGTGAACCCTGACCCATCAGTGCATTCACCACCACCCCAGGATGGCAACAACATGTGAGCATTTAGCCTTTCTGACCACCGTCTAAGGCTCCGACTATGCCAACGGCCAGTCCCCGTCTTCGGGTCTCTCGCACCGAACCACATAGCCTAGGTCCAATTCCACTTGCCCGTTGCTTACGCCGCATGTCCAATTTAAGGAACTTTGCGCGGGCCAAGCTTCTCTCGGATCCCAAATTTTCCAAAACAATCTCATAACCCAGTTATGATCAAGGCCGGTTCCCAGACCGCCAAGTTAGCAGAACACGTTTCCGCTCAATTTTCCGGGTGCGCCTTGAAGCTAACCTCCAAGGATCCCTGCTGCAATCTACCGCGTAGAAACCCAAAAAATCCAAAGCACGGAGTCTTCTCCGGCAAAACCACATCAAATGCAACATCACCGATCCAGACAAAACGTGTCCGGGTAGGCTTCACACACAATGTCTATGCCCGTACTTACGATTCCGGGCTCTACATGCAACACAAGGGGGACTATTCCCGTCAACCCCAAGGAACACCACGCACTCACCGCATACTCGCGGGAGCGGGATTCCCTATGCAGAAAGAAAGAGCTTCAAGTGCTCGAGTTGAGAATCGTTACCCTTGTAGTCTGTTTTGGCGCCATGGAAAAACTACGCGGTTAGAACTCTTCGCAATGACCTTCCCTCCACGGATCCGCTCTCCGATTTCGAAACGGTGCTCCGATGCTCTGCCGGCGGCCGGAAACCTCCTTCTTCTTCCTCTCCTCTCTCACTTTGGAAGGGGAGAACTTTGGAGAGAAAATGAGGGAATAACTCCCTATTCCCGGCCTTAACAGAGCAGGATTTAATCTGGGCCATCGGATCCCAATTAAAGAAAATGAACGGCTCGGATCTGCACAAAATTCCCCAGACCTGGGCCGCACACGGCTTGGCACACGGCCGTGTCCATGGCCGTGTGCCTCGATCCAGGCACGATCGTCGAACTGAGAAACGCACACGGGCCAAGACACGCCCGTGTCTGACCTGACACGCCCGTGTCTGGTTCCTCGACACGCCCGTGTTCGTGTGCGTGTCACGCATAACTGCCACGGCAACGGACACGACCCATCAGGACACGGGTAGGGACACGGGTTGGCACACGCCCGTGTCGGATGACACGCCAGTGTCATCTGGCCGTGTTCCTGGCCGTGTCCTTCTCGGGTTGAAAACGGCCAAAAAATCACCAGCCAGACACGGCCTTGGACACGCCCGTGTCCTAGGCCGTGTACCCCTACAGGCACCAAAAACTCTTTTTCCGCGACCGACTCGCACACAAAATTCGGGGCGTTACACCTTGTGGCAACAGGCAGTGCATCTCTTTGTCAACAATGACACAAGAGATTGGCACATATTAATTTCAAAACAATTAGCATGCTATTTTCTAAAAACTTAGTAAGGGGTTCTCCCGTTATCAAGTGCATCAAAGATAGCCCCTGTCCTGCATGCCAGATGGGCAAACAGACTCGGGCTACCTTTAAGAGCATTGCAGACAAAGACTCTTCCCGATGTCTTTACCTTCTACATATGGACTTGTTTGGTCCAATGCAAGTTCATAGCTTGGGAGGCAAGTCCTATACGCTAGTAATAGTTGATGATCATTCTCGGTTTACATGGGTGTTCTTCTTAAAACGAAAGTCGGATACGTTTGACATCTTCACTAGTTTTGTCAAGCAGGTTCAGAACAAATTTAACTGCCCAGTGGTCAAAATCAGAAGTGACCATGGAACAGAATTCGAATCTGGTGCTATGATAGAGTTTTGTGAAGAACAAGGTATCTTTCATGAGTTTTCCTCTCCGCGCACTCCTCAGCAAAATGGAGTTGCGGAGAGGAGAAATAGAACTCTCATTAAAGCCTGCACAATAATGTTGAAAGACGCTTCTCTCCCAGAATACTTCTGGGCAGAGGCGGTCAATACAGCTTGTCATGTACAAAACCGAGCATTGATCAACAAGCATCATCGTAAGACGCCTTATGAGCTACTGAGAGGCAGGAAACCAACCATGTCCTACTTGAGGATCTTTGGTTGCAGATGCTATGTACTGAATAATGGGAAGTACCCGCGTACTAAATTTGGTGAGAAATGCTTCGAAGGCATATTCATGGGCTATAGTTCCCACAGTCGGGCATATCGGGTCTTCAATAAGAAAACTCTAGTGGTAGAAGAATCAATTAATGTTGTATTTGATGAAGGAAGTTTGCTTAACAGCAACTCTTCCAGTGGTATTCTTGAAGATGCAGGTGTACGACTTGAACAGCTGAGTCTCGATGAGACCGCTAAAGATGAAACTCCTAAGTACGTCAAAGTTTCCACCTCAACGTCAACTGGGAATGTTGAAGATCAAAATGGAACAAATCTCCTAGAAGAAGGAGAAGCCCAAGAAGTAGTCGAAGCTCCAGACACCAGACTTCTAGAGCTCCGACACGTGAGGGATCATCCTAGAGATCAGATCATCGGAGATCCTCGTGACGGTGTCAGAACTCGAAGAGGTACTATTAACGAGATTTTGCATCTTAGCTTCCTGTCACAGGTTGAGCCAAAGAAGTTCGACGAGGCGAACAAAGATGCGGCATGGATTTTGGCCATGCAAGATGAACTACATCAATTCGAATGATGCAACGTTTGGACGCTGGTTCCCAGACCACACAAGAAGAATGTGATTGGCACCAAGTGGATCTTCAGAAACAAACTGGATGAACATGGTGTCATCATAAAGAACAAGGCCAGGCTGGTGGCTCAAGGTTACAGACAGGAGGAGGGGATTGACTTCGACCAGACCTTTGCACCAGTGGCAAGGCTCGAGGCAATCAGATTGTTCCTGGCGTATGCTTCGCACAAAGGATTCACAGTCTATTAAATGGATGTGAAATCAGCATTCTTGAACGGAGACCTGAAAGAGGAAGTATACGTCGCTCAACCCCCAGGTTTTGTCAATCCTACTTATCCCAATCATGTTTATTTTCTCAATAAAGCTCTATATGGTTTAAAACAAGCTCCACGAGCTTGGTATGAGACTTTATCTAGTTTTCTTCTTGAGAACAAGTTCTCTAGAGGTAAAATAGATAAGACATTGTTCCTCAGGGAAGTCAAAGGCAAGATTTTGCTGGTGCAAATCTATGTCGATGACATTATATTCGGCTCTACGGACAACAATCTTTGCAGAAAGTTTTCTAAACTTATGCAAGGAAAGTTTGAAATGAGCAGTATGGGAGAGCTAAAGTATTTCTTGGGACTTCAAGTGAAACAGTCTGAGGATGGAATCTTCATCTCTCAGATGAAGTTCACAAATGAACTCCTCAAGAAATTCGGTATGGAGAATGCAACCTCTATGAGGACTCCAATGGGATCCACTCTGTCTCTGGATAAGGATGAGAAAGGTAAACCTTTCGATGAAACCAAATACATAAGCATCATTGGATCCCTGCTCTACCTTATTGCCAGTAGACCGGATATCATGTTCTCCACATGTGTCTGTGCCAGATATCAGGTGAACACTAAGGAATCTCACTATGTCGCTGCAAAGAGAATTCTAAGATACCTTAAAGGTACTCCCAATCTTGGCTTGTGGTACCCGAGAAACAATGATGTCGAGCTAATAGGTTTTTCAGATGCTGATTTTGCAGGGAGTAGGGATGACATGAAAAGCACTTCCGGGACGTGTCAATTCCTCGGAAGAAGGCTTATCTCATGGAACAGCAAGAAGCAGAATTGTGTAGCTACCTCCACAGCAGAGTCTGAGTACATCTCGGTAGGCAGCTGTTGCGCACAACTCCTATGGATCAGAAACCAGTTAGCCGACTACGACCTTCAGTTCAAGGAAGTACCAATGTACTGCGACTCCTCCAATGCAATTGCAATTGCCAACAATCCGGTATCGCACAGCCGAACAAAGCATATTGAAGTGCGCTACCACTTTATTCGGGAGCACGTGGAGAACAAGGACATCTCTCTCTGTTATGTCCCCACGGATAAGCAGATTGCAGATATATTCACCAAGCCCTTAGACGAAGCCAAGTTCAGTCTTTTCAAAACTGAATTGGGGATGCTAAACTATGAGGAACGAAGACTACCGAAGCTCAAGGCTGGTGCATCCAGGGGGAGCCTCTGCCCGGAACTCAAGTGTGAGCACATGTGCAAGAACTGAGGGGGAGCAAGGGGTCAAATGCTACAGACCCAGATTTGCAGAAGCCGAAAAGGGGGAGATTACCCTCTCGGCTAAGGTGGCTCCAAGTTTGCTCTCAAGAAATTGGTATTGGTAATGAATATTGGTAATGAATATCTCTCTCAACTCAATTTCAAGGTTATGATTTTCATTCCCATACGCTTTATTCACCTTAGCTTGTAGGGTTTAGGCTTCTTCAAATAGGGGGAGATTGTTGGGTATTGTATCCACAACGTACCTGATTTGAAGAAGCCCCTGAACAAGCTAAGGTAAATAGACAATGTATTTGACAAAATATTTCAAGTTGTGCTTGCAGTTATTCCATGCTAAGTGCACACCAATGTCAGGGTGCAGTAGGTCAATATACACGAGTCTGCACGACGTAATCCCTCGTTGAGCAGATCAGTGTGTTGGCCTACGTGTACTCTCTCTATTGGAGTGTACTTACTTTCAAGTACAGGGCTGTGATTATGCAAGAGCAGACAAGGAGCAAGGATGGGTCAAAGAACAGCTTTTGGGCGGAAAGATGAAAAATCGTCTAAGTGATAATCGACGAGAATCACCAAGTGATTCTCGCCATTCGGCGAGAATCACTAGTGATTCTCGCCGATTCGGCGAGAATCACTAGTGATTCTCGCCGAATCGTCGAGAATCACTGGCTGATTCTCGCCGTTTCTTTCCGGCTATATTAAAGCGTGCAAATCTGGCGCTAAGTCATATTCGTCGAGAATCATCAAGTGATTCGTCGAGAATCATCAAGTGATTCGGCGAGAATCATCAAGTGATTCGGCGAGAATCACTAGTGATTCTCGCCGAATCGTCGAGAATCACCGGCTGATTCTCGCCGACTCGTCGAGAATCACCTTCGATTCTCACCGAATCTGACTTGGACAATTTTCTGGAAACCGCTGGACCGGACTCTGCCGCTGGCACTATTTTGAACCGGAATTAGAGTTTCTTCTGGTGGGACCCACAACAGTCATTAAGGAGTATACTTGTGTATAAATACACGCGTATTTTTGAACAGTGAGGACACACAAAAAGAAATACACGAGCCGCCGACCTTGACCTAGATCGCGATACCTGCTCCGCTGCCATCGCCGTCGCCGCTCGTGGTAGTCGATCGCCGGCCATTTGATCGTGGTTTCCTCCAGATCTCCCGGCGACAGAAGCTTAGCCAAGCATAGCGTCTCACGCGTCTAACCAGAGATCCTTTGTCTCTTGATTTGTGATCGGGAAAACCTTCCCCGTCCGAATCGATCGAGATGATCGATCCTAGTGTGACCGTTGGAAGACCTTGCTAGCTTTGCTACGTAGTCTGAATCTCCAAAGTACTGCAGCCGCACTCCGTTGTCGCCGCCGATCCCGAGAACTGAGCCGCCGCCCTTCTTGACGCCGCCGGTTTCGGGGAGATTCTCTCCAAGAGAGATCTAGGGTTGTGGACTCTTCGTTTACCGTCATCGAACGAAGAGGCACATCTTAGTCTCCAAAAGTAGTTTGTATTTCTTGTACATTCTAGTTTCATTGTTGTTGTAAAGGAACGTTAGTTCCTAGTTGTAAGGGTTGGGTGCAACCCGTTTTGTGGGAGTGTTGTCTCCTACGTGTGGAAGGGTTCCTTCCGATAGTGCAAGGATTGGATTTCAATCCTGTTGGTGAAGAGACCGAGTCGTCCCTTGTTGGGAGATAGGTCGAAGGGGGAAAGTGGATGTACCCAAATCGGGGAACCACTATAAATAGCTTGTGTACTTTCTTTGCTGTGCTGTTTTGTTTTCTTGTGCAGGTACAATTTTAAATTCCGCAAAAACGCTGCACGTCACCTATTCCCCCCCATAGGTGAAGATAGTTGACACTAGGTGGACTTTCATATGCTAATGAAATGCAGTCTCTAAATTTAGTATAAGTAATAGAAAAGAGTTTTATGTTCATTAAAGTAGGTTGATATTAAGTTGAAAGATATGTGATGAATCTAAGCTAAAATGCAGATTTGTTTAGTTGTAAAAATAACAACATGCAACCTAACATAAAACATTCACAAAGTGAGAAACACTTCAAAAGTGAAAATTTCAGTAGTAGCTGATACAGAAGCACAATAGTCTGATACACACGAAGCTATGTTGTGGGCGCCAACAAACTGACATGAACCCATAACATTAATAATAAAAGTCCGAACTTCTGAAGTTAAGGAAAGAACACCGACCGCTCCTCAACTAGGAGAGAGAGAGAAGAAGAAACGGCTGTAGAAGACTGGCCAAATAAGATCTGCCGACACTACCTGGAACTGACCCGAACCTGAGGCATTCAAAAGAAAAGAATGACTCAGCTCAAAGAGCGCAAAGGCAGCTCAAAGAGTAATCAAAAGGTTTAATAAGATAATTGGCTTACCAACCCAACTGCAAAAGCTGCAAACCAGAAAATTCAATAGCATATGAGTAAGGAGAATGACTAGTTTTACACAAAGCGGTCATATAAGGAGAAAGATTTGCACTAAGTGTGAAAAAGACTCTTATTAATGTCCAAAGTATATGTATTAATTGTCGTACTAGTAGCATTTATTAACTTGAAGAGTGAATCATCAACGCTAGACGTAAAATGGTACTGAGATGGTGGCTATCTTTACAACATAAACATCAGACCAACACATCCAAAGAAACATGCACTGAGGTTATGGTCCTTTATCCACTCCCCACCAAAAGTCCAAAATAATAAAGTCACCATGCGTAATGATTCACAACATGGACTAAGGTGGTGGACTTTTATCCACCGCCGATCAAAAGTCCAAAATAATAATATAAATACAATGCTAAACTGAAAATGCCCAAGACTTAGCATTGAGTTGCCATGAAGACGCAAGGTAGAAAGATCCAGAAGTTTCTAAGTACAAACAGCTTAACTCGACAAATTTCCTTAAGCACTCGATGAATTCCACGTGACTACACGAGAACACTCGACGAATTCTACTAGACTTCACGAGCTCACTCGACGAATTCCACTAGACTTCACGGGATCACTCGACGAATTCCACTATACTTCACGAGATCACTCGACGAATTCTACTAGACCTTACTGTTGGATCCGGAGGCCAACCTTAGAGGGGGGGGGGGGGGTGAATAAGGTTTTATAAATTTCGCTTGAATAAACGGAATCTTAACGCAAAACACACCACAAATGAAGATTTTAAACACAAGTATTAAATTCAATAACAATCAATTTCATACAAGTACAAGATGAATGTTTTACAGTACGATCTTCATGACGTCGAAGATCAAAGACGAAGAGAAGAAAACTTTGGGTTTTCTATACCGACCCAAAACCCGGACCGGTTGGCTCTCTCACTTTCTCCCCGAAAGGTCTTAGAGCCGCTCTTCACCTCCACACCCGGAAGGGTCTTAGAGCACCGCTAGATCCCCGATCTAGACGCCCCAAATCCCGGGACGATTTTCCACAGAATCCAACCCGGATCCCGACGACCTTCCCCGATCGATTTCCCTTACCACTTACAACAATAGAAGAAGAAAAAGATACAAAAAGAGATTACAAAATATATTCGTTAAAGTTTAGGTTCTCCCTCTTGAGAAGTTCTCCGGATAGATCTACGGCCGGTGCTTGTGATCTTCGATGGAAAGCACCCGGTCGCTAGACGTAGACGATGCGAAGCCTTGATCTCCGGAGTTCTTCGATCTCGAACGGGAGGAAGAAACCTTGCTTTTTCTTTGACGAAGACGAGTAGAACGGACGTAGGAAGACGACCGAACTTAGTATTCCTGGAGCACTTCGTCAATTATCTCTGGAGTTCTTCGGTCTTGAGGAAACGGCGCTGCCTTTTATACGTCTTGGAGAAAATAGACTACCGCCTGCGATAACTCTATCGCCGGGCGGTAGGTTCGCGCGTAACGCCTGCCAGCTGTCTCCACACATCTCCCGAAACGGCAACTATAACTGCTCATTAAGGAAACTGCCGTTTCAAGAGAGCTATCGCCGGGCGGTAAAGGTTACCGCGCCCAGTCAGAGCGATAGCGCCATTTCGCCAAATAATTCTACCGCCTGCGATAAGACTATCGCCTGAGCGGTAGGTACCATCGTCGACGATCGTCCCCTTGATGCACGTCGACCGGATACCGCCGGCGGTAGCGTCCTGTCGCCGGGCGGTAGCTTTTGATTGTCGACGATCCTTCCTTAGCTAATAAATGGGCTGTCGACCATCGAACCGATATGCGTCGATCGAGATGGTTACCGCGCTGCGATAAGGTTGTCGCCGGGCGGTAGTAACCTTTTGAAGCTCTTCTCCTTTCCTTTCACCTATCAGCCTGCACACTCTATCACACAACCAATCTCATCAAATACAAGCAGGGAGTGGATATTCTCAAACCTAAGGAGTGTGAAACCATGTTCCAACAAACTCCCCCTTTTGATAATATCAATCCCGTTCATGATAAACCAAAATCAAGTAGATAGAGTGCCAGAATAGATGTATGTAGCAACGTACAACCGTATAAAGTAGAGTATCAGAGTAAAATGAACGTAGAACAGTATAAAGTAGAGTATCAGAGTAAAATGATATTGAACAAATAAGCAATACACACCTATATCGATCCCGTTCAATCCTGTTCTATCCAACTACATACTCCCCCTATCGGTGGGACGCTCCCCCTATCTATGAGCACACACACACCTCAATACGCACCTATATCGATCCCGTTCAATCCTGTTCTATCCTACTACATACTCCCCCTATCGGTGGGACGCTCCCCCTATCTATGAGCACACACACACCTCAATACGCTCCCCCTATCATGAACACTACCTCCAATACCTTCTCCCCCTTTGATAATATCAAAAGAATGGGCGAGGCCAACCGACCAAGGAGGATGAAAATTGTAGGCGAGAGATAACGTAATATAGACCTACAAAGCACTTGAAATCAGAGAATTGTAAAACAGGGTCAAAATCAGGAGCAAATGCAAATCAGAGTGAAGAAAATGGACTATATGCACGAGACATAGCACACATCAAGTATGACATGAATGTTTGCAGGGTTTAGATAAATAGAGAGAAAAATAGGCAAACACAAATATCGTCATGAGAGAAAAAAAATGTGCCAGTACGTATTGTGCGAAAAGCATCGAATGTAGTTGAGGTCCAATTCTTATGCGCGAAAGATTTAAATAAGATAATGACATGTGCACGTGTAGCACCAAGAGACAAAACATTCAATAGAGATATCAGGCAGACATGTTTTATATCAAGCAAACTAACGATGCTAACACCAAAGAGATATAGTGAAAAATCACGTCACATGACATAGTGCGGCATAAAGAAATTAAATCAAAGGCACAAATCATAAAGTGTAGTCCATGCACAAGATCGAAACGACTTTGTAATCCAAGGTGCTCACCCTCACAACGCTTATGAAGACTTATCAGGAGGGATGAGTAGTGCTTGGGGGGTCTGTAAGCGGGATTTGATGGCCATCATTTTATTTTGGAGTTAGGCCATCAACTTTATACATAATCAAAGCAGGACAAGACCCCAAGTCAATCGAAATCTACCCATATAGGTAGATCCACTTTAACTTGTTTACATTGGACATATGCCTTTCTAGTTTTGGCCCAAAAATTTAATTAGCATAGACACGCGCAATTTGATTTCATGACATTGATTGTTCAAGATATATCAGAGATGTTAAAGTTAGTGTCACGATTTATAGCATGTCAGCTTATTATCTCAGGTTGAGTGTATGATCAAGTAGTGTGTGAGAGGTGTAATCATTATCGTAAATAAATCCTCACACATACTTAGAGGCATAGACAACGTACACCCACATTAATTTTCGCACTCAATAGCTAGACAAAAATTTAACTTCGCTCATCATGACAGGATACCAATGTGCCATACAAATTGACAAAAAGATTAGCAAACATTGTATATACTTGAAAATATACCACGACTCGGTCATATGAGCCCCAAACCAACTAGTCAGTTTTTTTTTGAATTTTTGAAAACAATTTTAGCCACAACCAGGGAACAACCAAAAACAACACGAGCAGGAAAAAAACGAACAGTACATATGTTTTTTTTTGTTTTTCTTTTTGTTTTTGGTGTTACAACTTTGAACAGAACAAACATGAAACCAAAAAAAAAACAAAACTACAAACACAAGAAAACAAAATATAACAAAAATTAGGACGATAAATCAAGAATCCCAAGTTCGAGTCGTAGAAGCGAAAAACGAGCATCCGGAAGCGGTTTAGTAAGAATGTCCGCGAGTTGATCATCGGTCTCAATAAAGACGACACTCACATTCTCTTTCTTAATGTGGTCGCGAATAAAGTGATGTCGAACGTCTATGTGTTTGGACCGAGAGTGATGCACCAGATTATACGTTAAGTCTATCGCACTCTTGTTGTCGCACCTAAGTGTAATGTTGCGAAAAGAAAGACCAAAGTCTTCTAAAGTTTGCGACATCCAAAGTGCCTGTGCACAGCAACTTCCTAAGGCGATATACTCGGCTTCGGCGGTCGAAAGAGCCACCGAGTTTTGCTTACGACTCGACCACGAGACAAGTGCCGGGCCTAAAAAATGACAAGTACCGCTAGTGCTCTTGCGGTCAAGAGAGCAACCAGCATAATCGGAGTCAGAATATCCATGAAGGGTAAAATCATCCGAGTGAGGGTACCACAACCCGAGGTGTTGCGTGCCACGGAGATAGCGAAAAATATGTTTTACCGCTTTAAAGTGAGACTCCCTAGGGTCAGCTTGAAAACGGGCACACATACCTACCGCAAACGTGATATCGGGCCGTGACGCACTCAAGTATAACAGAGATCCAATCATGCCCCGAAACATTGTTTGATCCACAGAGATTCCACTCTCGTCTTTTCCTAATTTAAGGGACGCACTCATCGGAGTTTTGACTTGTTTTAAAGATTCAAAACCAAAACGTACAAGCATATCTTTTATATATTTGGATTGATTTATGAAAATTCCGTCTGGTCGTTGAGAAATTTGAAATCCTAAAAAATAATTGAGTTCTCCCACAAGGCTCATTTCAAATTCAGATTTCATTAAACTCACAATCTCTTCAACCAACCTCTCATTAGTCGCTCCAAAAATAATATCGTCAACGTAAATTTGGAGGATAACGAGATCCGAATTTTTGGCTTGAACAAAGAGAGTTGTGTCCGCACTACCCATCTTGAACCCATGATCTAAGAGGAACGTAGTTAGCCTATCATACCAAGCACGGGGTGCTTGTTTCAATCCATACAAGGCCTTTACTAATCTGTACACATGATGAGGGTGGGCGGCATTTAGGAAACCGGGTGGTTGCTCGACATACACTTCTTCTTTTATATAACCATTTAAAAATGCGCTCTTAACGTCCATTTGAAACAACTTTATTTTCTTATGGCTTGCGAATGCCAAAAACATTCGAATGGACTCAAGACGAGCAACCGGTGCAAAAGACTCCTCAAAATCCACACCCTCAATTTGTGAATATCCTTGTGCTACCAACCGAGCTTTATTCCTCGTGATCCTAGACTCACCATCAAGTTTATTCTTGAACACCCACTTTAAACCAATCACGGGATGGTTGTCCGGACGATCAACTAGAATCCAAACTTTGCTACGCTCGAATTGGCTCAATTCCTCATTCATGGCAAGGAACCATGATTCATCTTGAAGAGCCTCGGACACGTTTTTGGGCTCAATATCCGATAGAAAGCATAAGTTGGAGAACGCCTCATGAAAAGCAGATCGAGTTCTAACTCCATGGGATGGTTCTCCAATAACTAGATCACGAGGATGTTGTTTCGTAAACGTTAGATCCTTAGGAGGCACATATGCGTGCGACTCACTCTCCTCGTTACTCTCAACCGGAACACTCTCCTCAACCTCTTCTTCGGACAACCTAGGCTCACTAGATGGTGGACTCTCATCAAAATGCACATGAGCCGATTCTTCAACCACTAAGGTTCTCTTATTATAAATCCTATAGGCTCGACTTTTGCTAGAATATCCTAAGAATATGCCTAGATCGGATTTTTCGTCGAATTTTCCTAAGAGATCCTTAGTGTTCAGAATATAGCATGGGCACCCAAAAACTCTAAAGTACGAGACGGAGGGTTTTCTATCAAAGTAGAGCTCGTAAGGGGTTCGCTTAAGAAGTGGGCGAAGCATGACACGGTTCATCACGTAGCTTGCCGTGTTGACCGCTTCGGCCCAAAACGATCGAGGTAAGCTGAACTCCGCGAGCATCGTACGTGCTAGCTCTTGAAGTGTGCGATTCTTTCTTTCTACCACTCCATTCTATTGAGGCGTGCGAGGAGCGGAGAATTCGTGCTTAATCCCTAAAGTCTCACACAGCTTCGAAAAATCCTCATTCTCAAACTCTCCACCGTGATCTGATCTTATACACTTAATGTTTAGTTCTTTCTCATTTTGAATACGCGTGCATAAAGTAGAGAATTCCCTAAACGTGTCAGATTTGTTGGCAAGAAATATTGTCCAACAATAACGAGAAAAGTCGTCTATGATGACGAATGTATATCGCTTTCCTCCTAGGCTACATGTGGAAAGCGGTCCAAACGAATCCATGTGCAAGAGTTCTAACGGTCTAGAGGTGGAAATCTCTGTTTTACTTTTAAACGAGTTTTTGACAAATTTTCCCTTTTGACAAGGCCCACACATAACGTTAAAACTACCGCTTAGAGACGGAATTCCTCTAACAAGTTTCTTTCTAGATAACTTAATAATTAGCTTGCTACCCGAGTGTCCTAATCTCCTATGCCAAAGGTCTAGTTCTTCATTCTTAGTTACTAGGCATTTTAGATTGGACGAAGAAAAATCATCAAAATTAACTGTGTACACATTGCGATTTCTATGGGCTACAAGCAATACATTAGATGTTTTAGCATCAATGAGTTTGCACGTGTTCGATGATGATTCAAAAATAACATCTATACCTTTATCTCCTAGTTGACTTACAGAAATAAGGTTATGTTTTAAACCATCAACAAACATCACATTTGAAATAGAGAAAAACTTGTTACCTATTGTGCCGATTCCCAGAATTCTTCCTTTACCATTATCTCCAAACGTGACCACTCCACCTCTCTTCTTTTCCAGGCTAAGGAACTTATCTTTATCACCCGTCATGTGCTTGGAGCAACCAGAGTCCAAGTACCACACGTTCTTTGTGTCCCTTGCCTGCAAACATACCTAAAAAGGAGATGAGAGTAAAGATCTGGTTACCCAAGTTGTTCCACCTATTTTATAGGTAGTAGACTTTGGTAGCCAGACTTGCGCGTTTTGTTTAGCACCTTTCCTCCCGCAAGAGCTTGAAGCATGTCCGAACTTATTACAGTTGGCACATAGAGCATAAGCTGAGGAAATGACTTTCACCACCTCACTCGATCTCTTGCTAGAGGAAGGAGATAATGTATTCAGATTTTTGATCTTATTTGTTGACTTAGGCGTGGACAGAGTGCTATAGTCCTCCAATGGTGATGATGGACTTACATAGCCGATGCCAAACTTTCCTGACCCATGACACTGTGCGCCCAATAGCATGTTTAGAGATTTTTGGCCAACACCAAATTTTTGAACCGCACAGTTGAGATCATGGATCCTCGCTTTTAGAGCGGTGTTCTCAGTTACTAACATCCCACATCGATTAGCAAACTGTTTCTTTCCTTCCTCAACTTTAGCAAGGGAGATATGAAGCTTCTTCTCCAAGACATTCTTCTCATTTTTGAGAGATACTAGTCTCAAGGATGTCTTGGAGAGACTTGCTTTACCCTCCTCGATGGATGCTACCAAGTGAGGACATTCAAGGCATTCCACCTTCTCTTTCCCAATTTTAATTACTTCTTTCTTCAGCTTTTCTAAACTCTTGTTTAGACGTTTATTTTCAGCTCTTAAGGAATTTTTCTTAGATGTTACTCCTTCTAACCTACCAACTACACGATCATAAATCTCAAGTAATTCAGAGTAAGTAGGAGGAGTTACCTCAGTGTCGCTTTGGACACTGGACTCAGCATCAGATTCAGATTCCTCTTGACTTTTTCCCATGAGGCACAGATTTGCTTCGTTGTCACTTCCCGAGTCGGTGCTACTCGAATCTTCCGATCCATCCTCATCCCAGGTCAGAGCCTTCAGTACTTTCTTCTTCCCTTTATACTTGTTGTCCTTTCCTTTCTCTTCCTTCTGGAGTCTTGGACAGTCTCTTTTTAGATGTCCCAGCTTGTGACAATTAAAGCATTCAGGCTGATACTTTTCATCATCGCTATCGGTCTCCTTTACCGACTTGTTCCACTTCCTACCCTCTTCAACTCCCTTCTTCAGAAACCGTTTGAACTTCCCTTGTTTTCTGGGGTTCTTCATGAATTTTTTGAATTCCCTTACATAGAGACTTTCCTCTTCATCTTCTTCAGAGAAATCAGATGTTTTCCCAGCTTTTGAAGCCTTCAAAGCCAATCCCTTTTTCTTCATTTCCTTGGGATATTCCTCGGCTTGTATCTTCAGTTCCACTTCATGAGTCTTCAGGTTTCCGATAAGACTCTCAATCTCCAAGGCGCTGATTTCATGAGATTCAGCGATAGCAGTCACCTTGGGGTTGAAGCGGGGAGGTAGAGATCGCAGTATCTTCCTCACTAGATCACCATTTGGAAAGTTCTTTCCAAGAGATCTTGATGCGTTGACGATCTTGGTGAACCTTGTGTACATGCTGTCAACATCTTCATCGATCTCCATCCGGAACTGTTCATACTCGGATTCAAGCCGAAACAGCTTTGATTCTTTCACCTGCGAGGTACCCTCATGAGTAAGTTCAAGAAGTCGCCAAATATCGAAGGCAGTTTCGCAGTTACATATTCTATTAAATTCCGTCTTATCTAACGCACAGAATAGAGAGTTCATAGCCTTGGCGTTATTAGTACACCTAAGCTTGTCCGCATCGTCCCACTTATCGCAAGGTTTTTCAAAAATGACTTCTCCAACCGTGGTAGTGGGTGTGGTGTACTTAGTCTCTATCATGGCCCATACGTCCATGCTTTGCGTCATCAGAAAGATTTTCATCCTTGTCCTCCAGTGACTATAGTCACTACCCATAAAGAGTGGAGGACGACTCACACCTTGTCCCTCAGTGAATGCATGCACTGGGTTTGCCATCTTACTTCAGGTGGTTAAGCCTATTCGAAGTAACCTTGCTCTGATACCACTTGTTGGATCCGGAGGCCAACCTTAGAGGGGGAGGGGGGGTGAATAAGGTTTTATAAATTTCGCTTGAATAAACGGAATCTTAACGCAAAACACACCACAAGTGAAGATTTTAAACACAAGTATTAAATTCAATAACAATCAATTTCATACAAGTACAAGATGAATGTTTTACAGTACGATCTTCATGACGTCGAAGATCAAAGACGAAGAGAAGAAAACTTTGGGTTTTCTATACCGACCCAAAACCCGGACCGGTTGGCTCTCTCACTTTCTCCCCGAAAGGTCTTAGAGCCGCTCTTCACCTCCACACCCGGAAGGGTCTTAGAGCACCGCTAGATCCCCGATCTAGACGCCCCAAATCTCGGGACGATTTTCCACGGAATCCAACCCGGATCCCGACGACCTTCCCCGGTCGATTTCCCTTACCACTTACAACAATAGAAGAAGAAAAAGATACAAAAAGAGATTACAAAATATATTCGTTAAAGTTTAGGTTCTCCCTCTTGAGAAGTTCTCCGGATAGATCTACGGCCGGTGCTTGTGATCTTCGATGGAAAGCACCCGGTCGCTAGACGTAGACGATGCGAAGCCTTGATCTCCGGAGTTCTTCGATCTCGAACGGGAGGAAGAAACCTTGCTTTTTCTTTGACGAAGACGAGTAGAACGGACGTAGGAAGACGGCCGAACTTAGTATTCCTGGAGCACTTCGTCAATGATCTCTGGAGTTCTTCGGTCTTGAGGAAACGGCGCTGCCTTTTATACGTCTTGGAGAAAATAGACTACCGCCTGCGATAACTCTATCGCCGGGCGGTAGGTTCGCGCGTAACGCCTGCCAGCTGTCTCCACACGTCTCCCGAAACGGCAACTATAACTGCTCATTAAGGAAACTGCCGTTTCAAGAGAGCTATCGCCGGGCGGTAAAGGTTACCGCGCCCAGTCAGAGCGATAGCGCCATTTCGCCAAATAATTCTACCGCCTGCGATAAGACTATCGCCTGAGCGGTAGGTACCATCGTCGACGATCGTCCCCTCGATGCACGTCGACCGGATACCGCCGGCGGTAGCGTCCTGTCGCCGGGCGGTAGCTTTTGATTGTCGACGATCCTTCCTTAGCTGATAAATGGGCTGTCGACCATCGAACCGATATGCGTCGATCGAGATGGTTACCGCGCTGCGATAAGGTTGTCGCCGGGCGGTAGTAACCTTTTGAAGCTCTTCTCCTTTCCTTTCACCTATCAGCCTGCACACTCTATCACACAACCAATCTCATCAAATACAAGCAGGGAGTTGATATTCTCAAACCTAAGGAGTGTGAAACCATGTTCCAACACTTACGAGATCACTCGATGAATTCCACTAGACTTCACGAGATCACTCGACAAATTCCACTAGACTTCACGAGATCACTCGACGAATTCCACTAGACTTCATAAGATCACTCGACGAATTCCACTAGACTTCATGATGAATTCTACTTAACCTCTCGACGAATACTACTTAGACACTAGACGAATATCAGCTCGACCTAACGAGATCACTCGATGAATTCACTTGACTTATCGAGAACATTCAACAAATTGGCATAGGAAAGAATTTACATGATCTCCAAATCAAAATTTCGAACACCGGTGAGGCGAAAACAACTTCTTTTGGATCTTATAAGGGAAGAAAAGAAAAGAAAAAGAACAATGGCAACAAAATAAGAGGTGTAGACCGCCACTTGCCTCAAATCTCTAGATTTCTGTCCTCTTTAGCTCCCCACGCCACGGATCGGCCGAGAGATACCCACAATGAGAAAGTTCTCACACACAAAGGGCCCAATAAGAGTAATCCAAATATCTACTCCGACGACGATCTCCTGCGCCCGACCTCCGGCAGCGGCAGATGGAGAACCTTCCGAAACGACGACTCCTTCGCCCCCTCTCTCACGATCTGGTTTGGCAGAACGGTCTGAACGAAAGAAAAGTCCTGACAAAACAAAATTCTAAGGTTTGATCGGCTTTTATAGAGGAAGGTTTTAGATAAATAATTAAAATTGATATTACATTATATAGTTATACGCACATGGCTTGATATTTAGGAAGAAATTGTCGACACACCGCAACGCTTGAACTAACGCAACACCCTTACATAACTATTATGCAATTTAAGCGATTGAAATAATTATTTAAAATTCAGGGGCGTTATAGATTGTCGTCCGAGATCCAGAAGAGCTGTCACCTTCTTCCACTATACACGCCTTCTTTGTCACTAGCCTTTGATCATGACCTTTGCCAGAGAACTCTCTAAGTGCGGCGAGAAATCCCTAAGAACGAAGCTTGGAAGCTTACAGATGATGTACAAGGCTAAGAGGAAGCTCTAGCTTGAGATTTGAGAAAAAAGCATGGCTGGAGCTCCTCGAGATGATGGCCAGAGGTGCAGCGGTGGAATGGGGCGAGCTGGAACAACTGGGTGTGAAAAAGATCATTCTCCCCAAAATGGGCAGAGTCATGCGGCTTGAATAGTAAACAGTCAAAAAATGGCCACATACGGTGAACACACGACCGTACGTGAATCATGCATTAATAATAGTGTATAACTCCCACAGCCTGATACAGTAGGAGACCATGCATTATTGATCACGCACGGGCAAAACAGCTCGTGCAAGTACAAATCGCATGGTTAGTAACCGATCACTTAAAATCAGGCAAACTAGACAGATCGTGCATTTTCATTCATGCATGTTTGTGTCCAACCGTGAGTCAAGAAAACACACGGACAATAAAAACATAAAATTTTAGACAAAAAGATGAGGTGCGATTTGGTCACGCACATGAAAAACAATCCATGCGTGAGCAAATCGCATGGCCCTGGAAAGAGCACCAAAAAACAAAGTTGTAGGCATCTCACGATCGCACCAATCATGCGTGAAAAAAACTGGCGATCATGCGGTTCTTATAGGGACGACCAGGGTAGCAATGAGGATCTACCCACCTGCACAACAACACATAACCTAGAGCACACCTCCAGCACACATAAAATAATAGAAATAACAACATAAAAACAAGCTAGGGAGTACCATACGCTTACCCCCAGCAAAAGCACGCAATTGCACACCACAAAAGGCGTATGAGTGCACTATGTGTACAATTACAAAAAAAAGAGAAATTTGTGCAATAAAGACCCCAAAAGTGTAGTGCACGCGAGTGAAAACTAGCCCAGATGAGTTTGAAAAACACTACAAATATTGGACTCATCATCTTTGCCTTCTAAGAATTTGCTCATGTCACTTGTGTAACGTCTCGATTCACGTTAGGCCCCTCGTGCGCGCTTTTGAGTCAAAAGTGCTGATTTGGGCTCAGGGAAGTGCTGGCAGCTATGCTTACACTTGTGTAGGGGAGGTGAAGTCAGCGTAGAGAAGGACGCGGGTAGAGACACGGGCGTGTCCCTACCCGTGTGTGTCCACCCAATACTCGAGTCGGCGACTCGAGTTATTCCAGAGAAGGACACGAGTAGTGACACAGGAGTGTCACTACCCGTGTGTATGGGGACACGGTAGGGACACGACGTGTCCCTACCTGTGTGCGTCGAGTAGAGGTCGATGAAGAGTGTCCCGAGAAGGACATGGGTAGAGACACGGGCGTGTCCCTACTCGTGTGTCTCCAGCCAGCACTCGAGTTGACCACTTGATGCCCCGCGAACAGACTCGTATTGTGGTTGGTTCGATGAGTCGATCGTCGTGGGCTTGCTAAGGTAGGTAAGTGCACCTATCGCAAGTAGTACTAGATATTCAGGAGAATACCAAGGTCGTATTGTTATCGGGGTCGGGTTGATTATTCTTACTCCTCCAAGAGGACTATTATTTTATTAAAAGTAAGGCATAGATTTTAATTAACTAAAGACGGAATAAATAAATGAGCGAAAAATGATTTAGAAATATTCGATGAAAGGTTAACGCTCGGCACCAAATCAAATTAAGACTAAAATGACTTTTAATAATTATTGAACTTAGATTTCAAATTAATAAAAGGCAACTTGGTCGTGGAGGTTCCACAGATATGAGCTCACCTAGCTATAGGGATATCGCGCACCTGAACGCTAAGACTATTCGACCGAACGTTAGTCCGACGAAGGATTCCTCTTAACGCCCGATTTACGCTAAGAACCCCGCTATTGGGTGGGGAACCCAATCCGGTAGAATTACTCTTGTCCTCTTTTGAGGGTATGCACACAACTCTCTTTTCCCAGGGGTGATCTGTCCATACACATGGCCTCTCGGCTAGCTAGTGTATGGATAACAGAAATAGGGCCCACACATCGACTTGTGGTCCTACGCGTCGTTAACCCGGGGTAAACCTTAAGTCCTAAAATTAAAGTGAAAATTAAGAACTTTAATTATTTCAAATCATTTTTTAATGTCCCAATGCTCTTCGATGCCGAGGCTAATAACGATTAGCAACACATCGGTATGGGGATGGCTTTATAATTTGATGAGGCGCGAGTTTGTAACTAAACGCTAAAGGATTATAAGAAGAAGACATGAAAATTACAAACATTTAGAAAACAAAAAAGTTAGCTAAAAAGAGAACTCACACGCACTTCAAATTATAAATAAACAAAAAATCTAAATTACAAAAAAAGAAAAATTACAAGTCCTACTCAAACGAGTAGGCGGGAAATAAGGGCGCACCATTTAACTCTTAACGAGTAGGCGGAAAAAGAAAAGAAGAGAGAAAAAGAAAATTATAAGTCCTACTCAAACAAGTAGGCGGAAAATAAAAGCACGCCATTTTACTCTTAACGAGTGGACAAAAATAAATGAGCACACACACACACACACACACACACACACTCTACACGAATTAAAAGAAAGCAATAAAACTATCTCCTACACACATACACTCTACATAATTGAAGAAAGCGATAAAAGAAAGCATGAAAATTTATCTCCTACACACACACACTCTACGTAATTGAAGAAAGCATAAAAGAAAGCATGAAAATTTATCTCCTACACACACACACTCTACATAATTGAAGAAAACATAAAAGAAAGCAATAAAATTATCTCCTACACACACACTCTACATAATTAAAGAAAGCATTAAAAGTTATACTCATACACTCACACACACATACATCATGAAAATTAAAAAGAACAAAATGAAAACCTAACTCATACACTCACACACACAAACTAAAAACCAAATGAAAGTTACCTAAAAATTAAAACAAATGCTTTTTTATACTTGGATTTTAACTAAAACTCATAAAAAGAACAAATTAAAATGAAAGAGAACAAAAGTTTTTCAAAACAAGTCAAAAACTAAAGGCTTTCAAAAATTAAAATAACAACTTTTTCATTCTTAGGTTTTCATAAAAATGATTAAAAAGTGAAAAGAAATTGAAAAGAACAAAAAAGTTTTACAATCCTAAAACAAAGCTAAGTAAAAAAAACAAAATCACTTTTAAAATCTCTTTTACAAATACATAAGAATGAAAACATTAAGCTCTAAGAAAAGGACATGGTGAGAAAGAGAAAATCTTATCATACATTTCATTTGGAGATAAAATTTATGACAAACCAAATATGAAGACAAGTTAAAAACATAGAAAATAAACATGTTACACTCATACACACACACACACACACACACACACACACACACACACACACACACACACACACACACACACACACACACACACACACGCTTTTCATAAAAAATAAGAACAAGGATATACAAAGGGATAAAAATGAGAAAGAAAGTGAGCACACAAGTTCATTCCAAGGCCATTTGAGAAGAGAAAAGCTAACATATTTTATTTATTAAAGGGAACTATTACAAAGCTAATACAAAGCTAATATAAACATAAAGAAAAAGGAGGATAGAGTTCTCCTTACATGGCAAAGGAATACATCAGGGCAGCCCACAAAACACACTAAAGTGGCTCAAAAAAGTGAACCCTTGGCCCTTACAGAAATGGGCAATTTATAGGAAAAAAAATCCATGTGCACGCCCTCCGACACGAGTATGTCGGGGGGGGGGGGGGGGGTGTCAGTACTATTTGCGATGTGATCCGGCGATTTGAAGACATAGTTGACTTCGGGCTTCATACGAGGATGTCACGCCCCTGGTCACGGGCGTGACTCTGGGCATGTCAGGGAGGTAGATCCGGCGTGGGTTGCGTAAAAAGTCGCCGACAGCATCTTGTCGACCAGGTGGAGGAGTACACGTGTCGGTCATGCCCGTGTCTCTATCTACACGGGGCGTGTCGGGTTGGTCTCGACGAGTGTCGAGAGCATTGTGTCGAAAACCTTTGCCGAGTCTGGAAGTTGTCGAGCTAAAAATGTCGAGAGCCAGTGACACGGGCGTGTCGAGTTGGCTAATACGGGCGTATTCGGTTGGTCGACAAATATCGAGAGCAGAACGTCGAGTATGGAACACGGGCGTGTCAGGTTGGCTGACACGGGCATGTTCGATTGGTCGACAAACGTCGAGAGTGTTTCGTCGAGCTGGATGCCTTGATCGTCGATTGGGCATGACACGGGCTTGTCGGGTTAGCTGACACGGGCGTGTCAGGTCAATTTTTGACCATTTTCTGAAAAATTTCAGAAATCAAAATTAAGTTAAGTTAGGTAAATATTTACAAAAAGAAACATATTTATAAACAAAAATAACTAAAAACTATGAATAAGAGCGAAAATGATATAAATAAAATACTAAAGTATGCGTATATTTACAACTCATCAAATACCCCCATACTTAAGATTTTGCTATTCCAGTGCAAAAGTTTGAAGTGAACTTATAAGGAATAGAAAAAATTCTAAGTTTAGCTACCGATTAATTAATTATAAGAGAGATCTAAATAAACATACGAGGTGCAAGAGTTAAGTCCTAAAATTATGTAGATGATTTAAATAGCGCAAAAGTTTTGGCCAAAAGACTTCTTGATGTAATCAAATAGAAAGCAAAAATTGTACTGATTAGATAAACAAAAATAGTTTGGAATTATATGAACTTTAGCTTATAGGAGTTTTATTGGAAATAATGCAATTTATAAATTATGCTCTCAAAAAGATTTTTAAATTAATTCTAGAATCGTGAAATTGGCTAAGGGGGTTGATGTTGGTTTATGAAGAGGGTTTGGATATTGAGCTCAGGTGATTTTTTTCTCGAACCTCCATTTTTTTGGATTTATTAGGAAAATGAAATCTTATTTTCCTAATATCATTTTTTTCAACTTCATAATAAAATTGACCAAATGCATATGTGTGGGACTAATGAATTTTATCCTCTTACTCCGTAACATATAATCTTTTTAAATTATTGGGTGCCTATGTTTACGGAACGAAATCTTATTCTCATTGACATAGAATCTTTTTATAATAATTTTTTTGTTGGGATAGAAATTTTATCATGCCAAGTAAGGCATGATAAGAGGAGAAAAAAAACTAGATTTTTAATTAAAATATTTTTGAGAGCAACCTTAATAAATTGTACGTTCCAATTTTTCAGAAAGCTAAAAGTAAACATAATTAAATTCTATAATCGTTAGTTTCTAACATAATACAGCTGCTCCTATTAATGAAAAATTAGAAGTAGTGCCTAAAACGAGTTCGCTATTTTTAACAAAACATAATGAATTCTTTAAAACTTAACCCCAGCTATTTAAATATTTCAATCGATAATTAACAAACAAATAGCAAACAAAGAATTAATAAAATTCACATATAAATAAACTCAAAACAGAATTTTTGAATAGCAAGAAAATTAAGAATGATGTATTTGATTTATTTGTTTGAAAACAATTTTTTTGGATTTTTAGAGTTTTTATCATCATTTCATCGTTTTTTTTGTTTTTAATTTATTATCTTCTTTTTTTGATTTTTTTTTTGTTGTACTCAATTTTTTTTGAAATTTTGATTTATTATCTTTTTTTTGTAATTTTGTGTTTATGTCTTTAATATATACATACTAAAGAAAGTAAAATGCAGAACATTTTTTTTTTTGAATTTTTAAGTTTTGCAAATTTTTTTTTAATTTTTAAGAAAATTTTCATTATATTTACAAAAAGTGGGAGAAAAGGAGAAGTTTTTTTTACAAGAATGAGAGAGAAAAGGAAGGGGGAGAGAGAGAAGAGTATTTACAAAAAAAATATTTACAAAAAATATTTACAAAAATATTTACAAAATGAAACTAAATATTTTTGGATTTTTTGTTTTTTAATTTTTTGTATTTTTTTTAATTTTTTGGAATTTTTATTTTTAAGGATATTTACAAAAATATTTACAAAATGAAGATTTTAGTTTTATAATTTTTTGGAATTTTTGTAATAAAAAGTAAGGAAAAGAAAAAAATTTGGATTTTTCATTTTTAAGTTTTTTTTGTTTGTTTTTTTCATTTTGAAATGCAGAAAAGTTGAAGTGTAGAAAGTAAAGCACGAAAATACCTCCATAGTTAAGTCCAACATTGTCCCCAATGTTGTAACATAAGTATGCGGAACAAATAGGAAATGCAATATATACAAAGAAAATAAAGAGAGGGGGGGGGGGGTAGAAGTTTCCCTGAAATGCGTTTGGGGAGGCCGATCAGAAAACCTGCGTTTATTAGAAAAAGCAGCAAACATAATAAGGAAAGAGCGAAAAAGATAAACGAGGGGTGCCTCCCAAGAGCGCTTTGTTTATAGTCATGTAGCTTGACTATTTTGGCGGGTTTATAATGTGGAGGAAAGTTATGGTTTTGTTAAAACCGATCACTGGATCGCCCGGTGTACAAGACTTTAACCAATGACTGTTTACTTTAAACGAACCTTTTTCCGGGTGGGAGATGAGTACGGTCCCATATGGAAAAACTTCTTCAACTAGGAAGGGATCAGACCATCTAGATTTTAGTTTACCCGAAAAAAGCCTATGACGTGAATTGTAAAGAAGGACAAGATCGCCCGGAGAAAATAATTTTAGGGACTTGATTTTTCGATCGTGATATAACTTAGAACGCTCCTTATAGAACTTATTTCTCTCGTAAGCGTTTGCACGCCATTCATCGAGCTCGTTTAGTTGCAGTTTCCTATTCTGAGCGGCTAAGTTGGCATCGAGGTTTAAGAGTTTTAAAGCCCAAAGAGCGCGATGCTCTAGTTCTACAGGTAAATGGCACGCTTTGCCATAGACTAACCGGAACGTCGTACAACCAATTGAGGTTTTGTATGCTGTCCGATACGCCCACAACGCATTGTCGAGTTTAACGGACAAATCTTTCCTATTTAGTGAAACAGTTTTCTCAAATATTAGCTTGATCTCTCGATTGACTACCTCTACTTGGCCACTAGTTTGCGGGTGGTAGGGGGTGGCGAGTTTGTGCGTGACTCCGTATTTAGCTAACGTCTTAGCCATAAGAGCGTTACAGAAATGTGCTCCCCTATCACTAACAATTACGCGAGGTGTGCCGAAGCGAGAAAATAGTTTTTTAAGAAATGTAACGACGACTCGCGCGTCGTTGGTGGGGAGATCTTGTGCTTACGCCCACCTCGATATGTAGTCGAACGCTACTAAAATATACATATTTTTGAAAGAGGGAGGTAGGGGGCCAACAAAATCTATGCCCCATAAATCGAAGACTTCGCATTCTAAAAACAGGTTTTTGGGCATCTCATCGCGACGAGAGATGTTACCTGACCGCTGACAGCTATCGCATGCGCGCACAAAAGTGTACGCATCTTTGAAGAGAGTGGGCCAAAAGTAGCCCGCCTCTAGCGCCTTCCGAGTAGTCCGGTTGGCTTGATAATGCCCACCGGCTGGACCCTCGTGGCAGTGCTTAAGAATTTGCAAGCACTCCACACCTGCAACGCATCTTCGGACCGCTTGGCCCTTTCAGATACGAAAAAGAAATGGGTCCTCCCAAAAGAAATTTTTCAAGTCAGAAAGGGATTTCTTCATTTGATGACTTGAAAACTCTTTAGGAAGCACCCGCGCTACTAGGTAATTTGCAAAATATGCGAACCAAGGCGAAGATGACGAAGAATTATGAATGGCTAGGAGGCGTTCCTCGGGGAATCGTTCATTTATTTCCGATTCGACGAGCGCTTCCGCACCCGGATTTTCTAAGCGGGAGAGGTGGTCTGCCGCTAGATTTTTCGCGCCCCTCTTATCTTGAATCTCCAAATTAAACTCTTGTAGGAGGAGAATCCAACGAAAAAGGCGGGGCTTCATATCATTTTTAGCTAATAAATATTTAAGAGAGGAGTGTTCGGTAAATATGATAACTTTAAATAACGTTATATACGAGCGAAACTTATCAAAAGCGAAGACGACGACTAAGAGTTCTTTTTCCGTTGTCGTGTAATTTACTTGTGCGGAAGTGGGCGTCTTGCTAGCGTAATAAATTGGATGAAAATGTTTTTCTACGCGTTGGCCAAGAATGGTGTAACGTATAAGACCCCCTCCCCCTTACCAAGGAGGGCTACCAGGTCTTATGCCCAGAACCGCCGTCTTACGGTGGCACTAACGTACGGGTTAGTCGACACCGCAACACGCCGATCCTGCCGGCTTTTACGATCATATAACATGTAGGCCATTATGAGAAAAAGAAGAATAGCAGTATATCAAATCTACTAGTCCATAAGTCACAGGGTACATGTCATATATATGGAATGAAAAGTACAGAAACATAGTCCACAATGAGTACAAAATGAAAGAGTAATAAGGTCTTATGCCCAGTACAACATATCAACTCTCTCTCTCAAATAAAAGAGGAAGCTATACTAATACATAAAAACTCGTCCCACCTGAGGACGCACAGTAGTGGTAGTAGCCTGCTGTAGCGGTATCTGCTCCTCAAGTCCTGTCTCCTCATCGTGCTGGTGCTCCATCACCACGGGCTCCTAAAAATAGTATGGTCACCGACCATTTGTCAAAAATACTACGTCGTTTCCTCCGTACCTCGCCCCGCAACTCCCAGGCACCGAGCGAGAGGACGAAGCGGAGGACAACAAGGGGTAGCAAGGTGGAAATAGGTGATAAAATCTAACTAGCAGTTATAATGGATATTATTATTCTATTCTAGCAGTTCTAAGTATATGGTACAAGTAAAGTGCAGAACTAGTAAGGAAGTAAAGAACATAAAGTAAGAGCATGGAAATAAAACTATTCTACCACTATACTACCATCACAAAAGTACCCTAACTTATATAAATGCCCATACAAATATATAAGTTAGGATTTCTAGGAAATTTAACTTATCATATAAAAGAGCCCATACTAATTTATATGATAAGGATCTATGAAGCGCATGAGCTAATATGAATGAATGTTATGATGAAATTTTATGCACAGGCAAGTGCAACTCACACACAACGACTCTGTGATCACAGACCTTTAGTTCCCACTTTTTGAGAGCTAGTATCACTCACGGGTACCACCGCTGTGGCTACGGCAGCAGCGGAGCCGACGTCTCCACTTCTAGGCCGGTATGCACACTACCAAACCTTAGACCCCTCTCATACGCCTCTGTACACGTCCAAGGTGCACTCTAGAGTCTCGCGTACGTACTTTGCTGACAACCCGTCAGTCTTATTGGGTCAGATGTGCGTTATCGGGGATCGTCCTCCAGACCGCAGTGTAAAACAACCCACTGGACCCTCTAACCATCACAACCTCCTGGTGCACCGTACTGCCATCGGTGTGACGAACGGCCAGTACCACATGCCCCACCACTATATTTATGCACATGCAAGAATTTCATTCCGAGCCCTTAGCTCGCAGGACCAACCTGCCATGAATCCCACAAACCCAACACGGGTGAGAACGCACAATAGTGTCTTTATTCCAATTCCCTCAAACCCTACATGGGTGAGCATATATCATGAAACTCTCCAACCCTACACGGGTGAGAATGTACTACAATGTCCTAACCTATTTGACTACTCTTGTCTACGGATTATTTTACTTAGTGATTTAAGGTGAATCCCAGGACTGCCCAGGGTATACCCGGTGAAGGGCTCTCGGGGGCACTAGGAACTACGATGTGATTACACCCAAAGTTCCCTTTCGCAAGGATATTTACTTTAGTTGATGACTACCCATAATTCACCCCATCTCTCATTGTTGCTCTGGAACAATCCTAATGACTTAAGACATTACCGGAACACCGACGGTCTTCCGTCGGCCTCCACTCCAGTTAATACCTAAGGACTTGTACTTTTATTCTCGTCACTAACAATACTACCCACCAGGGTTATTCACCAACTTCAGTCTCCAGCTCAACGTCAATCTATCCCCCGGCGGTCCTTATATTCTAACTCATTTATGCTATACACAGTCCATGACCTAATACCACCCGAAATGAAACTTCCAATCCCTCTATCCACATGCCTCAAATCATTTATCCTAGGGTGATATGGACCTACATGATGACTATGATGAATTTCCATAATTTTCCTAAGTCATTAAGGGCTTTAATTAAATTATTAATTTAATCCCCTAGGGCATTTAATACATGAAGTATCACAAATTTAAATCCACTGACCTAAGGAATTTTTCTTGAGATGTATCTTGGTGTCATATTGCCGTCTACCAAAATTTATAATTTTCCTTTGATTATTTCTATTTATTCCTTGATTAATACAAAATTCATACAATTGTCATTTTCCAAATGAAGTAAGAGGAATACATTATTGAAAATTCTAGGAAAATTACAGAGCTTATATATCATTAATTTAAGGCTAATGGCAGAGTTTCATCAACTTCTATAGTGTCATGGCCTACCAAATTCAATTCTTTACAATTTACCAAAATGCCATTATAAATTTTAAAAATTTACTAATCCATCCAGAAATTCTGAGATAAATATCCAAGGTTATTTATTCACAAATACAGCTCTAGAAAATTTTTCATAATTTTCTACGGAGTATTACGTCAATTTCTAATTAAATGTTATATTGACAAAAACTGTAATTTCTACATAACTCCACTTAAAATTCATCAAACAAAGGAATAAAAATTTTCAGGAGTTAAGTCTAACATGATATTGACCCTGACAAAAATTGGGTATTTTATCTCAAGGATAAGCCTATTCTAAAATTTATTTATCAAAAGGTCCAATTTTTCAAAAATTCCAAATAATGAGATTTTTGCTTCCAAAAATCCCATTATTACTATGAGGGGTGTATTATACCCTACTATGTCCCTATAAATACAATCAGGATTTTTGAGTGTTCCAAGTTGGCTGAAAACACAATATTTCATTTGAGGCTAAATGCACACCAAGCCTATATCAAGCCAACACATGCAAGTGGAATTACCCAACATGCATTGGTCCAAATTGGCTGAAATCTTAAACACACACTGATAATGCCACTAAGGACATGCCACCAAATTTGGGGCCATTTGGAGCCATACAACTCAAATTATTTCATTTATTTTCTTTTTGATGATTAAGCAAAAACTATAGGAAATGGATCCCCATAAATTCTCAATTTTTGGCAGGGGCTAAATATGCCCTAATCAAGCACGTGTCCAAAAATTGGAGCCATTTTGATTACTGGTTTGACTTGGGCATCCAAATGAAGTTCTGCCATTGTCTAGGACCAGTCTTAGGAAAACTGCCCTACAGGACTGTATACTACACAAAATCACAAATTTAAGGTGGCCAATTAAAGGTAAGACAGTCAGCTACAATTGTCATTTTGAGTCCAGTTTATGGAAATGCCTATAAGAGGCCTACAAATGACATACAAAGTCACTGAATAAGTGTGACAATAATTTGATTTGATTTCATTTAATATATAATAAAATAATTTGATTTTTAAATAATGCACAACACGAATCTTAAAGCAGGAATGGAAGACATCCATTTATCTTCTCCACCCGTCCAACTGCTGAGATCAAGCCGACCTGTGGATATTACGGGGCCATTTCCGGCCACCAGAGGCGGCGCCACCCCCGGCCAACGGTGCCATCACCTTCATGGTGGTGGTGGCTATCGTTTCCCGGTGATGGGGCTGCGGGAGACGGCGGCGACGGCGATCCCGAGCAGTTAAGAAAGCTTGGAAAAATCTCTCATTTCTCCCATGGCATCGGTCTCAATTGAGCCCGATATCTAACCTAGTTGATCTAGGATTCTAGTACGGGTAGAGGTGAGGTGAAACAGAACTGTATGGCGGCGCGACGGCGAGTTTGGCGGCGGGTGGCCATGGTTCTATAGCTCCGGCGATCTCCTACTCAAAATCACGATTCTCCACCGTTTGCTTCGATCCAGTAATCGATTTCCACTCCTCTCCTCTCTTTGAAGCTGATGGTGGGGGTGATTTGGGCTGAGAGGGGGTGTATGTGGAGATAACTCCAATGGGGGGGGGGGTCGGGTTGAGCTTTGGTTGCTCCACCCATGGTGCTAAGTGGTCACCATGCTCTAAATTCTTCTGGAATTTCCTGAGGATGCCGACCAGCATGTGTTGGGCAGAGAATTGCAGCTGAAGGGGTGGCCATGTGGCCACCCTTCCTCTTCATCCCCATTTCTCTCTCCTCTTCCTCTTAAAATCCCATTTCTACCCCTTTGCATGCACTCTCTCTCCTGATTTTGGGGGTTGGAAGTTGTCTTTGACCACTTGGGTTGGGCATGGGCTGATTTGGATGGACTTAGCCCAATGGGAATGGGCTTGGCCTTCATTTTCTCTTTTAGGCTAAATGGGTTGACTTGCTTGACTTGAGTTGACTTGGTCAACCAATGTGAGTGGGCTGACCCCACTTTGATGGTCATGAGCCTAGTGGCACCACCCAACTTGGGTTGGGCCAAGGGGATGCCCCACTTGGGCTAATTGGGCCTATAGGTATAGGTTTGACCATATTAGGGCCATGATTGACTTTGGTCAATTAGGGTCAAAGGGTTGACCTAATGGCATGCCCTAGGGTCCACTTAGATTGTTTTAGGGTTAGGGCAATGTGGTGGGGTCATGGTGTGGTTAGGGTTCCTATTTAGGCTAGTTTGACCTAGTTTGACTTTTTCCCCTTAGTGGGCCCACATGGCTACAACCCACTACCCAGGGTCAAACCTAGCTAAATCCCCTATCACCCACCCCATGCCTAACCCAATCTAAGTTGAGGGGTCTAAAAGTAACATGGGATGTTACAAATCCCAATAAACAAGAAAATAATTTCGTCCCCGAAATTTCAATTCGGGTCTACGGGGTTCTACTGGCAAGAATTATAAGAAATTTTAACCTGTAAACTAAAGTATACCTGAAGTGAACAGCTCCGGGTGTCGCTCCAGCATTAGATCTCTCGGCTCCCAAGTGTGTTCCTCCCGTCCATGGTTGGACCACAACACCTTCACAAGAGGGACCTTCTTCTTCCGCAACACTCGTACATCTGTATCATCAATCCGGATCGGCTCCAATCTGACGGATCTATCTAGCGCTATCGGACCGGCTGTAGTAGTAACATGCTGCTCCGGCCATAGGAGAGCTCTTCGTAAGGAAGAGACATGGAAAACATCATGTAGTGCACCCAACTCCGGTGGCAGCTGCAGTCGGTAAGCTAAGGGGCCGATCCGCTCCAGGATCCAGTACGGCCCCATGTATCGAGGACTGAGCTTCTTGTGCCTCCGCACCCGAGAGACACCGTGTACTGGACGTATCTTCAAGAAAACCCTGTCTCCAACATGGAACTCCACCTTCCGGTGCCGAGCATCATAATACTTCGCCTGTCTGCTCTGGGCCTCTAGCAGCCGATCCCTGATCAAATGTACCTGAGCCTCAGTATCCTTTATATAATCAGATCCAAGAGCCTTGGTATCCACATCCTGAACCCATTATAGCGGTGTCCGACATTTCCTCCCATAAAGTGCCTCATAAGGAGCCATCCTGATGCTAGCCTGGTGGCTGTTATTGTAGGAGAATTCGATCAGTGGTAGTAGCCTTTCCCAAGGCTTCCCTGTATCCAATATGCACAGTCGGAGTAGATCCTCCATGGTCCGGATGGTCAGCTCGGTCTGTCCGTCAGTCTGCGGGTGGAAGGTGGTACTAAAAGTAAGCCGAGAACCCAAGTAAGCATGCACGGCCCTCCACTCGCTCGAAGTGAACCGACCATCATGGTCCGAAACAATCGTCCTGGGAATGCCATGGTATCTGACAAACTGCTCCACAAATAGTCTCACCAGAACCACAACTGGGGCATCCTTCTGAACTGGAATAAAGAGTGCTAACTTGGTCAGTCTGTCTACTATGACCCATATAGAATCATGCCCAGAGTGGGAGCGAGGTAGTCTGTGCACAAAATCCATAGCAATGTCCTCGAACTTCCACTCTAGGACTGGCAGTGGCTGTAGCAAACCTACTGGGCTCTTACATTCCGCCTTCACGCGCTGACATGTCTCGCAGAATGTCACAAAATGAGTGATCTCCCTCTTCATCCCAGGACAATACATAGAACCCCGCAAATCTGCCCACATCTTGGTGATGCCGGGATGCACTGAATATCTGGAGCAATGAGTCTCTCTGAGTATGTCATCCCGGATACTGCCCCTGCTAGTATGTAAATGCGTCCACGGAATCGAAGAAGATCATCCTGTAGCGTGTAGTCCTCAACCTTGCCCCTTTCTAGGGCACTGAAAATCGGCTGTAATACAGCATCCAGCCTCTGATGTGTTCGGATGTGCTCCCGTATATCATCACCACTGATCACTGAGCTCAAATACTCTCGATATACCACTGGTTCGGCCTCAGATACCATGGTAATGTGCATGTCTTCCATCATCCGTAACAACTCTATAGACATCAACCGAGGCTCCGGTCCAGAAGTGCCGACCCTCCTACTCAAAGCATCTGCTACTGTGTTTGCTTTCCCCGGATGATAGTGGATCTTATAATCATAGTCGCAGAGGAATTCCAGCCATGTCCTCTATCGTAGGTTCAAGTCCTACGTATTGATATATTTAAGATTCTTGTGATCTGAATAAATATCACAATGAATCCCGTATAAGTAATGTCTCCACATCTTTAGGGAGAATACCACAGCCCCGAGCTCTAAGTCATGTACCAGATAGTTATATACATGCTTATTCAACTGTCTAGAAGCACAAGAAATAACATGTCCATGCTGTATTAGGACAACACCCATCCCCTGGTAAGAGGCATCTGTGTAGATCTGAAATCCTTCGCTCCCGGATGGAAGCACAAGAATAGGGGATTAGATGAGTCGGTCCTTCAGCTCCTGAAAAGCCGTCTCGCACTGCTCTGACCAAACAAAATCTGCATCCTTATTCGTCAAGGACGTGAGGGGGAGTGCTATCCTCGAGAACCCCACCACGAACTTACGATAATACCCTGCTAGCCCCAAGAAACTGCGAATGTCGGATGCGGTCTTTGGCCGTGGCCAATCCCTCACTGTCTCTATCTTGGCTGGGTCCACTGCTAATCCAGCCCCACTGATAGTGTGCCCCAGGAAAGCCACCTCCTGTAGCTAGAACTGGCACTTTGAAAACTTTGCATACATCTGGGACTCCCTCAGCCTCTGCAATACCTGCGTCAAATGCTCTGTATGCTCCTCCTGAGTCCGGGAATATATTAAAATGTCGTCGATGAATACAATCACGAAGCGGTCTAAGAAGGGCTCGAATACACTATTCATTAGACTCATGAATGCAGCAGGGGCATTTGTGAGCCTAAAAGGCATCACCGTGAACTCATATAACCCATAACGTGAACTGAATGCCGTCTTCGGTATGTCCTCTTCCCGGATGCGGAGCTGGTAGTAACCGGATCGCAAATCTAGCTTAGAGAACCAGAAGGCTCCCTGCAGCTGGTCAAATAGATCATCTATCCGAGGCAGTGGATAGGTATTGCGGACCGTTAACCGGTTCAGCTCCCGGTAATCTATGTATAGTCGTAACGACCCGTCCTTCTTCTTTACAAAGAGAACTGGCGCTCCCCACGGTGACGAACTGGGCCGCACAAATCCCGACTCAACTAGCTCCTGAAGTTGAGTCCTGAACTCTGCCAACTCTCTAGGAGCCATCCTGTAAGGTGCCCGGGATACCATCCTCGCTCCCAGTACTAGCTGAATCCTGAAATCCAAGTCTCTGGCTGGTGGTAGCCCGGGCAATTTCTCCGGGAACACGTCAGAGAAATCCCAGACCACCGGAATATCTGAAATAGAAGTCTTTGCTCCCACCATCTCAAAGCAGATAAGGTAAACTTCTTCACCCTGCTCGTGGGCCTTCACAGCCTGTACAGAAGATAACAATATGTGGCAGATAGGCTGAATACCTTTGATGAAAACATGGGAGTTGCCATGCCTTAGTGTGATCCTTCTTGATGGGCAATCTATCTGAGCATGGTTCCGATGTAACCATGTCATGCCCAAAATCAAGTCGAAGTCCTGCAGCTTCAGAATAGTTGCTGGCGCCTCAAATGCCTTGCCGCCAATCTCGGCCTCCATATCACAATGGGCAGTGGTCCGCAGTTCTGACCCATCGGGTAGACGCACCCTTATCTCTAGTCCAGGAAATCTTTCCACGCCTTCGAGTTCGTCTATGAAGGCCTCAGATACGAACGAGTGCGAAGCACCCATGTCGAAGAGAGTATGTGCGGGCTTGCCGCTGATCATTACTATGCCTGAGGTTTTTTTAAGTTAAAATTAATTGTTACCCTATAGTTCCAGGTACTATATAATTGAAAACTCAAGGAATTTAATAATAATCTTAAGTACCTGTGATAACCTCCTCTGGGTTCCTCTTCTCCGTGAGGTCCAAAGCGTATATCTATTCCTGATTGCATCCCCTGCCGTGATATCCCCGGCCTCGGCCTCGTCCTCGGCCTTGACCTTGGCCCTGCTGTACTGGGGCCACTGGAGGTGGAGGAGGAGGATGGAATCGATGCGGGCACTCTGACCTAATGTGCCCGGGCTGGCGGCATCCGTAACAAACTATGTTGGAACACCCTATTACTGATTTGGGCAAAGATCACTATGTCTCTTAGGAAACCTGTTTTGACCTCATTGTATAGATCTAAAGGTCAATTAGAATTGAGTCTAAGGGTTATTGCTTAGGTTTGGAAGCTGTCCTCAAGACCACATTTTTCAGTTTTGGAGACTAAGTCATTTCGTCGAGCTCACTTCGACGAATCGTCGAACTCCATTCGACGATCGTTGAGCTCACTTCGACGAATCGTCGAACTCCATTCGACGATCGTTGAGCTCACTTCGAAGAATAGTCGAACTCCATTCGACGATCGTTGAGCTCACTTCGACGAATCGTCGAACTCCATTCGACGATCTCTGAGCTCAACTTTGACAAGTCGTCGAACTCCATTCGATGATCTTCGAGCTCAGATCGACGATCTTGACTCCAGTTTGATTCTCTCTCTGAGCTCAGTTCGACGATAGTTGAGCTCAGATCGACGATCTCTGTTTCTGTCTAAGTCCAATCTCTGAGCTCAGTTCAACGATAGTGGAGCTCAGTTCGACGTTTTTCTGAAGAGTTCAATGTTGTTCAAGATTCAAATTCAGACAGCTGTAGAATTATTGTCAGCATTTAATTCAGAGATCTTGTAGCCGTTTTTAATTAATCTGGAGCAAGTTTCAAGGAATTTTCAAGGAATGTTTTGTTGGACTTTCCCCCAGAAGACAAATACAGTTAAGGAAGTAATTAATGACAGGCTAACAGCTATATTGGAAAAAGGATCATTTCTATTCAGATGAAAGGAATAAAAGATATATTCATTCTCTGCAACAAAACATAGAACAACTTCTGCAACAACTCTTACAACAATAATTACACAAGAGAAAGAGAAAGAGTTGCAGGCATTCTCAGGCTCAAAGATTTATACAAGAACACCATCACCAAAGGAGATCAAAAAAACTGAAATCTTCAGATCTCTTTTGATTCAAGTGTTCAAAGGACATCATCACTCAAGACTCCAGACACCTCACATTTCAGTTGTTGCTGAAATCATCATTTGCTGGAGATCAAATTTTCTGAAGGCCTATCACCCTACTGCAAAGCTTCACTTCCTGAACAACTACAGATCTCAGGGGGAGTTTTAACAACATCCACTATCTTCTCTCTGATTGTTGACAGAGAAGATCTTCTAATCCCTCTCTCTCTCTCTCTGCTGTAAAGGGTTTTTCAAACTCCCTTCAAAAGTTTGTGTTTGGTTTTTCAGCACCTTATCAAAAGCTCATTGGTGGCAAGACACCTGATCAAAAAATCTGGTTTGGTTTTTGAGCACCTTATCAAAAGCTCATTGGTGGCAAGACACCTGATCAAAAAATCTGATTTGGTTTTTGAGCACCTTATCAAAAGCTCATTGGTGCCCAGGACACCTGATCAACTCATCCTGCAGTGGATTCCTACCTAGGGTGGTAGAAGAGTGGATGTACCCAGGTTGATTGGGGAACCACTATAGCTCCTTGTGTCTTCTGGTTGCTTGTGTTTCTTTTTATTTCTGGCTGTGGTTTATGACTAGATTGCTCTGTGATTAGATTGCTTTGTAGATTGTGATTGCTCTGTGATTATTCTGTGTTTAGATTTACTTTATTTGATTTGCTTCCCTGTTCACATAAGAATACAACAACTATTGTAAAAAGTTTTACCAAGCACTATACTCTATTCACCCCCCCTCTAGAGTATATCAGATCTAGCTTGTACTTTCAATTGGTATCAAAGCCAGGTTGGTTAAACATACCACATCTTCCAGGTTGGTTAAAAATACCACACCTTGGCGGTTGCACAGGCTAACACCTGAACCTAAAGATTCCTCTAGTTAGATCTGATTGTTTTGAGTTTGTTATTAGAATTATTTATTCACAAATCATGGCCCAAAACAAAGATTATGCTAGCACCAGACCTCCAGTGTGCAATCTGTCTAAGTTTGCACTTTGGAAAGTAAGGATTAGACTGTACATGAATTCTATTGATAAGGACATTTTTAATTCTGTTTTGACAGTGTGTCCAAGACCTCCAGAGAACACAAGTACAAGTGCTATTCCACCTCCCTCAGGAACATATGCTGACATCAAGAAATGGAAAGTTGCAGATGCAAAGGCTATGAACATTCTAGCCCAGACTATGTCTAATGAGATTTTCCAAAGGTAGCTGAATGCAACTCAGCAAAGGAGATCTGGGACAAGCTATCTGAAATAGTCTCAGGATCTACTGATGAAAGAAAAGGCAAAAGATCTCACCTCATAACCCAATATGAGAATTTCAAGAAAGGAGAAGCTGAGTCAGTAGCAGAAATGTATAATAGACTCAGCCTGATAGTTAATGAACTGAAGACTTTGGATAAAGAAATCTCATTGACTGAGCTAAATGACAAAATCCTAATGTGCTTTCCAAGCACTTGGGACTCAAGGATCTGGCCAATCAAGGATGCCAGAAGTCTTAATGAGATCACAACAGAAACTCTCTTGGGCAAGCTCAAGTCTTATGAGCTGCTCATCAAAAATAGAGAAGAAGAACAGAAGGATACCTTACCAGCCACAAGAAAGGAAAAGTCAATAGCTTTCAAAGCCACTGAAGATCAGCCTGAAGACAAGGTCACAGGCAATGATGAGCTGCTTAGTCTACTGGCCAAAAGATTTTACAAAATGGCCAGAAAGGACTTCAGGAAGAGATCATACAAAGAGCATGACAAGCCAAGGTATGATAAATCAAATAATAAAGAAATTATTTGCTTTGGCTGCAGGAAACCAGGCCACATTGTGCCTGACTGTCCAGAGAACAAAAACAAGGACAGAAAGGACAAGAAAGAAAGAAGAAAGGACAAGGACTTCAAGAAGAATAGCAATGACAAACCCTCCCCCAGCAAGAACAAACATACAAGGAAGGGATTTGTTGCTGAATCTTGGAGTGAGACAGAAGAAGAATCTGAAACTTCTGCCAGCTCAAGTGATAATGAGGATGATGCTGAAGAAAAGGAATTCTGCATGATGGCTATCAATGCCTCACAACACAATTCTGATGCAGAAGAGTCAGAGTCAGATTCAGAGACTCAACTTGAAGAGTACCAGGTAATAAGTTCTTTTGATTTCAATTCTGAGGACTTTAAGTATGAATTTAAAGCACTATGTTTGGACTTATTAAAATCTGAGAAGGAAATCATTTCTCTCAGAAATCAATTGTCTGAACACAGTACCTTAAAGTCAGAAAACCTCAAACTCTCTGAGGAGTTGGAGTGCTGTAGGGAGCAGATAGCTTCACTGAAAGGTGAGCTATCAGAGGCCAAGAAGCTTGAAGAATCCCTCAATGGGAGAAGCATCAAGCTAATGGACATCACAAGCACAGTGAACTCTAGATTCAATAGTACACTGGGCTTGGGTGCTTCATCTAGCCAACCTATAGTACTAACAACCCCAATTAAATTTATCTCTGATAAAGGGAAGGGAGTTGTAGAGGTAGCTAGGAAAAATTCTGACTTACCCAAGAAAGCCAAGGTTCAACAGAAATCGTCGAACGGAGCTAGACGATCGCCGAATGAAGATCGACGATCTCAGGCAAAATCGTCGAACTCAGGTCGACGATCTCTAAACACTGAACTCTGCCACAGTCGATCGTCGAACGGAGCTCGACGATCTGACCCAAGAAATCAAGTGTTCAACAGAAATCGTCGAACGGAGCTAGACGATCATCGAATGCAGATCGACGATCTCAGGCAAAATCGTCGAACTCAGGTCAACGATCTTTAAACACTGAACTCTGCCACAATCGATCGTCGAACGGAGCTCGACGATCTGACCCAAGATCGTCGAACGCAGCTCAATGATCGTCGAGCAGAGATCAGAGATTTGAAAACTTCTTCAAGGGTAAATCAAATTCCAATCCTAGGGGTCCTTCATCCAGATTTAACCCTTATACTGAATGGATAATACCTCCAAGGAGATATTATCCTGAAGGTTATAAGAGTCAATCAGGGATGTCATTTATTTCTGAATTTAAAGGTTATCAACCTAGGCCCAAGGTAAACTGGGTCAAAAACAAGTAAATTGCTTTATGTGCAGGTGAAGACCTATCCAACATCAAACCAGCAATGGTATTTGGATAGTGGGTGCTCAAATCACATGACAGAAAATAAGGACAACTTCACATCCTTTAAAGCCAAGCTTGGACCCAAAGTCATATTTGGTGATTCAAACTTTGGACTGACAAAAGGATATGGTGCAGTTCAGATTGACACAGTTACATTCAAGAAAGTAGCCTATGTGGAAGGACTGAAGCACAACTTGGTCAGCATCAGTCAGCTATGTGATGAAGGCTACCAGGTGACTTTCAGCAAATCCTTATGTAAGATCAAATCAGAGGACAACACAACTATGTTGACAGGTAAAAGGAAAGATAACATTTATTTAGTAGTCTTTCTTTCAACAGAAGTAGATATTTGCCTATTTAATTCTATTTGTAGACCTAATGAGTTATGACATAAGAGACTAGGACATATAAACCTTAGAACCATTGCTAGGCTATCCAAGGACAACCTTGTTAAAGGACTACCTTCTGGCCCCTACAAGAAGGACGCGCTCATGTGGGTGCAGTGGTGTGTGATGCAATGAACTAATCAAAATAAAACTATAAAAGCTTCTAGTATGCACATGAGATGTGCACGTACAAAAGGCAACAAAACTGGCTCTCCCCCAGACTTAAACTAAACAACATAGCATATGATAGAGAAATTAAGATCATAAAGAGCTAAGGGAAGAGGTTACCCAATGCTCAGCTAGTGAGTATACCAGAAGACGCGTGAAAAACTGAAGCAAGTCCGCCATACGAAGAATCACACCCCCGCTAATGCGATGTTGTCAAGAATACCTGCAGGGGTGAGCTTCGTAAAAACAAAACAAAATATACAAAAAGAAATGCTAAAACTAAAATATACATAAAAAAAATAAAATGCAGAAAATGAAAGATAAGTACTGGGGTTATTGTCATCCCAGCACGACTTATTAAATTCTAAACAGTTCTAGCTTATAGGCCTATGAAATAAAAAGTGCACAGGTAACTGGCCTAATATCCGTTTTGGTAACGGGTACCGATACGATGATAGAGCGGTTACCCCTCTGCCTAAATAATCATACCTGCTCCTCGCAGGCAGAGGAAATAGGAAGTAGGATGAGGAGGAGGCCTGGTCCTCACTCATCTCACCACAAAATGAATCCTTGCCAGCAAGGTTTCGTCCACCACAAGTTCGCTGGGGGCGAAGGTGACGGCAGGGGCTTCCACTGTGAAGGAGGTAGGAACCTCCTCACATAAGAGGATGCACTCGTCGACAGCCTGAGCGCAGGGCTCAACGTCAACCCAACTTACCCGTGGAGATTCAACCTGCACAGGCTCAGATAAGGAAGGGTGATCAAGAAATAAACGAGACGAAGAACATAAGGAAATAATCGGGGGAGTGATCCCGGTTTCACTGCCCAAAGGCTGAGGTAGAAAAATATCGTCAGCAATGTCGACAATGCTACAAGGCTTGGCCGGATCCATAGAGGCCTCTACCAAGACTTGGACTTCCTCCTTTGGTATCAAGGGAGAATCCTCGACACCAAGAAGGTTGTCCTCCTCCATGGGAGTGGAAACAACCCATGTATCACAAGCCTCAACTTGTGTTGCATCGTTGAAAATGTCGCCAGAAGCGACTGAAGTAGAATGCACAAAAGGCGGAAGAACTTTGCTTGGATAAAAGTCAAGCGCAGGTTCCTCACAAAGAATCGGCTCCACGCTTGGAGATGTATGCACAGGAGAGATACGCTCAGCCACGTCGAAGCCTAGATCAGCCACACATCTGGCGATTGTGTCCACATAATTCCCTTCAACAAATGAAGGTGACAGGGATACATAACCAGAAGATGAAGGTGTGCCACCAAGGGTAGGAGTCGGGATGATCCGGATGTCCGGCTCATCATCCTCTTCCATAACACGGAGGTACTCGGCACAATCCTTCAGGACATGATCTGTTCTACGACAATACAAACACTTTCTCCCATTACGCTGCGGTCCTTGTGTTGCCGAAGAGGAATATGAGAACGGTGTATGTGGCGAGGACGATTGACCATAAGCTCGGGGCACAGTGTTCGAAAGGCTGTACGAATACAGTATCTCATGCATTGTGCGCTGAGGATTATGGTCAATATCTCTCGTAGGGCATTCATGACTAGAGTGGGAAGGCTTCCCACACAAACGACATTGAGCATACGAATATCCCCACATGGTGTCGAAACAGCAGATTCAAAATAAATTGTGCAAATTACTAAATCCAACAATATATTACTATAATTGCCTAAACAAACAATAGAAAGGAAGACAAAACAGAAATAAAACAAAACAAAAGCGATTTACAAAGGAAAAGGAAAACAATCTCACGTCTCCCTCTCCAGAAACTCACACGACTGTGTTCCCCGGCAACGGCGCCAAAAACTTGATGCGTGTAATTCGGCAAGCGCACCGGTCGCACAAGTAATAAAGTTTTGGGAATAAATCCCCGAGTGTCAGTCTCTTGAGGAATGCAATTAGCATAGAACTGCAACAGTACCGAGAATATCGTTATGAGAGTTAAAAATAGAACAAAAAGGAAATTGCGGACTAGGGAGATTGTGGATGTTTGATCTACTGAACTAGTAAAAGTTATGCGGGTCGAAGGCATAGCTTCGCAAGGTGAAGTGGGTTTGTCGGCCGCGATGCCGAACTTCAGTTGGGCGAGTGGAAGGGAAGCTAATGGATTGCAGTGTTCTTGTGTGGAGTGCAATCAGACAAGGCACGAGAATGAAGTGGATGTGGGGTGAGTGAGGCGCATTCACAGACAAAACTCACAAGCATAAGAAGATACTAACATTCCAATAACTATAAAATAAACTTGATGTTCAGGGATGGAAATGTTCATTACACTGCTCAAAACATTCATAACACAGAGGAAGGGGAAGAGGAGTAAACCAAAAGAGAATGAAGATCCACCGCGGGTCGTGGCCGGAGTAGCGAGTTGTCAATCCGCTTCCGGGCTCAGTCCAAGGAGGCTTCCGGTACCAACGATCTGTCACCTCGAAGGCCTTTAAGTCCGTTCTCTAGGTTATCTACTTCACCAACTCTGCAGGAAAGCTTGGGGTTGAAGTCATCAATGGCCGAGGGCTTCGCCGGAGTGTTGAAAAGCTTCGGGGTAGTTGGAAATGGCCTCCCGACGAAGGTGGAAGTAATGGAGCAGCTGGAGAAGTGAAATGGTGATTCCCGCGCACTCTCTGATCGGAGCAAATGATAGGCGTTGACCTAAAACGCGGAGCAGGGCCTTATATACGGAGGCAGCAGAAGCAGTGCGCACGATCAGTGGTGCACGACCAGTGGTCGTACGCACTGTAGGTCGATGATCGTGAGGATTTTCCAAATAAACCTGCAACCTGGACAATAAGCATCAGCATATATGCGCACGAGCAGTGGCGCACGACCAGTGGTCGTGCGCACTACGGACAGTGCTCGTGCGATTACCGAGACAAGGTTATGAAAAAGGGGGTGTAATGCGCACGAACAGTGGCGCACAACCAGTGGTCGTGCGCAGTAAGTCCAGTGGTCGTGCGCAGTATTCCTACATCGTCGGAGTCTCCCGAGAAGTTCCGGAGCACGCACACGACCACTGTACCAGCAGACGGGGAAGAAAGGCCACCAGAACGTGCACACCACATCCCCGAGATAGGGCTAAAGAATAACAACAAAATAGAAACACAGAAAGCACACAGAAGCGGGCCTACAGTGCACTTAATCGTGAAATAGGTACATAAGCACAAATAAGCAATAAAGGCTCTCAAGTGTAGTGCTAAGACGATAAAACTAGCCCAGATGAGTCCAAAAATCAGTGTAAAATGTGGACTCATCACACAAAAACTTGATGCGTGTAATTCGGCAAGCGCACCGGTCGCACAAGTAATAAAGTTTTGGGAATAAATCCCCGAGTGTCGATCTCTTGAGGAATGCAAGTAGCGTAGAACGACAACAGTACCGATAATATCGTTATGAGAGTTAAAAATAGAACAAAAAGGAAATAACGGACTAGGGAGATTGTGGATGTTTGATCTACTGAACTAGTAAAAGCTATGCGGGTCGAAGGCACCGCTTCACAAGGTGAAGTGGGTTTGTCGGCCGCGATGCCGAACTTCAGTTGGGCGAGTGGAAGGGAAGCTAATGGATTGCAGTGTTCTTGTGTGGAGTGCAATCGGACAAGGCACGGGAATGAAGTGGATGTGGGGTGAGCGAGGTGCATTCACAGACAAAACTCACAAGCATAAGAAGATACTAACATTCTATTAACTATAAAATAAACTGGATGTTCAGGGATGGAAATGTTCATTACACTGCTCAAAACATTCATAACACAGAGGAAGGGGAAGAGGAGTAAACCAAAAGAGAATGAAGATCCACCGCGGGTCGTGGCCGGAGTAGCGAGTTGCCAATCCGCTTCCGGGCTCAGTCCAAGGAGGCTTCCGGTACCAACGATCTGTCACCTCGAAGGCCTTTAAGTCCGTTCTCTAGGTTATCTACTTCACCAACTCTGCAGGAAAGCTTGGAGTTGAAGTCATCAATGGCCGAGGGCTTCGCCGGAGTGTTAAAAAGCTTCGGGGTAGTTGGAAATGGCCTCCCGACAAAGGTGGAAGTGATGGAGCAGCTGGAGAAGTGAAATGGCGATTCCCGCGCACTCTCCGATCGCAGCAAATGACAGGAGTTGACCTAAAACGCGGAGCAGGGCCTTATATATGGAGGCAGCAGAAGCAGTGCGCACGATCAGTGGCGCACGACCAGTGGTCGTGCGCACTGTAGGTCGATGATCGTGCGGCTTTTCCAAATAAACCTGCAACCTGGACAAGAAGCATCAGCATATATGCGCACGAGCAGTGGCGCACGACCAGTGGTCGTGCGCACTACGGCCAGTGCTCGTGCGATTACCGAGACAGGGTTATGAAAAAGGGGGTGTAATGCGCACGAACAGTGGCGCACGACCAGTGGTCGTGCGCAGTAAGTCCAGTGGTCGTGCGCAGTATTCCTGCATCGTCGGAGTCTCCCGAGCAGTTCCGGAGCACGCACACGACCACTGTACCAGCAGAAGGGGCAGAAAGGCCACCAGAACGTGCACACCACATCCCCGAGATAAGGCTAAAGAATAACAACAAAATAAAAACACAGAAAGCACACAGAAGCGGGCCTACAGTGCACTTAATCGTGAAATAGGTACATAAGCACAAATAAGCAATAAAGGCTCTCAAGTGTAGTGCTAAGACGATAAAACTAGCCCAGATGAGTCCAAAAATCAGTGTAAAATGTGGACTCATCACACCCCCAGACTTAACCATTTGCACGTCCCGAGCAAATCATTACTCCGTGGACTCGAAGATAGCTAACTGGCACAGAAATTTCAACAAGAAGTAAGACGAGAAATCAAATATATCATGGGTATAGAAGATATAATAAAAAAACTTTTTAATTATACAACGTAGTTTAAACTATTCGACAGACGTAAATAAATATTGTAATTGCTCAAAATTAGAATTCTGGAGAATCTTGCGATCATGTGCACGAAGAAAGTAGGCAGGCCACTAAGGTGAGCATTGCCAAAGTTCGGGACTCAGGATCACCTCCAAAGGAATCCACCAATGTCGGGGACCATACGCTTGCACGTTCACACTCTCTCCACGGCGCGGGTTAGACTCAAGCATGAATCAGTAGGACTTGTAGGAGGAAATGGGGCTTAGGCGACGGCTTGGTAGTCAAAGATAAACATGAAGGCTCTATGCAACCAAAGCAAGTGAAAACAACCCAAACCAAAATAGCCACTTAGAAATGAATGGGGCACACGCCCCCAGACTTAGCTTGAAATCCGGGTGTGAACACGGCTGAACCCGACCAAATTCAATAAAGAGGGTGGGGATCGAAATCTCAAACCAATTCTTTCATAAATGTTTTTTCTTTTGCGCGAATCACCTTTTTATTTTCGTAAATTGTTGTTTTCTTTTCTGCGCTAGCAATCCCCAAACGGAGCAATCAAAACGGGAATAAATTCAGCACCCCCAAAAACAATGTCCACTTATCACAACCTCGGCAAAACAGTAAATACAAATCAGCTCAAGCATTTGATTGCGAAGGTGGGTTTAGCTTCAGGCCTTGGTGAAAGTGAGTGGAGCGGGATCAAAGGAAGGGTAGGCACAAATTTGGCATGCAATGGTTAACAGGTAGGAATGGCTAAACAAGGCTCAAACTAGCCAAAAATGAAGGCCTACGTCATGCTCACGCTTAACTAACCGTGCACCAATGCTTCGAGAGTAGCTTAGGGCAAGTTCTTAGCCACCGAAAAAGATGATCCTTCCCCCCGATTCGAGCAATACGAGTCTAGTGACGGCTACACACATTCCTACACTATCGTTCGATTATCCCAGATTCAGATTTTGAGCAGTACAAACAATATTTACGTGTGCAGAAAAGAATAAATCTACGAGCATAAAGAAAAATTAGTTCTATCCTAACTCTACACAAACCATGAGTATTCGATTAGGAGCACTGCATGAGTTTCGAACTACTCAATCCTGAAATCCTAAGCCAGTACCACTATTTTAAAGTTTACACAAAAGCAATAAATTTAACTCGGGTTGTGCGCATGGGCAAGAGCGTACTCGTGTGGGTGATTCAGTGTGTGCAACATAAAGCAAGAAATAAGTAAACAAGAAACTGGAATGCAACAGAAAGTGCGGTGTAGTGACCACAAGCATACTCCCCCCCAGACTTAAAGTTGACAACGAGTAAAAATCAGCATTCCAAATAGGATAAATAGCTAGGGTAGGAAGTACCTATGCTCAAAATTGAGCATACCAGTCATGCAATGAGATGTCCAAGTGCGGCCAAGTTGCCGCGCCTCAAATATTCCTGCACCTGCGATTAAAGGATGCCAGCCAAACAAAATATGGAAACAGGAATATATGAATATATAAAAAGAAATAAACACAGCATAGGACCAAACGGTCCAACTTGGGTTGTCTCCCGAAAGCCCTTTTGTTTATCGTCCTTAAGGTGGACCAAATACCTGTATTAGCAGTTCAAATAGAAAGTTCTTGGCAGTAGCAAAAGGAAACAAAATTAAAAGTAGAGCAACCCGTATTCAACAAGTAGCGAGAAAGAGGATGGAAAGAGGAAAGAGGATGGCACAATCAGCTATAAGCAGATTTATGATAAGTCTCCCCGGTGGGATGCGAGAGAACAGCAGAGTGTCTTTTTGCATTCGGGGTAGGCATTGTCCCATTACTGCGAGTGCACTCTTTCGCGCGCCGGAAGGCAGCGTAGCGCTCTTCGCGTAAATGCTTGGCCTCTTTCAGTTTCTCCACCGTGGGAGACTTCCAATGGAGGTAGGCTGTGTGGTTTCCTTGTGTCGTGGTTGGTGGCGGCCTATCCGGCACCGTGACGGCAACCAGATCTGCCCAAGTTACAGATCGTTTAACAGAATTATACAAATTATTGTCCAGGGATTTCTCCCGAATAAAACTTAGTTTGCCATGCTCAACAAGAGAGTTGGCTGGCAGTAGAAAGGCAGTCGTGGCTTTGGTACAATTGATCCCTTCGTGGACCAGTAGATCTTGCTTCTCATCGACTTCCGGAGGGAGTCCGTTCTTTGGCGTCTCCTCCAGATGTGCTTCCAATGCGGGGAGACCTGAATCCAGCTTGACATCTGTGACACTCAGAGAATTGTTATTTGGGATGGAAGAAAAATGTATGGATGTGTTATTGAGGGTGGACTCTTCGTTTGGCCAAGTGACACGACCTTTGGAAAAGTCGATGGATGCGCCACTGACTGTTAGGAATGGGACTCCTAATATAGGAATGGAGTTATTGTCCTGTGGTCCAAAAACCTGAAAGTCAGTGGTGATACTTGTGCCGTTAACCTCGATTTCAACGTCCCGAACACCGCCCTCCGTGTCAACCAGATTGCCATTAGCTAAGATAAGCGATTTCCGATTTTCAATGTCAACTTGTAACTGCATCTTTGCAACATCTTGCAAAGTGAGTATGTTGCTGGACGCCCCGGAATCGCATAATGCTAGAGTGTCGATGTTATTGATTTTACATTTAATGACAAGTTCGTTGCGGTTTCCCGAAGTGTCCTCCCCAAGGCGCTTTCCATGTTCATGGGGGTTATTTTCAGTGTTGCTCGGTAAGGTGCCTTGGGTGCGCTCGGAAACCACTTGAGCCAATTGGCCCAATTGTGCCTACAGTTTGTGCATCGAGGCAGCTTGATTTGTCATGTTGGTTTGGGAAATCTCAACAAACTTCTCGAACATCTCTTCCAAAGAATTTTTCTTAACGATGGGGGGCCCTTGGGAATAATTCGGTTGAGGCAGCCGCGGTTGGCTACCGGAAGCATACGCATCGTTTTGATGCCGCCCCAGTTGCCATCTTTGGCCAGATGTGTTAGGATTCCAAGAAAAGTTGGGGTGATTTCTCACCCCCGGGTTGTAAGTATTCCCGTAAGGCACTCCCCTGTTTTGATTGGCAACAAAATTAACGGATTCATTCAAAAACAAAGATTCATCTTGTACCTCAACTCCTAAGCATTCGAAGCTGTGATGATCGGTGCTTCCGCACCCTTGACATGAGATTTCCATCACTGGGGCGGCAGGAGCAGGCTTGGGGATATCCAAGGCAAACACTCCACTGGTGCTTCGTGGGATGTTTCTTCCAGCGGTCCAGTAAGCACTGTGGGTTGCGGTGTCTTGTAAGACTTTCAGAGCATCATCTGGAGCAAGATTCATGATGGTTCCTCCGGAGGCAGCATCGATCATGGCTCGGTGGTGGGGATCAATAGCAAAGTAGAAACTTTCGACAAGATTCCACGTTTGGAATCCATGATTAGGGCACTTCCTCAGCAGCTCATTAAAACGCTCCCAAACTTCGGCTAAACTTTCTTGATCGGCTTGCCGGAAGTTGGCTATTGCGCGCCTCATACACACGATCCGATCCACCGGATGGAACTTAGATAGGAATTTTGTAGTCAAAGCCTCCCAGGTGGGGGCTGTTTCAGGTGGGAGGGAGTGAAGCCATGTCTTGGCTTTGTCCCTTAATGAAAAAGGGAAGAGGCGGAGCTTGACTGTTTCATCTGGGATTCCAGCGTAGCGGAACGTGGCGCAGATTTCGGAGAATTCTGTAAGGTGAAGATGGGAGTCTTCAGTGGCCATTCCGGAGAACTGAGCGTTGTTCCGAATGATATTCAGAATAGCTGGTTTAATCTCGAACTGAGGATTGGTGATAGCAGGTCCGAAACCGGGGTATATGCTCCCGACAGTAGGTGTAGTATAATCCCTCATGGTGCGGACTTGGGGAGGATTCACTTCATTTTCGTCATCATTTCTGTCGACATGAGGTATCCCTCCAACTCGGTTGCCTGCATCAATATTCAGCTGGTCTACCATTGGGGCAAAAATGGTGGCTGCGGCGCGTCTTCGTGCTAGGAGAGTACGTTCAATCTTTGGGTCGTAGGCGACAAAACCTCTTATAGCTCGGCCTTACATTCACTGTGGCAAACACTACACACTAGAAGGAAACAGCAGTCAAAACAAAATAATACTAACTCTTATAACAATATTAGAAGTCATCCGATGTCGCTCTACAGTTGCATTCCCCGGCAACGGCGCCAAAAACTTGATGCTATAGATCACGACAGTGAACCGATCGCACAAGTAATATAAAATGGGGGCTTTCCCAAGTATCGATCTCACAAGGAACACAGTAAGGTGGAGTTAATTTCGAGGAGAACTTGAGATTGAAGTCCTCAGGGTCGGCGGTAACGATGGGGGCTTTGACATTGCGGATAAAGAAAATAAAACACTATCAACTACTCCTATGCAACGCCGCTATGCGATGCTTCGCTAGGAGGGATGGAAGACTAGTCGGGCCGCTATGCACCGAATCACTAGGCGGATGGGCGAGTAGGCTTGCGGATGAGGTGGTTAGAACGGCGGAATGAGGGTCGAAAGCACCTCTTCGCTACGCACGCTTCTAGCAATTGCTAGAACGACAAGGGTGGATCGTGGTAGATGGAATATGGCGCACCTCAAGAAATTAACAGAAATAAGAAATCACATAGACATGATTTGATACAAATGTATATCAAAATAAGTACAACTTCATCATACACAAGAGATCAACTATACTATTCAACAACAAGAGAAGAAAAGTGTGCGAAATCGACCGGATCCGAAGCCTTGCTGAGGATTCACGGTTGGAATCGTCGGGTTGTCAATCCGCGTCCAAGCTCGGTCCGCAACAGCGTCCGGGGTAGAGAAGGGCTGTCACCACCTTCCAATGGCCCGTCTTCTTCGTGTCACAATCCGGTGGAGGATGGAACAACTTTCCCTAGCTTGATGGAGAAAGCTAGGTCAAGCCATTCTTGAAGCTCAAGGATGAAGGAGGAGGCCGGGAGGAAGCTCCGTCTTTGATTTGGTGATGAAAGCTTGCCCGGAGCACCTCCCTAGTGTGGAGATTGAAGGAGGACGGCGGAATCCCTCCTCGGAGACAAAAACGACGGAGGAAAAATGAGCGATCTCGAATTAGGGCAGAACCTGCACTATTTATACAAAAGCAGAAATGAACAATGCGCACGATCACAGGCGCACGACCAGTGGTCGTGTGCACTATGTCCTATGCTTGTGCGCACTGGCATGGAATATCAGGAAGAAAAAATGGGATAACGCGCATGAGAAGTGGCGCACGACCAGTGGTCGTGCGCACTAAGTCCAATGATCGTGTAATTACCCAGGCAGGACTCCAGAAAAGAGGAATCAATGCACACGATCAGTGGCGCACGACCAGTGGTCGTGCGCACTGTGTCCAGTGATAGTGCGCATACCCCAGGCAGATTCTGGAAATCAAGGAACATTGCGCACGAGCAGTGGCGCACGACCAGTGGTCGTGCGCACTATTTCCAGTGAGCGTGCGCAGTATTCCTGTTTCCAAACATCCCCGAAACACGCACACGAACCGTGTACCAAGCACTGATATGTGCAGACATTCCAGACGAGCACAAAAAGGAGTATAAATAATAAAAGTACAAAAATACACAACCCTGGGCCTAAGTGTGCACTTCCTATGAAAACAGAGACAAGATGAAATATGAACGATATATAACTAAAAGTGAAGTGCAAATGCGTGAAAACTAGCCCAGATGAGTCTGAAAAACCTTATATAAACCGGACTCATCACGAATCCAGATTAGGTTTTCTTCAAGGTTCCCGTCCCGTTTCTTTGCACTGATTCCTGAACATTTAATGCCAGATCTTCTCGGAATGTTACCGTTAGAACATGCATTGACTATGGACGATTACATGCCATTTTTCCATGAGACAGTTAGGTAAGTTATTGATTGCTGATTCTTTCCAAGGCCGACTGTAATTACTGCTCGACATTCAAAAGTTTGAATATTCCTCAGTCAGTTATAGACAGACATATACACAAAACTAGAGACACAGCAAGAGAATAGAAAAGAAAAGAAGTGATAGAGTTCGAGAATTACAATACCGCAAACAATCTTACAGATTTTCTGAAGTTGCAGAAGAACACACATTCTCAAATCACAAGTTCTTGACTGCAATCAGCCTGACCAGAGAATATTTCCAAGAAGAAGAAGAACAACCAAATTCAATCAAGAGTCTTCTTCTCTCTATTCACAGGATAACTTCAAAGGACAACAATCAACCAATCTATCAAAGGAGTTCCTGAAACATATGCTGGTCCAGGCATTCTAGGTCTTTGAAGACCTATCACCCTAAAGAAGTGCTCCAGTCTTCCTGATACATTCAAGATCTCAGGGGGAGCAAGCTGCTAACATCATTCCACTTGAATCTTCTCTCTGATTGTTGACAGAGAAGATACCATCACTCTCTCACCACCTCCTGTATAAAGGGTTGTCATCTCCCTTCAAAAGTGATTCCTGGTTCACAAGTCTCCTTCCAAAAGACTTGAGGTTTGGTTTTTGGGACCTGATCAAAACCCATTGGTGCCCATGACACCTGATCAACTCATCCTGCAATGGATTCCTACCTAGGGTTGTAGAAGAGTGGATGTACCCAGATTGGTTGGGGAACCACTATATCTCCTTGTGACTTCTGGTTGCTTAGTTTCTATTATTTTCTGGCTGTGGTCTGTGATTGCTCTGTGTTTAGTTAGTTGCTGTGTTTACCTTAGTTTAATTGCTTCCATGTTCACTTAGGAATACAACAAGAGTTGTAAAACGTTTTTAGCAAGCACCATACTCTATTCACTCCCCTCCAGAGTATATCAGATCTAACCTGCACTTTCACAATACTTAGAGTGTAGTCTCCCTACGAGTAGTATTGTGGATGGATGTAAGTGCGGTGTTGGCCGTCACCAGTTGAGTTAATGTTGAAATGAGGTATAGATGGACGGTTGGGTTGGAACTCGGTGTTCACGTCCCGGGGCTCCTTCCGTGCCGAGTGGATGGTTGGGTTGTGTCCTCGTGCTTACTTTCAAGGCCCCTTCCATGCCACGGTGCTATGGAATTTGCATGCGATGTGAGTCGACACGCGGTGTCGTAATCTTGGGTTAAGGATTGTGTGGCAGGTCTACGGGCTCGCCGATCGTCACACCGACGGGAGTTGACAGTTAGACTTTAGGCGGTTGGGTTGTGTCCTCGGTGTTCACGACCCGTGGCCCCTTCCGTGCCAAGTGAACGGTTGGGCTGTGTCCTCGTACTTTATTTCGAGGCCCCTTTCGGGTCACACCAGGCCAGTTCGGGCCGTGTTCTCGGTGCACATCTACCTGAGACCCCGCTGGGCCATAGTACGCATGGGCTCCGCTGTTGTGTTCTTAGCGTTGAGGCATACAGAGGCCTAGGTGAAGTAGTGTGGATACCCACCTAGTAGTAGAGATGCACACTCTACTATCACCGTCTGGCCACGGCGGCTGATGCCTGAGAGGTTAGCTACCTGCTCGAATAGTGGGAACTATAGTCTGTGTCGACATGGAAATTGCATGTGTGTGATCATGAGTGAGTCATTGCATAGCATACATACCATTACATAGCACTGCATAAACAAGACCCTCATCGTATAAGTTTGTATGGGCACTCTTATACGATGAGTTACTTTTATGTAACCCGATCCTTAACTTATAAGCTTGTATGGGCATCCTTATAAGTTAAGTTACTTTCCTGCTGTAGATACTTGAACTTGATAGTTTATTATTATTTATGTACAACTGCTAGAATATAATGCTATTAATCTTATTGTACCATTACCACCTGCTTGTACCTGTTTTACTACTTGTATTATACTTGTACCCTTGTTCCTTTCTCCGCCCGGTGCTGAGGAGTCGCAGGGGGAGCGGACGTGAAGCCACTTAGTCTTTTCGACTAACGGTTGCTATGTCTTCCTTTTTAGGAGGTCACCCCACAGGTAGAGCAGTCGTAGACTTTGCAGCAGGACAGCCAGGCCAGGACGATAGGGCCTGATGTGACGGTGCCATCGCTACCGTCGGTTACAGATGTGAGTGTTGAGCGACTCTGATGTAGCCCGTTTGGGCAATTACTAGCTGTTCTCTGATATTTGTAGAAGCATGTTTTCGCTTCTCTCTTATTTGATGCATTTGAACATACATACTTAGTGTGGATTTGACTTCTTCTTACTTATATTTTGGTTGGGTTGACATGTTTATTTTGATACTCGTTGTAGCCGGCGGAATAGGCGTCTTGTGGCATAGGTTAGCCCGTGTGCTAATGCTACCGCAAGGCGGCTGTTCTGGGCATAAGACCCCCCTTCGCGCCGTATTTTGGGATCCGGGAGGGAGGGTCTTACAAACGACACCTAAGGCAATATCACTAGTGTCGCACATAATTTCGAACGGAAGAGACCAATAAGGGGCCACTAAAATTGGCGAGGTGATAAGTTTTTATTTTATTAAATTAGAGGCGGACTCGCATTCGCTACTGAAGATGAAACGTGATTCCTTTTCCAAGAGGTGAGTTAGCGGCTTTGTTATTTTTGAAAAATCTTGAATAAAACGTCAGTAAAAGCCCGCATGGACTAAGATACTCCTAATAGATTTTACGTTTGTTGGTTGCGAAAGTTTTTCTATGATTTCTATCTTGGCCTTATCCACCTCCATCCCCTTAGATGAAATCATATGGACGAGGACAAAACCTCCTCGAACCATAAAGTTGCATTTTTCCCAATTTAAAACAAGGTTTGTGTCCTCGCACTGTTGGAGGACACGATCTAGATTGTGAAGGCAATCAGGAAAAGAGCGTCCAAAAATAAAAAAGTCATCCATAAAGACTTCCATAATATCTTCTACTAGCTCGCCAAAGATCGTTAGCATACATCTTTGGAATGTAGCCGGCGCATTGCAGAGTCCAAATGACATTCTTCGATATGCGAAAGTGCCAAACGGGCAAGTAAAAGTTGTTTTCTCTTGATCATCAGGGGAAATGGGGATTTGTAAAAACCCCGATAAACCATCAAGAAAACAATAATATGGATGACCGGATAAACGCTCTAAAATTTGGTCCAGAAACGGTAGTGGGAAATGGTCTTGGCGGGTGACATCATTAAGTTTTCTATAATCGATGCACACTCGCCAACCTGTAACAGTACGAGTTGGGACGAGCTCGTTATGCTCATTCGCCACTACGGTTAGACCGCCCTTCTTGGGCACGACATGCATGGGACTAACCCATGCACTGTCCGAAATAGGGTAGATAGTCCCCGCATCTAATAACTTAATAATCTCGGCTTTAACGACGTCTTTCATGTTTGGGTTAAGACGATGTTGCGGCTGAATCGTTCTGCGACAATTATCGTTAGGAAATATCTTATGGGTGCAAAAGGAGGGGTTAATCCCCTTTAAGTCAGAGATTTGCCACGCAATTACGTGGCAATGTTTAAATAAAACTTCCAATAAATCGGAAGTCTCCGAATCACTCAAGTCCAAAGAAATAATAATGGGAAGCGTATCGCCTTTTCCCAAAAAAGCGTATTTGAGTGATGCGGGTAAGGGTTTGAGGTCTAGGATGGGCAGTTCTTCTAGGGAGGTTTTAATTTCTATGTCTTTCTTACCAATTGGTTCGAAAGGCAAGTCTATAGAGGTATCCTCATCACATGTAAAATTTTTGAGCGCATAAATATCGTCGTTTAAAAATACGAGCTTGAAAACGGGAGAAGAACAATCTCCAAAAAAGGTATCTAAAGAATAGCAGAAATCGTCGCTCGATGACAAATTATCCATCGAGGGATTAATAGAGAAAGTAACTTGATCATCTCCTACTCGGAGGAGAAGACTACCATTACTAACATCTATTAGTGTGCCAGAGGTGGCGAGAAAAGGGCGACCGAGTATTACTGGTACCTTGGCGTCCTCCTCGATGTCTAAGATGACGAAGTCTACCGGAAAGGTAAACTTGTCTACTCGGACAAGGACGTCCTCCACTACCCGATAGGGAACTTAACCGAGCGATCCGCTAATTGGATGCGCATATTCGTAGGACTAGGAGTACCCAAACCTAAACGTTGAAAGAGCGAGAACGACATCAAATTAATGCTAGCCCTTAAATCAGCTAAGGCGTATTTTCCTATTCTATTGCCAAAAAGGCACAGGATGGAAAACCGTCACGGGTCGTTTTGTTTTGTGGGCAATTTATTAGTAAGGGCCGCCGAGCAGACATCGTTGAGAGATACATGCAAAATATCCTCTAATTTACGTTTATTAGAAAGTAATTCTTTTAAAAATTTCGCATATTTGGGCATTTGCGAGATAGCCTCGCAAAAAGGAACATTAATATGAATTTGTTTTAATAATAAAATAAATTTTTCGTATTGAGCGTCCTTACGCTCGTTATCTAATTTATGCGGATAAGGTAAGGCCTTGTTTAAAATAAATTTTCATTTAAAATTGGTAAAGGCTGCGTAAACGAAGAAGAGGGAAGAGGGGTCGGAGGTGAAATATGTACCTGTGGATCGATCTGTTTTGGTTCGATCACCTCCTTTCCGCTACGGAGGGTTATAGCGTTGGCGTTCTCCTACAGATTGGGCTCCGTGTTTCCCGGCAGTGCCCCGAGCGCGCACTCAGACATCATCCTCGCCAGCTGTCCAACCTGTTGTTCAAGTGTTTTTAGCGATCCGGTGATATTCCGGATATTTGATTCGTTGGACGCTATATATTTAGAACCATTTTCCTCCATCGGGGAGGGTTTTGGAAGAGGAGGAGGAGGCAGAAATCTGGGCGCATAAGAAATAGGGGGACACTGAGCATTGTTCGGGTTGATCCAAGAAAAATTGGGGTGATTCCTCCAACTCGGATTATAGTTATTACTATAAGGGTTGTTGTTGGGGTTGAAGGAAGGACGACCCGCATTTCCTACGAAGTCCACGAACTCTTCATCCACACAGACGTTAGGGGGAATAAAACAAGGAGGAGTGGAGGAGGCAGCAGACATCTCCGCCACCTGCTTTGTTAACCTTTCAACTTGAAGGGTTAAAAGAGCAGTGACATCCACTTCAAAAAGGCCAACCGCCGGCTTTGGGCGTCCCCGCGGGACGTTCCATTGATAGGAATTCATAGCCATCTCTTCGAATAAAGCCTAGTCGGCCTCGGGGGTTTTGTTGTTAAGGGTACCCCCGGCAGCCGCGTCAATCATTTGACGCGTCTGAAAGTTCAAGCCATTGTAAAACATTTGTACCGGCAACCACGTTGGCAGCGCGTGGTGCGGGCACCGACGGAGGAACTCCTTAAACGCCCTAGTCTCATAAAGAGACTTGGGTTCGTTTTGCACAAACAAAGAAATGTCCGCCCGCAACTTTGCAGTTTTTGCGGGCGGAAAGTACTTCGTTAGGAACCGCTCTGTCAACTCAGCCCACGTGGTGATACATCCTCGCGGGAGGGAATCCAACCACTCCTTGGCTTTTAACTTAAGGGAAAAAGGAAATAAGCGCAAACGAATGACGTCACCAGTGACGCCATTAATTTTGATGGTGTCGCATATTTCCAAAAAGTTGGACAAGTGGACATTCGGGTCCTCATCTGGCAGTCCATCGAACTGCACGGCGTTTTGGAACCTTTGAATGACACTTGATTTTATTTCAAAATTATTATTCGCCACCGTAGGGAGAACAATACTAGACCCAGTATCGTCCAAATTCGGTCGGGCGTAATAAAACATTGTTCGCTCGGCGGCCGCGTTCGGATTAGGGTCAGCAAAAACTACGACAGAGGGTTCGCCGATAGATTCTTTGGGGTCTAAAGAAGGAATTTGGCGTTGAGATCGAATACGCGCAAGGGAACGTTCGATCTCAGGGTCGAAGTCAAAATCTTCAGACTCGGAGGGTTGTCCACCGGTCATACACCCTAAAAACATAAAAACGAAAGAAACTTTTTTTTTGGTTTTTGTTTTGTTTTTTTTTAATTTTTTTTTTGTTTTGGAAAATAAGTAAAATTAATAGACTCTGGAATTCGGAATAACAACTCAAGAGAATTCCCCGACAACGGCACCAAAAACTTGATGCCCCGCGAACAGACTCTTATTGTGGTTGGTTCGATGAGTCGATCGTCGCGGGCTTGCTAAGGTAGGCAAGTGCACCTATCGCAAGTAGTACTCGATATTCGGTAGAATACTGAGGTCGTATTGTTCTCGGGGTCGGGTTGATTATTCTTACTCCTCCAGGAGGACTATTATTTTACTGAAAGTAAGACGGAGATTTTAATTAACTAAAGATGGAATAAATAAAAGAGCGAAAAACGATTTAGAAATATTCGATGAAGGGTTAACGCTCGGGACTGAATCGAATTAAGACTAAAATGACTTTTAATAATTATTCAACTTAGATTCCAAATTAATAAAAGACAACTTGGCCGTGAAGGTTCCAGAGATATGAGCTCGCCTAGCTATAGGGATATCACTCACCGGAATGCTGAGACTATTCGACCGAACGTTAGTCCGACGAAGGATTCCTCTTAACGCTCGCTTTACGCTAAGAACCCTGCTATTGGGTGGGGAACCCAATCCGATAGAATTACGCTTGTCCTCTTTCGTGGGTATGCATGCAACTCTCTTTACCCATGGGTGATCTGTCCATACGCACGGCCTCTCGGCTAGCTAGTGTATGGATAATGGAAATAGGGTCCACACATCGATTTGTGGTCCTACGCATCGTTAACCCGAGGTAAACCTTAAGTCCTAAAATTAAAGTGAAAATTAAGAACGATTAGCCGAGGCTAATAATGATTAGCCACACATCGGTATGGGGACGACTTTATAATTTGATGAGACGCGAGTTCATAACTAAACGCTAAAGGATTATAAGAAGAAGACATGAAAATAACAAACATTTAGAAAACAGAAAAGTTAGATAAAAAGAGAACTCACACACACTTCAAATTATAAATAAACAAAAAATCTAAGTTACAAAAAAAGAAAAATTACAAGTTCTACTCAAACGAGTAGGCGGGAAATAAGGGTCCGCCATTTATCTCTTAACGAGTAGGCGGAAAAAGAAAAGAAGAGAGAAAAAGAAAATTACAAGCCCTACTCAAACGAGTAGGCGGAAAATAAAAGCACGCCATTTTACTCTTAACGAGTGGGCGGAAATAAATGCGCACACGCACACACTCTACACGAATTAAAAGAAAGCAATAAAACTATCTCCTACACACACACACTCTACATAATTGAAGAAAGCGATAAAAGAATGCATGAAAATTTATCTCCTACACACACATACTCTACATAATTGAAGAAAGCATGAAAATTTATCTCCTACACACACACACTCTACATAATTGAAGAAAGCATAAAAGAAAGTTGTAAAATTATCTCCTACACACACACTCTACATAATTAAAGAAAGCACTAAAAGTTATACTCATACACTCACACACACATCATGAAAATTAAAAAGAACAAAATGAAAACCTAACTCATACACTCACACACACAAACTAAAAACAAAATGAAAGTTACCTAAAAATTAAAACAACTACTTTTTTATACTTGGATTTTAACTAAAACTCATAAAAAGAACAAATTAAAAAGAAAGAGAACAAAAGTTTTTCAAAACAAGTCAAAAACTAAAGCCTTTCAAAAATTAAAATAACAACTTTTTCATTCTTAGGTTTTCATAAAAATGATTAAAAAGTGAAAAGAAATTAAAAAGAACAAAAATGTTTTACAATCCTAAAACAAAGCTATGTAAAAAAAAACAAAATCACTTTTAAAATCTCTTTTACAAATACATAAGAATGAAAACAATAAGCTCTAAGAAAAGGACATGGTGAGAAAGAGAAAATCTTAACATATATTTCATTTGGAGATAAAATTTATGACAAACCAAATTTGAAGACAAGTTAAAAACATAGAAAATAAACAGGTTACACACACACACACACACACACACACACACACACACACACACACACACACACACACACACACACACACACACACACACACACACACACACACACACTCACTTTTCATAAAAGAGAAGAACAAGGATATACAAAGGGAAAAAATGAGAAAGAGAGCACACAAGTTCATTCCAAGGCAATTTGAGAAGAGAAAAGCTAACATATTTTATTGATTAAAGGGAACTATTACAAAGCTAATACAAAGCTAATACAAACATAAAGAAAAAGGAGGAGAAAGTTCTCCTTACATGGCAAAGGAATACACCAGGGCAGCCCACAAAACACACTAAAGTGGCTCAAAAAAGTGAACCCTTGACACTTAAAGAAATGGGCAATTTATAGGAAAAACAATCCAAGTACACGCCCTCCGACACGGGCGTGTCGGGGGGCATGTCAGTACTGTTTGCGATGTGATCCGGCGATTTGACGGCATAGTTGACTTCGGGCTTCATACGAGGATGTCACGCCCCAGGTCACGGGCGTGACTCTGGGCGTGTCGGGGAGGTAGATCCGGCACGGGTTGCGTAAAAAGTCACCGGCAGCGTCTTGTCGGCCAGGTGGAGGAGTACATATGTTGGTCACGCCCGTGTCTCTGTCTACACGAGGAGTGTCGGGTTGGTCTCGACGAGTGTCGAGAGCGTTGTGTCGAGAGCCTTTGTCGTGTCTGGAAGTTGTCGAGCTGAAAATGTCGAGAGCAAGTGACACGAGCGTGTCGAGTTGGCTAACACGGGCGTGTTCGGTTGGTCGACGAATGTCGAGAGCAGAATGTCGAGTATGGAACACGAGCGTGTGGGGTTGGCTGACACGGGCGTGTTCGGTTGGTCGACGAACGTCGAGAGCATTTCATCGAGCTGGATGCCTTGATCGTCGATCGGTCATGACACGACCGTGTCGGGTTAGCCGACACGGGCGTGTCATGTCAACTTTTGACCATTTTCTGAAAAATTTCAGAAATCAAAATTAAGTTAAGTTAGGTAAATATTTACAAAAAGAAACATATTTATAAACAAAAATAACTAAAAACTATGAATAAGAGCGAAAATGATATAAATAAAATACTAAAATATGCGTATATTTACAACTCATCATTACTCGAGTAGTTAGAGAGAAGGACACGGGTATGGACACGGGCGTGTCCCCACCCGTGTGTTTGAGGACACGGGTAGAGACACGGGTGTGTCCCTACCCGTGTGCGTCAAGTGGTAATCGACGAAGCATGACCCGAGAAGGAAACGGTCAGCAACACGGCTGTGTCACTTGGACACGGGTAGCGACACAGGTGTGTCCCTACCCGTGTTTGTGTATCGAAACGATAGTCGAACCGTCGACGACGCTTTGCCCGAGCAGGACACGGGTAAGGACACGGGCGTGTCCCTACACGTGTCATTTCCGCATATAAGGGGGAAATGAAACCCAAGCCATTTTGATTCTTCATTCCAAGCCCTTTATCTAGAAAAAACTACTTGAGAGGAGGAAGAAGGTGTTGGAGCAAGTCTTTATCCCATGAAGAACCGCCGCCGCCAAGGAGAAGACGATACCGTCGAAAAGAGTGACAAGATCCTTGGCCAGAAATGGTGGAAACACCGGAAACGAGGTGAGCTTCCTTCTCTCTCCCTTGGTGCTAGATCTTTAGTTATTTCTTATGTGAGACATCGACTCAAGAGAGTCTTGATTTGGGAGGAGTTTTCTAGGAATGGCCATGCTAGGATTTGTGTCCTAGGGATTAGTTGTCTTCAACCTCTCCCTCCTTCTATGGGATGATGGGAGATGGTTTCGTGAAGAGAAGTGGAATTTTGATGATGAATAAGGGAGGAGGAAATATGGAAGTGATTTGGGGAAGACGGCTTAAGGAGGAAGATGAACCGTTGCCATTCGTTCTTCCTTAAGATGCATGCAGAAATCTGTGTTCTGCACGTAGCTATCTTCTTGGCCATTTTCAAGCGTGATATGGCCAGAACTGGGCCTTTGACTAAACACAAAAGTCGAAATCTTTTAAAATACATTTCCAACGAGTGGTTGCACGACTTCAGGCGAAGTCTGTAGCCACGGGAAATTCTGAACGAAATCGACGGCTGACAAACTAAGCGTGCAGAAATTATGTTCTGTACGCAGCGGACTTTAAAGCCGATTTTAAGTGTGTTACTCTCGGATCTGGGTTGTGATCTGAACATGAAAGTTGTAACCCATGTAAAGACCTTTCCAATGAGGGGTTACAAGCCTTCACCGGATTCTTGAAGCGTCGGCAATCTCCGGTGGAATTTGCTGTCCAGAAGATGTCCTCCACCTAAAATTCTGGGGTTGGTGTAGAATCAGGTTTGGAATCGGTAGAGACGATGTAGAAAATTTACATTGAGGTTGGGTGAACTCTTTTATGTTAACCATCATAGTTCAATGCATGATGAAGTTTGGTGAATGGTTTCCCACGTAAGTGATTTGTGATGAAAAGCGTACATAAACAAAACGATTTTGTAGAAATTGGTGAACCAAAAGAAATGCGCATCATGTTAATAATGTGTTGAAATCATTTGGAAATGAATTGTAGGATGCTAATCTGTGGCCATGTGAATAATTATTTAACAGAATGAATTTAGTAGTCAAATGCTTAGAGTGGTGTCTCCCTATGGGTTGCATTGTGAAAGGATGAAAGCGCGGGTGTTTGGCCGCACTGGTTTGGATAGTGTTGAGAAGTGACATAAATGGACGTTTGGGCTTGGTCCTCGGTGTTCATTCCCGAGGTTCCTTCCATGCCACGATAATGTGAAATTGAATGCGGTGTGAGTCGACACGCGATGTCGTAATCCTGGGTTAAGGATAGTGTGGCAGGTCTACAGGCTCGCCAGTCGTCACACCGACGGGAGTTGACATATAGACCTTGGTCGTTTGGGCTTGGTCCTCGGTGCTCATTTCCCGGGGCTCCATCCGTGCCAAGTGAGCAGTTGGGCTTGGTCCTCATGCTTTTTCCGAGGCTCCTTTCGGGTCACAACATAGGCCATATCAGGGCTTGGTTCTCAGTGCACATCTACCCGAGACTCCCACTGAGCCGTAGTACGCATGTGAGCTCCGCTGTTGTGTTCTTAGCGTTGAGGTGTACAGAGGACTAAGCGAGGTAGTGTGGATGCCCGTTTAGTAGTAGAGAATCCAGCTCTACTGTCACCGCCTGGTCATGATGGTTGACAACTGAGAGGTTAGCTACCTGCTCGAAAAGTGGGAACTTCAAGTCTGTGTCGACATAGCGTTTGCATGTACGTGATCATGGGTGAGTCATTGCATTGCATACATACCATTAAAACACATTGCATAACAAGATCCTCATCGTATAAGTTTGTATAGGCACTCATATATGATGAGTTACTTTACTGCTAAACTGATCCTTAACTTATAAGTCTGTATGGGAATTCTTATAAGTTAAGTTACTTTCCTGTTGTAGATTTATATACTTGATGGATTGATATAGCTTGTGTAGAATTGCTAGAGTAGACTGCTGTTAGTGATGTTACACATTTCTTCTATTGCTACTTATGACTTATGTACTTATTCACCTGCTTGTACCTGCTTATCACTATTTATATATTGTACCCTGTTCCTTTCTCGGCCTAGTGCTGAGGAGTCGCCGGGGGAGTGGATGTGAAACCACTTATTATTTTTGACTAACGGTTGCTACGTCTTCCTTTTTAGGAGGAAACCCCGCAGGTAGAGCAGCCGCAGACTATGCAGCAGGACAGCCAGGCCAGGTCAACAGGGCTTGAAGGGACGATGCCGTCGCTACCGTCAGTTACCGATGTGAGTTTTGAGAGCTTTTGATGTAGCCCTTTGGGAATGTTTTAGCTGTACTCTGATACTTTAGAAGATTGTTGTAGCTTCTTTTATTGTTGTACTTTTGGACTTATATTACTTATGTGTGGATTGGCTTCTGTTATGTTTTGGTTGGGTTGGCATTTGGTTGATATTGGTTATAGCCGGCAGGATATGCGTCTTGTGGTACAGATTAGCCCGCGTGCTAATGTTACTACAAGGCGGCTGTTCTGGGCATAAGACCCCCTTTGTTCCGTGTTTTGTGTTCCGGGAGGGGAGTCTTACAAATGGTATCAGCTTGCTCCGATCCTGAACTAAAGAAGTCGTTCAACAATGGTACGCCCCCTGTTCGATTAGTTATTTTGGGGACAAACTGACTTAGCGGAAGCAGTGGTGTGCTCATATGTAATTCACACTAAGTATGTCCAATTTTGACCTTAAGATTGGCCAACCTGACCATAGGTTTGTACACTATGTGTAGATCCCAGTGCACGTTGATCCAATGGGGGGTGGGGGCACTCCTACCCCTTCCGTACCTACTCAGTTCCAACAATAAGAATTGGGACAGACGCTCACGATAATCATGGATGCCTTTAGGTCGCAGCAGACCCCAGTCCAGCAACAGGCTCCGGGCTCAAACTAGTTGAGCACTTTTCAGGCTCTCTCCCCTCCCGCCTACCTCGGGACAAAGTCGGCCGTGCACACAGAAGAATGGCTCGATACGGTGCAAGAGCTATTGGCAGGAATCTATTGCCAAGCCAACATGGCTGTATCTTTGGCAGTGTCCGTCCTGGAACCGCATGCCAAGAGGTGGTGGAAGTCCGTTATGGGCTCCACCTTTCATGGATGAGTTTATACAGAGATTAGCTGGAGCGAGTTCTCAGGTGTCTTTTTAGAGCACTTCATTCCCTCGTCCGCTCGAGATGAACTCGAACTCGAAGAGAGATTTCTACTGCTGAAGCAAGGATCAAAGTCGGTTACGGAGTATCAGTAAGAGTTCCAGCATCTCACGAGATTTGCGGACTCATATGAATTGGATAACAGAGGATATGTTAAGCGCTTCTACAAAGGGCTGCAGGATTCCCTGAGGTAGGCCATTTTATTTATAGCGGACTCCAGCTTGGCGGAAATAATTGACATGACAAAGAGCTTAGAAGCGGACCACCTGGGAAGTGGTAAGAGGCCTGCTGAGGTCGTGATGGAAGCTGGCCCTAGCAATAGAAGGAGACATGACTATAGAGGAGGAAGATGACATCAGAGAGGTGGCAGACGTTTTTACCGAAATTATAGAGTGGAGCACCCGGTTCCACAGCCGCCAGCATTGCCTCCACCTCCACAGACTCAATAGTTTCGGCAACCCGAAGGACAGTATAAGCGGGTATGCTACCAATGCAATCAGCTGGGCCACATCCGACATTACTACCCGCATCTGTTTGGGAATGCTCCTCTTGCTCTCCCTCCGGCAGATCCTCGAGGGCGGGGATACATGCGTGGTCGAGGACGAGGACCATGAGGAGGAAATCCCAGACCGGCTCGGGATCAAGTGTTCGCTCTTGACATGACATAGGAGCGGAACCCCCAGGAGGTGATTGCAGGTATGTTACAGTTAGGTATCACATTTTCATTGTTAAACATTAAGATGCTTAAGACGTACTAGATATCTAGCATTGAGGATTGTTATTGGTACATAGGCACCATGGTGGTCGGCAGGAAATCGGCCTATAAGTTGTTCGATACCGGTGCCTCACACTCTTTTGTGTCTGAGGACTTCATTAAAGATGTAGAAGAAGTGCAATACTTCACTGGTATTGCTCGATGAGTATGCCTCCCAGACGGTTCTGAGATGATCGCAACTGCTAAGTGCGAGTTAGAGATATTCATTGGGGGAAAGGCCTTTGATACCCCTGCCACAGTTTTGAGAATGCCAGAATTCGATCTCATCCTGGGCATGGCGTGGTTGGATTGGCACTTCGTGAGAATTGACGCGCAGAGAAGCGAATTTACTTAAGACATGGGGACACGTATGTCATTTTCCAAGGTACAAAATTTGCATCTCGTCTGTTATTATCTTCGATTCAGGCTGTAAAAGCCCATATGAAGGGGGAAGAAGTCTTCATGATTTGTTTCGAGTTGAAGGAGTTGACGTTGGATATCAAGGATGTGCGGGTCGTGAGAGATTTCCCAGAGGTGTTTCCTGAGAAATTATCAGGATTACCCCCGCATAGAGAGGTAGAGTTTCAGATTAAGCTAGTACCAGGTGCCAAGCCCGTCTCCAGGACCCCTTACCGGATGGCCCTGAAGGAACTCGCAGAGTTTATAGTCCAGTTGCAAGAACTGGTGGATTCAGGGTTTCTTCGCCCCAGCTCTTCACCTTGGGGAGCCCCTGTTCTATTCGTTAAGAAGAAGGATGGTACCTTTTGGTTATGCATAGACTATCATGAGCTCAACCGGTTGACGGTACGGAACACCTATCCGTTACCCCGGATCGATGAGTTGTTCGACCAATTGGTGGGTGCACATTGTTTTTCCAAGTTGGATATGCCCTCGGGGTATTATCAGTTGATGATACGAGAGGACATCCAGAAAATGGCTTTCAGCACAAGGTACGGTTTGTACGAGTTTACCGTAATGTCATTTGGGCTCACAAATGCCCCTTCAGCTTTCATAAGTCTGATGAACAAGGTGTTTGAGCCTTATCTAGACATCTTCGTCATCGTCTTCATCGATGACATTCTGGTCTAATCAAAGACGGAGGAGGAGTATGTCGAACATCTGACCTTGGTACTGAAGAAACTAAAAGAGCACGCCTTGCTTGCCAAGTTCAGCAAGTGCGAATTCTGTCTTAAGGAGGTTGCCTTCTTGGGCCATGTTATCAGTGGGGATGGACTAGCTGTGGATCCGGCCAAAGTGCATGCCGTAAAGGAGTGGTCTCCCTTAAAGTCATCGACTGATGTGCGGAGCTTCCTTGGACTTGTCGGGTACTATCGCAAGTTCGTAAAAGGATTCTCGAAGATTGTCCTTCCTCTTACTTCTTTAACAAAGAAAAGTGTGCCGTATGAGTGGACACCCCAGTGTGAAGCTGCGTTTCAGGAACTGAAGGACATACTTACATTTGCACCCATTCTAGCACTTCCGTCTGGGAAGGAAGGATTTCAACTTTACACCGATGCATCTTATCAAGGGATGGGAGCGGTACCGATGCAACACTTTCATGTAATTGCGTATGCATCAAGGCAGCTAAAGAAGCATGAACTCAACTATCCAGTTCAAGATTTAGAATTGAGAGCGGTGGTGTTCGCCCTCAAAGTCTGGAGATACTACCTATATGGAGTTCATTGCGAGATATTTTCGGACCACAAAAATTTAAAGTATGTTCACACTCAGAAGGAACTTAACTTAAGACAACGGCGATGGTTAGAGTTTTTATGTGATTATGAGTTCACCTTGAACTAACACACCGACAAAGCGAACTCGGTGGCTGATGCATTGAGCAAAAAAGTACCGGACTCGAGCTCAGAGACTCGGTTGATGAATATGAAATTAGCTCGGATGCTCGAGGAGATGGAGATTACCTTGGTGTATAGAGACCATTTGGAAGAGTATATGGGGTACTTGAATGCGATAAGCATAGTCTGTGAAATTCGATACTGAATTCAGGCAGAGCAAGGAAAGGATGCGGCTCTGGCCCCAACATTAAAGTCAATTGAGGATGGGACAACTGATGAGTACTCCTTAAAATACGGCCTCGTTCATTTTCATGGCCAACTCTACATTCCCAAGGGAGGTAGGATTCGAGAAGATATCTTGAGAGAGGCGCATTGCTCTCAGTATTCAGTGCATCCCGGTATTGCAAAGATGTACATCGACTTGCGAAAGACCATGCATTGGCCGGGAATGAAGAAAGACGTCAAGTACTTTGTTACACATTGCGAGGCCTGTCAAAGGGTGAAGGCAGAGTACAAGAGCCCCGGTGGTTTGTTATAGTCATTGCCCATCCCCGAGTGGAAATTTGAGGATATGTCCATGGACTTCGTTCACGGGTTACCTCGCTCATGCTCACGGAGTGATTCAGTTGGGTGATCGTTAATCTCCTGAGAAAGGTAGCCAGGTTCATTCCTATGAAGAAAGAAGCTCACATGGATGTCTTGGTACGCCTTTTTGTGGAGCAGTTTGTATGGTACCATGGGGTGCCAAAGAAAATCATTTCTGCCCGGGATGGTCGTTTTACCTCTAAGGAGTGGAAAGCTATACAGGCGTACTTGGGTCCGCGCCTTACCTTTAGCACAACGTTTCATCCTTAGACAGGCGGGCAGTCTAAGAGGACCATCAAAACATTGGAGGACCTATTGAGGTTATATGTGTTGGATAGAGGAGAGCCATGAGAAAGGCTCCTACCACTAGTAGAATTCTCCTACAACAACAGCCATCAAACTAGCATTGGTATGGTGCCCCATGAAGCCCTTTACGGAAGAAGGTATAGAACCCCCTTGTCTTGGGTGCAGGATGATGACCTGAAGGTATTGGGAGTTGAGTACATCGATGATACTAATGCGGTTGTTAGACTGATACGGGACCGCATGCTCGAGGATCAAAGTCGGCAGGCGAAATATTATAATGCAAAGCACCAGATGTTGGAATTTCAAGTGGGTGACAAAGCATTTCTGAAAATCCGGCCGATGCATGGAGTGTCACGACTGCGACGTGTGAAAAAGCTCAGCCCAAGGTACATTGGGCCTTACACTGTATTGGAAAGAATTGACCCTTTGGCCCATCGGTTGGAGTTACCACCAGAGCTAGAGAATCTTCACGACGTGTTCTATGTGTCGTCACTTCGAAAGGCATTGTTGTGGCCTGATCAATATATCCCCACCATAGATGGTGCAGTAGCGACTGATAGATCAGTGCGAATAGAGCCAGTATGGATTGTAGACAATGAGACGAGGATTTTGCGCCGCAAGAGTGTCCCTTTGGTAAAGGTGCTGTGGTCTAATCATGAGAAGGAGGAATATACATGGGAGCCAGTGGACTTGATGCAAAAGCGCTACCCGGAGTTGTTTGCTCAAGGTAATTTCTAAAAGCATATTTTATTTTATTTTATGCTTTTCTCTCCCCATAGCCTTAGCCTGATTTTGGGGACGAAATCTTTTATTTTGTTTATAGGATTTGTAACGTCTCGATTCGCGCTAGGCCGCTCGTGTGCGCTTTTGAGTCAAAAGAGCTGATTTGGGCTCAGGGAAGTGCTGGCAGCTAGGCTTACACTTGTGTTGGGGAGGTGAAGTCAGCCCAGAGAAGGACACGGGTAGAGACACAGGCGTATCCGTACCCATGTGTGTCCACCCAATACTCGAGTCGGTGACTCAAGTTATTCCAGAGAAGGACACGGGTAGTGACACGGGCGTGTCACTACCCATGTGTATGGTGACACGGTAGGGACACGACGTGTCCCTACCCATGTGTGTCGAGTAGAGGTCAACAAAGAGTGTCCCGAGAGACGCGGGCATGTCGTGGGCGTGTCCCTACCCGTGTGCCTCCAGCCAGCACTCGAGTTGATTACTTGAGTAGTTCCATAGAAGGACACGGGTATGGACACGAGCGTGTCCCTATCCGTGTGTTTGAGGACACGGGTAGAGACACGGGCGTGTCCCTACCCGTGTGCGTCAAGTGGTACTCGATGAAGCATGACCCGAGAAGGACACGACCAGCAACACGGCAGTTTCACTTGGACACGGGTAGAGACACAGGCGTGTCCATACCCGTGTTTGTGTATCAAAACAGTAGTCGAACAGTCGAGGAAGCTTTTCCCGAGCAGGACACGGGTAAGGACACAGGCGTGTCCCTACCCATGTCATTTACACATATAAGGGGGAAATGAAACCCTAGCCGTTTTCATTCTTCCTTCCACGCCCTTTCTCTAGAAACAACTGCTGGAGAGGAGGAAGAAGGTGCTGGAGCAAGTCTTCATCCCGTAAAGTACCGCCGCACTGAGGATAAGAAGATGTCGTCGAGAAGAGTGACAAGATCCTTGGCCAGAAATGGTGGAAACGCTGGAAACAAAGTGAGCTTCCTCCCCTCTTCCTTGGTGGTAGATCTTTAGTTATTTCTTAGGTGAGACATCGACTCAAGATAGTCTTGTTTTGGGAGAAGGAGTTTTCTAGGAATGGCCATGCTAGGATTTGTTTCTTAGGAAGTCTGAAAGTGATTTGGGGAAGACGGCTTGAGGAGGAAGATGAACCGATGTCGTTCGTTCCGCCTTAAGATGCGTGCAGAAATCTGTATTCTGCACGCAGCGATCTTCTTGGCCATTTTCAAGCATGATATGGCCAAAACTGGGCCTTCGACTAAACACGAAAGTCAAAATCCTTGAAAATACCTTTCCAATGAGTGGTTGCATGACTTCAGGTGAAGTTTGTAGCCATAGGAAAGTCTGAACAAAATCGACGGCTGACAAACTAAACGTGCAGAAATTGTGTTTTGTACGCCGCAGACTTTAAAGCCGATTTCAAGTGTGTTACTCTCGGATCTGGGTTGCGATCTAAACATGAAAGTTGTAACCCATGGAAATGGATTTCCAACGAGTGGTTACACGCCTTCACTGGATTCCTGAAGCCTCGGAAATATTCGGTCGAAGTTGTTGTCCAGATGATGTCCTGCACCTAAAATTCTGGGGTTGGTGTAGAATCGGGTTTGGAATCGGTAGAGACGATGTAGCAAATTTACATTGAGGTTGGGTGAACTATTTTATGTTAACCATCATAGTTCAATACATGATGAAGTTTGGTGAATGGTTTTCCATGTAAGTGATTTGTGATGAGAAGCGTACATAAACGAAACGATTTTGTAGAAATTGGTGAACCAAAAGAATTGCGCATCATGTTAATAATGTGTTGAAATCATTTGGAAATGAATTGTAGGATGATAATCTATGGCCATGTGAATAATTGTTTAACGGAATGAATTTAGTAGTCCAATTCTTAGAGTGGTGTCTCCCTATGGGTTGTAGTGTGAAAGGATGTAAGTGCGGGTGTTTGGCCGTACTGGTTTGGATAGTGTTGAGAAGTGACATAAATAGACGGTTGGGCTTGGTTCTCGGTGTTCATTCCCGAGGTTCCTTCCGTGCCATGATAATGTGAAATTGAATGCGGTGTGAGTCGACACGCGGTGTCGTAATCCCTGGTTAAGGATAGTGTGGCAGGTCTACGGGCTCGCCAGTCATCACACTAGCGGGAGTTGACAGATAGACCTTGGGCGGCTGGGCTTGGTTCTCGGTGCTCATTTCCCGGGGCTCCATCCGTGCCAAGTGAATGATTGGGCTTGGTCCTCGTACTTTATTTGATGCTCCTTCCGGGTCACAACATAGGCCAGATCGGGGCTTGGTTCTTGGTGCACATATACCCGAGACTCCCACTGAGCTGTAGTACGCATGTGTGCTCCGCTGTTGTGTTCTTAGCGTTGAGGCATACGGAGGCCTAAGCAAGGTAGTGTGGATGCCCGCTTAGTAGTAGAGAAGCCCGCTCTACTGTCACGGCCTGGCCACGACGGTTAATGCCTGAGAGGTTAACTACCTGCTCGAAAAGTCGGAACTTCAAGTCTGTGTCAACATAGCGTTTGCATGTGCGTGATCATTAGTGAGTCATTGCATTGCATACATACCATTACAACACATTGCATAACAAGATCCTCATGGTATAAGTTTGTGTGGGCACTGTGATATAAATTTTCGGAGAAGGGGCTATACGTGGAGAAGACAAAGTTAAGGAAGGAGAAGGTGAATGTATAATTGTGAGACATTCTCCGATTCTATATTCGATGAAGGCAAGTGTACCTTATCGCATATAGTATAGTATATTAAGTTTCATATAAAGGTCATATTACCCGGGGCGATTTGAGTACTTCTACTTCAAGGAGTTACTATTATGTTATCAAATAAAAGTTATTTTGGGGTTACTTACTAAATTAGAGAAGTGAGAATGTTTTACTTGCAAATTAGAGAAAAGCTAAATGATAATGAAGCGATAGTACTCGATCGAGAATCACCTAGGCTTAAGTTGATCAAAACATGCAATAATAAATTTTTAAATTAATAAGGGAAGAGACCTTGACCGCGGAGTTTCTTAAAGCAAGAACATGCTTCTCTTGAAATCATGCCCATCTGAGTTTAGGAAGGTCTAACCGAAATCTCATCCGAATCGGAGGCCTAAAACCCGCTTTATGTTGTGAACCCCGTTATTAGATTCCACTCTAATCTAGGAGATTTAACGTCCACCTCTCTCGAGGGGTGCATGCAACTCTCTTCACTCTTGAGTGCTCACTTCAAACTATCATCCTCTCAGCTAGCCAAGAATGAAAGCTAATGATGGAAAATATATATCGATAATATATCTCCAAGCAAAGGTAAATCAAGAGTAAATCAAGGTATAAGCCTTATAAAGAAAACGAAAACTAGAGCATCATAACTTAATCAACTCAAACCTCAGATCATCAAGATCGAGTACAAGGAGGATTAGTTACTCACGGTCAAATGGGGAAAGAGAGATGAATAGAAATGTGTTGAGAAAGCGAGGAAAACAACAAACTTTTTATTAACACTGAAAGAGAACTACAACTTGAAAATGAAAGATTACAGGTGCGGGAAATGAAAATCTATACAAATATTACCCTTAGCTACTAAGCAGTTACAACAACTAATACAAAATAAGAGTCACTAAGCTAGATTACAAAGCTCGAAATGAGGAAGGTGAGTGGAAACATGGAAAATTACAAGAAATACAAGAAAACTAAGGGGAAGAACCTCCCCTCTCACTCCAAAACTGCCTGCTGAACCCTAGGAGAAGTGCTCAATTTATAGAATTTTTCGGTCTGGGTCACGCCCCCCTGACACACCCGGGTCGGGCGTGTACCTGGGGCGTGACACATTCAGTGCGACTTTTTGGGCTGAAATTGAATACTGGAGGTGACGGGCGTAGTAGTTGGGTTACACGCCCATATGTCATGCCCGACCAGAACGTGTACCAGGGGCGTGACCATTTTGGTGCGACTTTTTCAGCTTTAATTTACTACTGGAGATGACGGGCGTTGAAATTGGAGTACACGCCCATATGTCACGCCCGACCAGGGCGTGTCTGGGGGCATGACTATTTCAGTGCGACGGTAGAGCGGGAAAAATAGCTTGCTATGGCAATTCCTCGGATCCTAGGGACATGCCTCTTGAACACGCCCGTGTCGGGCGTGACACGAGCGTGACAGAGGGCATGTTCACTGAGTTTCCAAGAAATGCATTTTCGGACCTGTTGCTTCATTCCTCTGGGCTACACGCCCTAGGTACACGCCCTGGTAGGGCGTGACCTTGGGGAGTGTTACAGCAAAATTTTGTTGAAAGCCGTACAAACCTGCAAAAAGCAGAAAACACATTAGTGACAATAATATTTACAAAAGGGGGTCAATATAAGCACTTGCAAGACATGATTTGTGCTTTAAAAACCCGAAAATACACTAATAAATTTAACTGCAAAAAGTACTATCAAATTCCCCCATGCTTAAGCTTTGCTTGTCCCTAAGCAAAGATATAAAACTACATAAACATAAAATAAGACTAATCAAAAATTTCTAATTATGCCTGCACAAGTACTATGCGAAATTCTAAGTAGGGAAAATGTGAAATGTGAATCTAAAATAATTTTGTAGGTATGGTTTAACTTTTATAAACTTTACTTAATCGAAAATAAATCATCCAAAATTTTGACGGAATTCTTTAAATAGATTTAAGTAAAGCAACAAAAATGAAAAAAAAAAACGCATTGAATTATTACTAGATCCAAGTAACGTATTATAATTATATCAATTAAATAACAAAAATCTAAGTTTAAATCCAAAACTAAAACTGATTTACTTTTCTTTTTTTCTTAGTTGTTAAATAAAATTTAAAAGTTGTGAATCAAAAGGACTTAATATGACCGAAATGTTTGGTTTAGGATTATGAATAGAAGTAGAATTCAAAGATAAACATGGAGGCTTTTAAAATCACACTAAACCAAAACAAAGAGTTTCAAAAATTTTCATTTTAAACAAAATATATTTTTTTTCTTTCTTTTTCTTCTTTTCTTTTCCATTTTTTTTTCTTTTTTTCAAAACAAAGGCCATAAATATTTTTATTTTTCATTTTGAATTGGCCAAACAAAAATAAACATTTCTTTTGAGCATACTTTTTTGAAATTTTTAGAAAAAATTTCAAAAATAACACAAAATATTCTATCATAATCAAGAAAATATATTTATGAAACTCAAAAAGGTTAGCGTGATTAGATAAGTTGGAAATTTGGCTTTGGTGAAGATGATATGATATGTGGAGTTATCAAATGAAATTGAAAAAAAGGCTCAAAAGCGGCTAACTAGTGGTGAAAAGTTTTAGGTTGTTAGGAAAGCTCAAACGAAAACAAAAACAGCCTAAATCATTTTCACGCTTTTAAATTTATTTAAAAAATAGATTTGAAAAATTTCAAAAAGCAATTCCTAGATAAAAAGAAGATTGATGAAATTATCTTGAAAATAGAAATAATAGGTGACTTGGATCGTTCATATCTACTACGTTATTCAAAAGTTGACTTTGCAAAAATTATTTCAAGACGAAAAGGAAAATAGTGGATGATGAATTTTTGAGAAAGCAAAGAAAATAAATAACGAAAAACCATAATAGAAATACGAGTTTTAGAAAAAATATTTCACCTTTACATACTACCGTGAATTAGAAACACAGCATGACCAACATTTTACTTGTGAAACGTAATTAAAAAAAATGATTAGAAAAATTATGATTAACTAAGTTGTTTATAAGGAATTTTGAGAAAAACAAAACACAAACATGGGGTATTATTGAAATACCAAAATGCATAAATTATTATAATATATATTTTTTCTATTTTGAAATATTCTCTTTTTGTCTATTTTGGAGGTATTTTCCTTTTTTTTGTTTTTTTTGAATATCTGAAAAATATTCACAAAAAGTAAAAGATATTCACAAATAGCAAAAAAAATGGAGGAAGTCCTCCCCCAAGCTTAAAATGGACATTGTCCTCAATGGAGAAGGAGGTTAGAGAGAGAGAGAAAATTAAAGTACAGAATTGAAAGACAGAATTGAAAAACAGGCACTTCCCCGGATTTATTTGCTGCGAAAGCTGAGTGATGTCGCTCCCCCATGCTAGCGCTCATGTCTTCTTCGGATTTTGTGATGGATTTAGCAGCATTGGTGGTGGTGATTGTAGAAGATTCAACTTGTGGAGCCGTCCGGGGCAAAAAGTGTAAAATAAAGAAAATATAAAAATGATTTGGGTTGTCTCCCAAGAGCGCCCTTTGTTTATAAAGGTCGTTTGAGCTCGACCAAAAGAATATTGTCCAACAATAAGAAGTCTTAAATTATTATTACAGTCCAAATGAAGGAGAAAAGAAATAGTTCATGAGTTCGATAACATTAATTGTTCCATTGCAGTAGGAAGTAAATCGTTATGCAAATAGAGTTTTAATCGCTGACCATTTACCTTGAATGCACCCTTATCCGAGTGCGAAATGAGAACCGTCCCATATGGCCAAGCCTCTTTAACAATAAAAGGGCCGGACCATCGCGATTTTAATTTACCTGGAAAGAGGCGAAGCCGAGAGTTATAAAGAAGGATGAGATCACCCGGCGAAAAGGATTTAGGAAATTTAATATTTTTGTTATGGTAGAACTTTGTTTTCTCTTTATAAAGCCTATTACTCTCGTAAGCGTTCGCCCGCCATTCGTCGAGTTCATTGAGCTGAAATTTACAGTGTTCGGCGGTTAGGGTGGGATCTAGATTTAATATTTTGAGGGCCCGAAATGCACGGTGCTCTAACTCAACTGGAAGGTGGCAAGCCTTACCATAAACCAATCAATACGCCGTGCAGCCGATGGCTGTCTTATATGCCGTTCGATAGGCCCATAGGGCATCATCTAGTTTTAGTGCCCAATCCTTCCTGTTTAAAGATACATTTTTCTCTAAAATACGTTTCAATTCTTGATTAACAACCTCGACTTGACCGCTCATCTGGGGGTGATAGGCGGTGGAAAGTTTGTGCGTTACTCCATATTTTGCAAAAAATTTGGCAAACTGGCTATTGCACAAATGTGTTCCCCTATCACTAAATATAGCGCGTGGCGTGCCAAATCGAGAGAACGGAGGCGACGCAAAGCGGTGCGCTCTATCTCAGGGTAAAAAGTAATAATCGAAGAGATTTCTCGGGTCATACACTTAAAAGAAAGAAGGATGGGGGAGAGATAAAGAGAAAAACTAAAGAGAGTGCGAGAGAGAGACGATAAAATTAATAGCTATCCTCTTTTCAAAATATCAAAACAAAAGCATCCCCAGCAATGACGCCAAAAACTTGATATAAATTTTCGGAGAAGGGGCTATACATGGAGAAGACAAAGTTAAGGAAGCAGAAGGTGAATGTGTGATTGTGATACGTTCTCCGATTCTATATTCGATGAAGGCAAATGTACCTTATCACATATAGTATAGGATATTAAGTTTCATATCAAGGTCGTATTACTCGGGGCGATTTGAGTACTTCTACTTCAAGGAGTTACAATTATCTTATCAAATAAAAGTTGTTTTGGGGTTGCTTACTTAATTAGAGAAGTGAGAATGTTTTACTTACAAATTAGAGAAAAGCTAAATGATAATGAAGCGATAGTACTCGATCGAGAATCACCTCGGCTTAAGTTGATCAAAACATGCAATAATAAACTTTTTAAGTTAATAAGGCAAGAGACCTTGACCGCGTAGGTTCTTAAAGTTAGAACATGCTTCTCTCGAAGTCACGCCCATCTGATTTTAGGAAGGTCAGATCGAACTCTCGTCCGAATCAGAGGCCTAAAACCCGCTTTATGCTGTGAACCCCGTTATTGGATTACAGTCCAATCCAGGAGATTTAACGTCCACCTCTCTCGAGGGGTGCGTGCAACTCTCTTCACTCTTGAGTTCCACTTCAAACTATCATCCTCTTGGCTAGCCAAGAATGAAAGCTAATGATGGAAAATATATATCGATAATATATCTCCAAGCAAAGGTAAATCAAGAGTAAATCAAGGTATAAGCCTTACAAAGAAAAAGAAAAAAGAAAACTAGAGCATCATAACTTAATCAATTCGAACCTCAGATCATCAAGATCGAGTACAAGGAGGATTAGTTACTCATGTAGAAATGGGGAAAGAAAGATGAATAGAAATGCGTTGAGAAAGAGAGGAAAACGACAAACGTTTTATTAACACTGAAAGAGAACTACAACTTGAAAATGAAAGATTACAGGTGCGAGAAATGAAAATCTATGCGAATATTTCTCTTAGCTACTAAGCAGTTACAACAACTAATATAAAATAAGAGTAACTAAGCTAGATTACAAAGCTCGAAATGAGGAAGGAGGAAACATGGAAAATTACAAGAAATACAAGAAAATTAAGGGGAAGAACCTCCCCTCACACTCCAAAACTGTCTGCTGAACCCTAGGAGAAGGGCTCAATTTATAGAATTTTTCGGGCTGGGTCACGCCCCCCTGACACGCCCGGGTCGGGCGTGTACCTGTGGTGTGACACGTTCGGTGCGACCTTTTGGGCTGAAATTGAATGCTAGAGGTGACGGGCGTTGTAGTTGGGTTACACGCCCATATATCACGCCCAACCAGGGCGTGTACTGGGGGTATGACCATTTCGGTGCGACTTTTTCAGCTGCAATTTACTGCTGGAGATGGCGGGCATTGAAATTGGAGTACACGCCCATATGTCACGCCCGACCAGGGCGTGTCTAGGGGCGTGACTATTTAGGTGCGACGGTGGAGCGGGAAAAATAGCTTGCTGTGACGATTCCTTGGATCCTGGGGACACGCCTCTTGCACACGCCCGTGTCGGGCGTGACACGAGTGTGATAGAGGGCGTGTTCATTGAGTTTCCAAGAAATGCATTTTTGGACCTGTTGCTTCATTCCTCTGGGCTACACGCCCTAGGTACACGCCCTGGTAGGGCGTGACCTTGGGGCGTGTCACAGTATAATTTTGCAGAAAGCCATGCAAACCTGCAAAAAGTAGAAAACACATTCGTTATAATAATATTTACAAACGGGGGTCAATATAAGCACTTGCAAGACATGATTTGTGCTTTAAAAACCCGAAAATACACTAATAAATTTAACTGCAAAAAGTACTATCACACTGCTATACGATGAGTTACTTTACTGCTAAACCGATCCTTAATTTATAAGTCTATATGAGCATTCTTATAAGTTAAGTTACTTTCCTGTTGTAGATTTATATACTTGATGGATTGATATAGCTTGTGTAGAATTTCTAGAGTAGACTGCTGTTAATGATGGTATACATTTCTTCTATTGCTACTCACGACTTATGTACTTATTCACCTGCTTGTACTTGCTTATCACTATTTATATATTATACTCTGTTCCTTTCTCCGCCCGGTGTCGAGGAGTCGTCGGGGTAGCGGATGTGAAAGCCACTTAGTCTTTTTGACTAACAGTTGCTACATCTTCCTTTTTAGGAGGAAACCCCGCAGGTAGAGCAACCACAGACTATGCAGCAGGACAGCCAGGCCAGTACTATAGGGCCTGAAGGGACAGTGCCATCACTACCGTCAGTTACCGATGTGAGTTTTGAGAGATTTTGATGTAGCCCTTTGGGCATGTTTTAGCTGTACTCTGATACTTTAGAAGCTTGTTGTAGCTTCTTTTATTGTTGTACTTTTGGACTTATATTATTTATGTGTGGATTGGCTTCTGTTATGTTATGGTTGGGTTGGCATTTGGTTGATATTGGTTATAGTGGCAGGATAGGCGTCTTGTGGTACAGGTTAGCCCGTGTGCTAATGTTACCGCAAGGCGGCTGTTTTGGGCATAAGACCCACTTCGTGCCGTGTTTTGTGTTTCGGGAGGGGGGGGGGGGGTGTTACAACTTGACTCAGACTCATCACATTCATCCCCATCAACTTGCGCGGTCTCCTTTCTCAAACCGCCAGTATCAGATTCAATGTCTTTGCTTTCCTTTCCTTGGCTATCTTCTGATGCTTTCTCTTCCCCTTCTTCCTCTTCCCCTTCTCTTTCTCCTTCTCCTTTGCCTTCTTCTTCTTCCTCTTCTTCCTCTTGTTCTTCTACTTCACTTCCTTCGTCACCGACCCTGCCTTTACGCTTAGCCGCACAGTCTAAGGGTGACACCCTTCTCTTAAGGGTAGGATAAAGGTCAAGGAAGTTGAAGTCAATTCTTTTGACAAAACACCAAGATCCTTGAGGCGGGCAAGAGCTCCTTCGATACCTTTCTTCATGCGCGGGAAGACGACATCTTGGAAGAATATGTTATTCGGGTCATGCATTTTCTATAAAGGAAAAGGTATGTCAGATCACACGGCTTCAATTACAGTAACCACAAACACTTCAAGTGATATCTTACCGCTTTCTCTTCCTTCAGTAGAATTATTTCTTCATCCTTTGAGTGACTAAACCCTCTAGGTGCGAATAATCTTTCGGCAACCTTTTATAGGCATAGCCCATAAAGTGCTTTGTCATAAAGTTCCTTGCACTGACCTGTGCGACTAGGCGCAATAAGTCCTCTGTAGGAACTTTCTTAACTCCTTCAAGTTATACTTGTCGTACATGGAGGCTCCAATAGCAGTAGCGTAGCAAGTAAGTTTCTTGCCCCCCGCCCAATAAGGAAGAGTGGTTGAAACTTGAACGCACTTGTCTTTTGGATGTCATCGCATGGTCTGCTTGCCATGAAGATCTTTCAGAGAACTCCCCATTCCATGAAGAGGGAATGTGTCATCAGAAGAGTCTGCAGCTACATCTCCCTCAACTTGTCAATTCTTTGCCAGTTCAAATCTCTTTTCTCACTGTGTAAGCGATAAGTCTCCCAGAGTTTGTGGTTTATTTAAAGGAACTGCTAGGAGAGCTACTGAGTAAGAACCAAGTTAATTCATGAATAATGCGGTTAAAAAATTCAAGTCGCGGGAAAGAACTTACTTTCCTCTGGGGCAATCCCTTCTAATGAGAGAAGTAGTGGGATGTAGTGATTGATGTCAAGCTGCTCGCCCTTGAAGAACTTATATATTTCCTTTTCAATTCCTTCCAAACCGCAAGACTGGAATTCGGCTTCTGCTTGGATTTGCAGACTGGTTGAAAGAAGACCAAGGTGCCCTTTGAAGATGAGGTATCGTTCAGGCCATTTCAACACCTTGTTTGACAGGTTGACCACTTTCAACCCCCTGCATCCAAAATACAAAATGAGCTTGAAGGCGGTACTGCCAGCCTCTGTGATTGACTGCACCGAGAAGCATCTGTGGAAAAGGCTAGTAGAATACCTCACCTTCCCAAACCACAAATAAGAAACAAGACAGTAGATTGAGGCCATTGAATTTGGTGGTAGCCGGCTTGTTAGTACACCGTAATGATCAAAAACCATTATGACTTCTTCCATAACGGGAAAGCAGAAGCCGCAGTCGAAGTAATCAATGTGTATATCGATTTGTGCGTAGAGGAAGTGTTAATCATTTCATCATGCTTTGGAAGCGATGCGAGAAGTGGTGAATTCTGCATTTGCCTTTCAGTGTACTCGTCAAGTTAAACTTACAAAACTCGACACTCTCGGTGATCGACAGAGTGAAAAGTAGAAGCATCGTCGGTTTAGATGGCAATTACTTTCTCAGACTGCGTAGGATTGCACTTCAAACACATTTTGATTTTTTCTGCTGAAATCACGGAAAACTCCAGAATATATAGATTGTTGTGCCCTACAAATAACAAAGCAAAATCGCGACCATAATTTTTAAGTCACACGACTTGGTACCTACATTAGAAATGGAACCAACACAAGTACTAACTACATAAAGCATAACCACACAAGCCGCAAAACTGCTCGCCAACTCGCACAACTTCAAGACTGTGCTTGTAATAATTATTGTGCAAAATAACAGTTGCGGTCAAAAGTAGTAAGACAACACAAATAGCAAGGTCAATTATCCAAAAACAAGCATAAGCAGAAAGAGCTATTTGCATAAATACATAACAAATATTCATCGGACAGAAAGAAGCAAGCAATGTCAATTACATAAGTACTTAAAGTTGTTCCAAAGCACATCAAACAATATTAACCACCAGAAAATAATATTACAAGTTAAATTTCAGTCTGAAACTATTGACAAGGGTCAATAGTGTTTCTGCCAATTCGTACTACCTGATCTCCACCTTGAAGAAGAGCATCGTAAATTCGGCACAAGTGATAATGGATTACATTATGAGACCGATGAACGCGGGAAGCATCACGGTCCATGCGATTACGAAAAATCATGTGCTCCACCAGCACCCCTTGTTCACTAGGTGCGACCTGCTCAATCGTCCCAACCATAGGAGGATTGGAGGCTTCATCGTTGACCCTGCGGTCTGGGTGTAACGGCCCGGTTTAGAGCTCAGAGGCCCTACTGCACCCAATACCTGGGCTGGAGCAGCTTGTCTCGCCCCAAGGCCCGTTATAGGGATGCAGCCCAATACACCCCAACGCCTCTCCCGCATGTTTCTCAGCAAGTCGCGTTGTTGGCGCTAGGTATCGAACCCGCAACCCTTGATAACACACCCTTTCACCAGTGGCCATCACCCATGGCTCTGCCACTGCTAATGATTCACAAGTTAGGACTGTTAGTTCCTTTCTTTAAAGTGGTTATGTTGGCATATGCTTTCCTTATGCTTCTGCAGTATTTAGCAGGGCATGTTGTTTTTTTTTCTCGCACTTGCTGCGTTGGGTTGTTGTCTTGGGCAGTATTTTACCCTTACTGTATTGTTCAGTTCCCCTTTACTCTTTTATTGATAGCACTTGTTGTAGGGTTGGTAAGCCCTTACCTCATTACTTATGAATCTAATGCTCCAGTTTTCTTTTGATTATTTGCTTGCTGAGGCGTACTTTCTTTGAATACCTTAGGTTCAGGTTGTAGCCGGTTGAGCGGCTAGTGTTCTGGTGGAGCTTGCTTGTGGCCTCTGGGGTAGCTGAGTTACTGTTCCTCAACCTTGTGAGGTAGTTTTCTTCTTTCTGTATAGACATGCATACTCACCAGTGGGTTCGTGTCAGGTTGTTGACGCCCACTGGTGGCTTACTTGTGATGTTAGATATGAACTGAAAACTGCTATTTTTGCCTATTTGGAGGTTATTTACTTGCTTCTGGGAATGATTTATGCTAGTTGCATGTTAGGTATTTTAAACCCTAAAAGTATTACTATATGTACCTCTTGCATATCATGTTTATACAACTAAAACTCCACTTTCCTAAGTAACGTAAAAGCTATTTTTCTTATACTATGATAAATCTATAGTCCTGCATTTCATGAGTCGTCCATTGGGGACGTTTACACTCATGTAGGAGGTCAAATCAACTTAACCAAAGTATTTTCCGCTGCGTATAAATATTGTTTTAATTGTGGACTAGCTGATCCACTGTGCCGAGGGATACAGCCATCAAACTTAACTGGTTTTCTTTCATATTAAACTATGATTTTCTCCAAAGATATAGAGTCTGTGGTTTTTCCTGAGCATGTGCCGTTATCCCCTGCACGACGTAGCATCATGACATGTATTTTCTCTTGCTCTGATATGATTTAATTATTGAGAAAATGCGGGTTGTGACACTGGGTGTCACGACCTCTCGGTATTTGCGAAACAAAGTAGTCGGTTCCTATCGATCTCATAATGTAATCCATCATCACTTGTGCCGAATTTAAGTAATTATCCTTATAATAGTTGGCATCATCATCAAGCTTCTGATTACTATTCTCCCTCTCAAGATAGGAAGCCAGAGTCACAACCTGGTCCTGAAGTGCCTTCTCCCTCTTAAGTCTCCTTTCTCACATTCTCCAGAACAACCAGCATCTCCTTCTCTAGGGAAGTCTGCATCTCTTTTTGAAATTTGTGAAGTGGAAGTGGGTGATGGGTAGGCCGGGCGGACTGTGAGGCCCGAGCGGTCTGTGTTCGCGGCTTGGGCGGACTGCTGGTTGCGTCCTGGGTGTTGGCTGTCTTGGTGGCTTGGCTGTTGAGCAGCATGTGCGGCCTGAGCGGCCTGAGCGGTCTACTGTGTGACCTAGTTGGTCTATGGACAAGGATGGTGGGCTTCTTGTGAAGCGGCCTGAGCGGGCTGCAGTTCGCGGGCTGTAGGCAGTGCTTGGTTTGATCTGCGGCCTTGTAGATTTGTAAGCTTGTGTTAACCGGCGGATTGTTGGTCTATCCGCGGAAGGCTTTGCGGACTGGCGAGTCCGCGGTGTTCGCTGTTGCGGACTGGCCTTGGAGTTTGGCTGTGGCCTTTGACGAGTCCTGGTGGTGCAGCAGGTGTTAGCTGTTGTGGAGGACTGCGCGGACTGGTGTTGAAGTCCAGCAGGCGACCGATGTCTTGGCAGCTGTGCGAGTAGGGCTTGCGAGATATGCCTTCTGGTGGTGTAGTTGGCGATCTGATTTGGGGCAGGCGGATTGGGCCTTGTCCGTTGAGCTCGTGCTTTCTCTTGGTGGTTTTCTGGACTTGGTCACAGTCAGTGACAAGTTCAGTTTGTCCGCGGTATCCGCTGAGTCCGCTGTTGACCGGGCGGACTGCCTGTTGGTCGTGGACTTGTGGCGGATGGAGGCTTGACTTTCGAGGTGTGCGGACTGCCTCCTTGTCTGTACATATAGTGTGCAGACTGTCGCTGTGGTGGCTGTCCTTGTGAGTAGTTTGCGGGCTATACGGACTGGTGCCTTGTCCGCATAGTATGGGCGGACTGATGCGAGTTTGCCTGCTGGTTAACATCTTCATTATTGCTCCTGACGGTTTTTCTTGGAATCCTGGCTAAGTCCATGCGGACTCAACGAGCGAGTCTTTGCTAGTGCGCGAGTTGGGGTGGTGACTCTATTCACTAGGGTGGTGACCACACTCCTCACCTCGCCTGTAAATAGACCCCCCCGACACGTCTACAGTAACTGAGTGAACAATAAGTGGGGCTTGGGCAATTGTTGCGGTCTGGATTTTCCTGTCTGCGCGGATTGAGTAGCACTGACGGTTTGTTGTATGCAGGTTGCGCGGCTAGCTTCAAGGAGCCAGGAGTTTGGCTTTGACTTCGGTCAAGTACATTGAAGTTGTAACACCCCCTTCCGTCGCATGACATATAACAGAAGGTCCAGCTGGAACCCGACGCCATATACTACAGACAGTCGGAAGGGTTACATAAGAATATCCAAACATCCTAATTAAGACTACTCGTCCTACACAGAGCATTCTAGCAGAAATTTTTAAAAGTAGAAAGAACCCAAACTTGTATCCAAATAATATGAATATCCACAATCACTACCACTGGAATGAAATAACAATACACTGAAAGATACTTGGCCTTATGGCCTTATAGAGGTTCACTTAATTAAATAATGTTTTCCAAACATCGGCTCGTAGGCCGGCCACACATGACAAAAGTAAAGTACAACTATTCGCTTCGGCCTTCTAGGGCCAGTACAACAACATGAGCTCCAGCCCGCTATTTGGTACTCGTCTCCGCAGCACCTGCAAGCACATTCCACCGCACGGTGGAAAACAAAGCAACGGTCAGCCAAAAGCCGACCAAATTATAACCACCCTGCCCCTTACTCGGGACGGCGGTGCTCTTTCCCTGCATATCATTAGCCCAATAAAACAATAAAGCGCAATTATACTAAGCCACAGGTGTAGGCTCGCACGGCCAAACACCCCATGCACTCAGGGCACATTAACGGTGAATCCTGACACTTCAGCGTCTTCACAACCATCCCAAAGATGGCAACCACGTGAGCATTTAGCCTTTCTAACTACTGTCTAAGGCTCCCGACTATGCCAACGGCCAGTCCCATTTTCGGGTCTCTCGCACCGAACCACATAGACTAGGTCCAATTCCACTTGCCCGTTGCTCACACCACGTAGTCACTTTAAGACGTACGCACGATCCAAGCTTCTCTCGGATCCCAAAACCTTTCCAAACAATCACATAACCCAGTTATGTTCAAGGCCGGTTCCTTGACCGCCAAGTTAGCAGAACACGTTTCCGCTCAGTTTTTCGGGTGCGCCTTGGAGTTAATCCCCAAGGATCCCTGCTGCAATCTACCACGTAGAAAGCCGAAAACCCAAAGCACAGAGTCTTCTCCGGCAAAACATATCAAATGCAACATCACCGATCCAGACAATACATGTCCGAGTAGGCTTCACACACAATGCCTATGCCTGTACTTCGATTCCAGACTCTATATGCAACACAAGGGGGACTATTCACATCGACGCCAAGGAACACCATGCAATCACCGCACACTCGTGGGAGCGGGTTTCCCTATGCAAAAAGAATGAGAGCTTCACATGCTCAAGTAGAGAATCGTTACCCTTGTAGTCCGCTTTTGCATCATGGAAAAACTACACGGATAGAAGTCTTCGCAACGACCTTTCCTCCACGGATCCGCTCACAGATCTCAAAATGGTGCTCCAATGCTCCGCCGGCGGCCGGAATCCTCCTCCTTCTTCATCGTCTTTCTAACTCCTTGGAAAGAGAATGGCTTGGAGAAAATGAAGAGTTAACTCCCCCATTCCCGGCCTTAACAGAGCAGGAAACCACCCGGGCCATTGTATCTCAATTAAAGAAAATGAACGACTCAGATCTGCACAAAAATCCCCTGACCTGGGCCGAACACGGCCTCGCACACGACCGTGTTCCAGGCCGTGTGCCTTGATCGAGGCACGATCATCAAACGAAGAAAAGACACACGGGAAAAGACACGCTCGTGTCTCACCTGACACGCCCGTGTCGGGTCTTCGACACGCCTGTGACTAGGGGGCATGTCACAAATAACCGCCACGGCAACGGACACGACCCAACTGAACACGGGTTGGGACACAGGTATGAACACGCCCGTGTCACTCGACAATCGTCGAGCAAATATCGTCGATCGTCGAACGCAGAGGGTCACTCGGCCTTCATCGATTGCCTTTCATCGATCATCGAACGCAGGGGGGACACACCCTCTCGACACGCCCGTGTCTCCTGGCGTTTTCCTCCCGGACACTTTTCGTCGAAATCAATCAGCTTGCACATGGGCACGGTCAAGACACGCCCGTGTTATTCAGCCGTGTCCTTCTCGGGATGAAAATGGCCAAAACACCAGCTAGACACGGCCTTGGACATGCCCGTGTACTTGGCCATGTACCCCTATACAGGCACCAAAAATCCCTTTTTACGCGACCAACTCAAATATAATTTTTGGAGCATTACAGAAGTGTGCGGTCTCTGTGGTCTCAGCTGGTCGCTTCTACGGCTTGTCAGTGGTTCTCTGCTTCTGCGTTTCCAAGTGCCAATAACCTGTCCTCCGGTCTCAGGCGGGTAGGCGGTCTGTTCTTCAGTTCATCAGCAGTCAGCGAATAACGGTGTGTCCGCGCGACCTCGCGGTCTTGGCGGACTCCGTGTCTTTTCGACGTGTAGCAACTTCAGCTCGGGCGGCTTCGACGACCTTGGCGGACTGGGCGGTCTCGACGGTCTCTAGTGCTGTCCGCCCGACTTGTTTTGTGCTTTCTGTTGTAGCTTGTGTACTAGCGAAATCATGTCTCGCTATGTATACCTCGCCTTGTAAAGAAGTGTTAATGAATATAAGATCTTCTTGTTCTTCCATTTGCATTTGGTGTTAAGCTTGCCCTTTGGGCTTCCACATGATCAAGGTGTTAACTGGATAGTTCTGAGAATATTAATTTGGCTTTAAGCTATCTTGCTGACCACTTTAAGAAAATTCAACATGGTATCAGAGCGAGGTTCAGTTGCTTGAGCGGTGATCAACGGTTGTTGTTGCTCTGTGCTTCTGGAAGCTTAACCAAAGGTTGTTGCAATGGAAGTAAGTTACACAAGAGGTCTTGGTATTGAACTCTTAACGCCGACTAACTTTAAGAAGTGGAAGTCGTGCATGAAGAGTTACCTTCTGGGAGAGGAGTTATGGGAGGTCGTCGGTGGTGACGACAGATAGGAGGTTACTGCTGCGTTAGGTACTGCTGAGCAGGTGAGGCTCTGGAGAAAAATAAATGCAAAGGCGGAGTTTGTTCTCAAGAGGGCTGTGTCACCAGAACTGTTTGATCACATCATTGGATATGAGTCTGCTGCTGATATTTGGACAACTATTGATGAGTTGTTCAATAGGAAGAATGTAGCAAAACTTCAGTTTCTGGAGAATGAGTTGGCGAGGACAACTCAAGGAGATCTGACCATTTCAAAAATCTTTCTGAAGATGAAGAGCTTATGTGCTGAACTATCAGCACTTGATCCTGATGAGCCTATCTCTGAGGCTAAGATGAAAAGACACATAATCCGCGGCTTACGGAAGCAGTATGTTGCCTTTGTGACATCTGTTCAAGGCTGGGCTACTCATCCATCTCTGCTGGAGCTTGAGAACCTGCTTGCTTCGCAGGAAAGTTTGGTAAGGCAGATGGCTGGAGTCAATGTCAATCCGGAAGGCATTGAAGCTCTCTTCTCAGGCAAGAAGAAGAATGGATGGGAAGCGAAGAAAAAGAAGATTGCTACTGAAAATGAGCCTTTAACTTCTTATCAACTAGAGAGGAGCGCTGCTCCTAAGAAGGATTGGAAGAAGAACTTGAAGTGCTACAGGTGTCATCAGTGGGGACACTTCAAGCGTAACTATAAGGTCAAACTACAGCCTGGGTATACGGTAGGCAAGGAGGAAGTTTGCTCTAAGAGTGAGGAAGCTGGATGGGGCGGAGCTTTCATGACAGACACTTGTGTCCGTGCTTTGTCCGATGTCGACTTCAATGACGATTGGATCGTGGACTCAGGGTGTGGTCATCACCTCACTGGAGACAAGTCGAAGTTCTCTTCCTTGCAAGCTTGCTCAGGTAACTAAGCTATCATAACTGCTGATAATATTGTTTATGTAGTAGAGAAGGAGGGGGTTGTGTCTTTGGGTAGTGATAAGGGGCCACTCACGTTAAGGAGTGTGTATCATGTCCCGGGCATGAAGAAGAACCTCTTCTCTGTGACCAATGCGGTCGACTTGGGTTATCACGTTCTGTTTGGGCCAACAGAAGTGAAGTTCCTTCGTAACGTATCAGCAATTAAGGCTGATGTTGCTCATGTTGGGAGGAGAGTGAAGAACTTGTTTGTTCTTGCAACTAACCCTTATGTTGATCGGATGAGAGCAAATGATAGCGCTGCTATATGACATGAAAGTCTAGGGCATGTAGGAATGGAAAAGCTGAAGGTTATGGCTAACAGAAGACTTGTAAGAGGCTTGCCTAAGCTATCTTCATTTGGCGACGGTCACATTTGTGCGAGATGTCAGTATGGCAAGGATCATCGCCTTCCATTTGATAAATCACAAACGAGGAGCAAGATATCATTGGAGTGCATCCATGGAGACTTGATGGGACCAACCGTCACTGCAAGCCTTGGTGGGAGCAGATACACGCTCGTTCTGATTGATGACTACTAAAGATACACTTGGGTAAATTTTTTGAAGGAGAAGTCTGAAGCCTTGTGGTTGTTTATGGAGTTCAAGGAGTTGGTGGAGGGCGGGCTTGTCTTGCGGATCAAGAAGCTTAAAATAGACAATGGTGTTGAGTTTGTCTCCTCAGAGTTTTCTAACTACTGCAGGAAGCATGAGATCCAATGAGAGCTCACTTGTGCTCATAATCCATAACAAAATGGAGTAGCAGAGCGGAAGATTCGTCATCTGACGGAGACTTGCAAATGCTGGCTTCGTGCGAAAAACATTCCCAGGTCCTTCTGGGCAGAGGGGATGTCTTGTGCTTCTTATGTCATCAATTGGATGCCGCTCAGCCCGATCAACATGAAGAATCCTTTTGAGATGTTGCTGAAGGAGAAGCCCAGTGTGGAACACCTTCGGGTGTTCAGATCAACTTGCTATGTGCATGTACCGGATGCTTCAAGGAAAAAGCTGATGCAAAGGTAAGGAAGCTTGTCTTTGTTGGCTATGATGAGCGGAAGAAGGGATGGAAATGCCTGGATCCCATGACAAAGAAGTTTGTTGTATCAAGTGACGTGGTCTTTGACGAACTGACGTTGTATGGAGGTGGCTCGGTAGAGCTAACAGAAAGGAAGGTTGATGGAGAGCAGAAGGTGGCTGCTAAAGTTCTGGAAGAGGAGCTTGCTGTTTCACCAGCAGCTCCTATTGCTTCAAGTTCTGGTGCTGAGGCTTCTTGCTCAGGAATCAGGGGGAGCATTGCTTAAAGCTGGCCTGAAGGTGGAGTTGAGCCTGAAGAATCAACAGAGGTAGTGAGCAAGGAAAAGCCCCTTCGGAGATCAAAGAAGGTTATTAAGCCATCAGCTCGGTACTGTAATGGGAATGCAGTGAGTTTTTTCTCCTGCTTCTTTGCAGGTCCTATGTATGAGCGAGAGCCTGCAAACTTCAATGAGGCCACTGGAATCAAGGAGTGGGATGATGCCATGAAGGATGAGATTGCTGCTCTCAAGAAGAATGAAACCTGGGACCTTATGCCCAAGGTTGATAACATTACTCCAGTGACTTGCAAGTGGGTGTATACGTTGAAGAAGAAGGCTGATGAGAGCATTGATAGGTTGAAAGCTTGCCTGGTTGCTCAAGGATTCTTACATTAGTATGGAGAGGACTATGAGGAGACATTTAGTCTAGTTGCAAAGATGACTTCGGTTCGGGTGGTGATCGCCTTGGCTGTTTGCAAGGGATGGACGATGTGGCAGCTTGATGTGAAGAATGCTTTTATTTATGGAGAGATTTACAATGACATCTTCATGGATCAGCCACTTGGATTTGTTTATAAAGTTCATCCGGACTATGTCTGCAAGCTCAGGAAAGCTCTCTACGGGTTGAAGCAAGCTCCTAGAGCTTGGTATGGAAAGTTAGCAGAGTAACTTCAATTCTGCGGTTATCTTGCTTCCAACTAGGATTCTAGCTTGTTCGTTAAGAATAAGGGGGAGCTTCAAGTCTTGGTCCTACTGTATGTGGATGATATGATCATCACAAGGAATTCAGAGGAGGAAGTAGCGAGGCTTAGGGTTGAGCTTGCTATACACTTCGAGATGAAAGATTTGGGAGAGCTTCATCACTTTCTCGATTTTGAGGTGGAGAGGAAGGAGTGCGGGATTCTCATTTGCCAGAAGGGATATGTAGATCGCATTGTGAGTCGATTCAGCATGGGAAAAGGGAAGAGTTGCTCCACTCCACTGGAACGTGGGCTGAAGCTTCGACGAGATGAAGGAAGGATTCTTCCTGATCCCCTGGTGTTCAGAGCTTTAGTTGGGAGCTTGATCTACCTGACGATTACAAGGCCAGACATTGCTTACGTTGTTGGCCGAGTAAGTCGGTTTATGGCTGAACTAAGGAAGTCTCATCTGGTGGCGGCTAAGAACATTTTGAAGTATGTCAAGATAACTTCTGATATGGGACTCCTCTATAGTAGGGATGCGGACTTTGCTTTGCTTGGATACATGGATGCTGACTATGGTGGTGACTCGGATGATCGAAGATCAACTTCGGGTTATGTGTTCACTTGTGGATCAGCTTGCATTTTGTGGTGTAGCAAGAAGTAGGACTCAGTGTCCGTGTCTACTACAGAAGCTGAGTATAAGACTTCGGCCTTGGCTGCTCGGGAAGCCATCTGGTTGTGGAGGCTTGTAGAGGATGTTCATGAAGAAGTGCAGGGACCTACTTTGCTCCGGGGTGACAATGAGAGTGCTCTTAAACTGGTAAACAATCCAGTGTGTCACACAAGAACCAAGCATATTGAGATCGAGCACCACTTCATAAGAGAGAAGGTGTTGGAGGGATCTCTTCTGGTCGGGCATGTTCGGAGTGAAGATAATCTTGCTGACATCTTCACGAAGCCGCTAACGAAGGGGCCATTTCAGCGGTTATGAAGCTTGCTGGGTTTGATCACCACTTCTCACTTTAAGGGGGAGTGTTGAAATTTGTGAAATGGAAGTCGGTGATGGGCAGGCCAGGCGGACTGTGCGGCCTGTGTAACACCCCCATCTGTCGCATGGCATATAACAGAAGGTCCAGCTGGAACCCGACGCCATATACCACAGACAGTCGGAAGGGATACTAAATGAATAATCAAACCAACCAACTACAACTACTCGTACTAATCACAGAGCATTCTAGCGGAAGATTTTAAAGTTGAAAGAACCCAAAATTAAATCCATCAATATGAATGTCCACAGCTACAACAATAGGAATGAAAACCCAAATACACAGAAACGGGTACATGGCCTTCTGGCCTTACAAAAGTTCACTTAATAAAGAGTGTTTTACATACATCGGCTCGTAGGCCGGCCACACATGATAAATATAAAAATAGCTATTCTACGGCCTTCTAGGGCCAGCACAGCAACATGTGCTCCAGCCCGCTATTTGGCGCTCGGCTCCGCAGCACCTGCAAGCACATACCACCGCACGGTGGCAAATAAAGCAACGGTCAGCTAAAAACCGACCAAATTATAACGACCCCGCCCCTTACTCGGGACGGCGGTGCTCTTTCCCTGCATAACATTAGCCCAACAATATATATATAGCGCAATTATAATTCGCCACAGGTGTAGGCTCGCACGGCCAAACACCCCGTGCACTCAGGGCACATTCATGGTGAACCCTGACCCATCAGTGCATTCACCACCACCCCCAGGATGGCAACAACATGTGAGCATTTAGCCTTTCTGACCACCGTCTAAGGCTCCGACTATGCCAACGGCCAGTCCCCGTCTTCGGGTCTCTCGCACCGAACCACATAGCCTAGGTCCAATTCCACTTGCCCGTTGCTCACGCCGCATGTCCAATTTAAGTCCTTTGCGCGTGCCAAGCTTCTCTCGGATCCCAAATTTTCCAAAACAATCTCATAACCCAGTTATGATCAAGGCCGGTTCCCAGACCGCCAAGTTAGCAGAATACGTTTCCGCTCAATTTTCTTGGTGCGCCTTGAAGCTAACCTCCAAGGATCCCTGCTGCAATCTACTGCGTAGAAACTCAAAAAATCCAAAGCACGGAGTCTTCTCCGGCAAAACCACATCAAATGCAACATCATCGATCCAGACAAAACATGTCCGGGTAGGCTTCACACACAATGCCTATGCCCGTACTTACGATTCCGGGCTCTATATGCAACACAAGGGGGACTATTCCCGTCAACCCCAAGGAACACCACGCAATCGCCGCATACTCGCGGGAGCGGGATTCCCTATGCAGAAAGAAAGAGCTTCAAGCGCTCAAGTTGAGAATCGTTACCCTTGTAGTCCGTTTTGGCGCCTTGGAAAAACTACGCGGTTAGAACTCTTCGCAATGACCTTCCCTCCACGGATCCGCTCTCCGATTTCGAAATGGTGCTCCGATGCTCCGCCGGCGGCCGAAAACCTCCTTCTTCTTCCTCTCCTCTCTCACTTTGGAAGGAGAGAACTTTGGAGAGAAAATGAGGGAATAACTCCCTATTCCCGGCCTTAACAGAGCAGGATTTAATCTGGGCCATCGGATCCCAATTAAAGAAAATGAACGGCTCGGATCTGCACAAAATTCCCCAGACCTGGGCTGCACACGGCTTGGCACACGGCCGTGTCCATGGCCGTGTGCCTCGATCCAGGCACGATCGTCGAACTGAGAAACACACACGGGCCAAGACACGCCCGTGTCTGACCTGACAAGCCCGTGTCTGGTTCCTCGACACGCCCGTGTTCGTGGGCGTGTCACGCATAACCGCCACGACAACGGACACGACCCATCAGGACACGGGTAGGGACACGGGTTGGCACACGCCCGTGTCGGATGACACGCCCGTGTCATCTGGCCGTGTTCCTGGCCGTGTCCTTCTTGGGTTGAAAATGGCCAAAAAATCACCAGCCAGACACGGCCTTGGACACGCCCGTGTCCTAGGCCGTGTACCCCTACAGGCACCAAAAACTCTTTTTCCGCGACCGACTCGCACACAAAATTCGGGGCGTTACAAATCTCCCCCACTTAAGGAATTTCGTCCCGAAATTTAGCAAAGGTACACAAAAGCTAAATGATACCTGAGTGGAATAACTCGGGGTATTCCTCCAACATAGCTTGCTCTCGCTCCCAAGAAAGCTCCTCACGTCCGCAATTATCCCAACGGACTTTAACCATTCGGACCTCCTTGTTACGGAGTCGTTTGACTGCAACGTCTTTAATTCGTACTGGTCTGACCCTTGTTGTTAACTCATAATCAACCGGTACCTGATTGTCCGCAACGATCTGCAAAGGCTCTTGCACTGCCTTACGCAACACCGATACGTGGAATACGTCATGCAACCCACTCAACTCCGTCGACAGCTTTAATCTATACGCCGCCTCGCCAACACGCTCCAGGATTTCAAATGGTCCAAGGTATCTCGGACTCAGCTTCTTCAAGCGTCGAACCCGCGATACACCCTTGAACGGCTTGATCTTTAAATATACCATGTCGCCAACGTTGAACTCCACATTTCTATGTTTGGCATTGTAATACTTTGACTGTCTATCCTGAGCAATCTTCAGCCTTTCCTGAATTGTCCGTATCATTGAAGTGGCATCTTCCACCACTTGACGTTTATACAACTTTGATTCGCCTGCCTCCAACCAAGACAACGGCGTACGACACTTCCTACCGTACAAGGCTTCAAAAGGCGTCATTCCAATGCTTGCCTGAAAGTTGTTGTTGTAAGCAAACTCCACCATGTACAGGTGATCCTCCCAATTCTTCCCGAAATCTAGGACGCACATGCGAAGCATGTCCTCCATAGTCCTGTTGACTCTCTCGGTTTGGCCATCTGTCTGCGGGTGAAAGGCTGTGCTGAATTTTGGCTTAGTACCCAACAGACCATGCACCAACCTCCAGTCATTTGACGTGAAGCGTCCATCTCGATCACTAACAATACTTCTAGGCACACCATGCAATCGTACAATACTATCCACATAGAGTTTGGCTAACTTTTCCACTGGATCTTCCTTTCTGACTGGGATAAAGTGCGACACTTTTGTCAATCTATCAACGACCACCCAAATGGCGTCATTTCCCTTCTGCGACTTCGGCAAACCGTGCACAAAATCCATAGATATGTCGTCAAACTTCCATTCTGGGATAGGAAGTGATTTCAAGAAACCTCCGGGCTTCTGGCATTCCGCCTTCACTAATGCACAAGTACGACACTTGGCCACATAAAGTGCCACATCCTTCTTCAAACCCGGCCACCAGAATAATTTCTTCATGTCTCTATACATCTTCGTGCTTCCCGGGTGGATTGAGTACTTGGTATGATGAGTCTCATACATCAACTCCTCCCGAATATTATCCGCACTAGGAACGCATAGACGACCGTCCTTCCTTAGCAACCCATCTTCAACCACAAACTGGGAATTTGACCCATCCAAAGCTTCATCCAAGATTTGCTTCAAGCTGCTATCCTGAACCAAAGCCCGCCGAACTCTATCCGCTAGGTCACACTGCACCTCTGTCCAAAACAGTTTCGCCTCGGCACTAGACTGCTTATCGACGCAAGATATCTCCAATGCCTCCAACTCTTGGACCAATCTCTCATCATGTACCGATAACCAATTGGCTTGTGGGGGAATCTTACGACTCAACGCATCCGCCACTGCATTTCCCTTCCCAGGCACATAGTGTATCTTGAAGGTGTAGTCCCCTAAGAACTCCATCCACCTCCTCTGCCTCATGTTCAGATCCTTTTGGTCCAATAAGTACTTCAAACTCTTATGATCGGTGTAAATATCCACCTTCACACCGTACAGATAGTGCCTCCAAAGCTTAAGAGCAAATATCACGGCCGCCAACTCTAAGTCGTGGACCGGATAATTCCTCTCATGAACCTTCAGTTGTCGTGAACCATAAGCTATCACTCTCCCATGCTGTAACAGAACACAACCCAAACCACTGCCTGAAGCATCACTATAAATCTCGAATCCTTCGGTTCCACTTGGCGAACACAAAATGGGCGCCGTGGTCAATCGCCTCTTCAATTCTTCAAAAGCCTGATCGCACTCCGGGGACCACACAAACTTCTGATCCTTTCTTGTCAACGTCGTGAGTGGTAGTGCTATCCGCGAGAAGTTCTCTATGAAGCGCCTGTAGTAGCCAGCAAGCCCCAGAAAACTCCGGACCTCTGCCACTGTAGTCAAAGTAGGCCACTCCCGTATCGCCACTATCTTCGCCGGATCCACAGCTATTCCTTCTCCACTGACAACATGACCAAGGAACGCCATCGAGGACAACCAGAATTCACACTTGGAGAACTTTGCATACAACTGACTTTTCCTCAATGTCTCCAACACCATGTGTAAATGCTTGTAGTGATCCTCCTCGCACCGCGAATACACCAGAATATCATCGATAAATACTATTACAAACTGATCCAGGTATTCTCTGAACGTCCTATTCATCAGATCCATAAACACGGATGGCGCATTCGTCAACCCAAACGGCATAACCGTGAACTCGTAATGCCCAAACCGCGTACTGAATGCTGTCTTTGGGATGTCGCTCTCCCTTATCCTCAACTGATAGTAACCGGACTTCAAATCTAACTTCGAATATACAGTTGATCCAACCAGCTGATCAAATAGATCGTCAATCCTCGGGATCGGATACTTATTCTTCTCCGTAAGTTTGTTCAATTCTCGATAATCAATACAAAGCCGCAAGCTCCCATCTTTCTTCTTAACAAAGAGAACTGGTGCGCTCCAAGGCGATGAACTTGGACGCACATATCCTTGCTCTAGCAACTCTTGCAGTTGCACCTTCAACTCTGCCATTTCTCTTGGGGCTATCCGATAGGGGGAGCGTGACACCGGTTTGGCACCCGGTACCAGTTCTATAGTAAAGTCTATCTCCCGCTGAGGAGGGGCTCCTGGGAGATCATCTGGAAACACATCAGGATACTCGGACACAACTGGGATGCTGTCCAAACTAGGCTTAGGCGTCGAAGTCTGCACTAGAGTGACATATAGTTCTGCCCCAGACCGAACTGCCTTGAACATCTGAAGGGCCGACATCAGAACTTTCCCTGACCCCTTCATGCCCGCAAAAGTAGTCTCTCGATCAGTGTCCAGAACCAACTTGACTTCTTTCCGGCTGCAATCAATACATGCACTTTGCTCCGAGAGCCAATCCATACCTAAAATTACGTCGAACTCCACTAATGGTAGAACCAACGCTCACAAATCAAACTCCCGGTCTCCAATCCGAATCTTCACAACACAAACCCTATCCGCACGCATTGAGCACCCATTAGGCAACAACACATCCAACTTATTTTCTACCATCGAGAAGGGAACTCCGATGCGCGATATAAACTTTTCAGACAAGAAGGAATGTGATGCTCCCGTATCAAAAAGGGCTCTCGCCGGAAACCCAAAGATTAACACAAAGCCTAGCATTCACAAACGTAAGCTAACAAATACGAAGGTAACAACTATAAAAGTTAAACCACTATAATTTAACTCATACCTGTCACCACGTCCGCTTGCTTAATGGCCTCCTGCAGACCAAGGTTGTAGACTCTAGGCTGGGCTGGAGCATGATGGGATGCGGTTGACTCCACCGCCTTCCCTTTCTCCTCATAGGTCGCTCCAGGTCTCCTCTCGGACTTTGAACGTCCGCTCCAACACTCCCGAGCAAAATGTCCCGTCTTCCCGCAGTTGTAGCAAGCCCCGGGGACTCGACTTGTAGTTGCCCCCGATGCATCAGCCGTAGGGGCTGAGTTCGAAGTCCTCCGCTTCTTGTTCCATCTGCGGAAACCTGTCTTGTTACTTGGCACCTTGAACTCGGTCTTCCTTTCTCCTGGGTCCCTCTTCTCTTGAACTTTCTTCGCAACCTTTTCCAACGATCGGGCCGAATTGACCAAGGCTAGGAAGCCCTGCGCCTTAGGCCCAGCAAGGAGTAACTGTAAATCGCCGCGAAGACCCTCATAGAATCGGTTGGTCTTCCTCTCTTCTTCTGAAAACATAGCACCAACATAACGACCCAACCGTGTGAACTCATGCAGATATTCGTCCACGCTTCTGGATCCCTGAGACAATCCAAGAAATTGATTCTCCATCTCCAACTTCTGAGCAGAAGGTACAAATCTGGCTAGGAACAATCTTGAAAATTCCTCCATCGGCACATCCGCAAGTTGCCTTCCCACTAGAAGATGAAACTCCATCTCGTCCCACCACAGCCTCGCCTCACCTTCCAAAAGAAAAGTCGCTATGGTGGTCTTCTGCCACTCCTCAGTCATTGTGGCCGTCAACACCCTCTTTATGGAAGAGAGCCAGTCCTCAGCTTGATTTGGCGTTCCAACCCCATTAAACCTCGGAGGATTAAAGCCCATCACGTGCTTTAGCTGCCGCTCCGTAGTTCTCCTCGGCTCTACTAACTCAACTGCTGCGCGTTCCACCACTCTCGGCTCTGCCGCCCTAACCGGTTCTTGCTCACTCGCAGGAGGTGCGCGATGCATTTGCCCTGCAGGTTGGGCATTTATCATTGCGAACACGGCTTCAGCCACCATCCTGATGGTTTCCGCTGAAGGAGGTGTAGCAGGCACGTCCCTTGGTGCATTACTTTCCGCTAATTGCGGACGCTCTGACTGACCAGCACCGCTCCTAGCTGCCTAAATTAGCAAAGACACACGATTAGACAACAAACAAATTGCAAAAAGCAATCATTGGAACACTCAGGTTCCACCAAACAAGTGTATTTTTCATTCCTAAGTGGACATTCATGGGTTCTTTTTGATGTTATAACGATGACGCACACATGTGCTCACCACCCCTTAAAAGAATTCGCCCACGAATTCATTTAAGCCTGATCGTAACCAGAAGTCTGATACCAAATTGTAACACCCCCATCTGTCGCATGTCATATAACAGAAGGTCCAGCTGGAACCCGACGCCATATACCACAGACAGTCGGAAGGGATACTAAATGAATAATCAAACCAACCAACTACAACTACTCGTCCTAATCACAGAGCATTCTAGCGGAAGATTTTAAAGTTGAAAGAACCCAAAATTAAATCCATCAATATGAATGTCCACAGCTACAACAATAGGAATGAAAACCCAAATACACAGAAACGGGTACATGGCCTTCTGGCCTTACAAAAGTTCACTTAATAAAGAGTGTTTTACATACATCGGCTCGCAGGCCGGCCACACATGATAAATATAAAAATAGCTATTCTACGGCCTTCTAGGGCCAGCACAGCAACATGGGCTCCAGCCCGCTATTTGGTGCTCGGCTCCGCAGCACCTGCAAGCACATACCACCGCACGGTGGCAAATAAAGCAATGGTCAGCTAAAAGATGACCAAATTATAACGACCACGCCCATTACTCGGGACGGCGGTGCTCTTTCCCTGCATAACATTAGCCCAACAATATATATATAGCGCAATTATAATTCGCCACAGGTGTAGGCTCGCACGGCCAAACACCCCGTGCACTCAGGGCACATTCATGGTGAACCCTGACCCATCAGTGCATTCACCACCACCCCCAGGATGGCAACAACATGTGAGCATTTAGCCTTTCTGACCACCGTCTAAGGCTCCGACTATGCCAACGGCCAGTCCCCGTCTTCGGGTCTCTCGCACCGAACCACATAGCCTAGGTCCAATTCCACTTGCCCGTTGCTCACGCCGCATGTCCAATTTAAGTCCTTTGCGCGGGCCAAGCTTCTCTCGTATCCCAAATTTTCCAAAACAATCTCATAACCCAGTTATGATCAAGGCCGGTTCCCAGACCGCCAAGTTAGCAGAACACGTTTCCGCTCAATTTTCCGGGTGCGCCTTGAAGCTAACCTCCAAGGATCCCTGCTGCAATCTACCGCGTAGAAACCCGAAAAATCCAAAGCACGGAGTCTTCTCCGGCAAAACCACATCAAATGCAACATCACCGATCCAGACAAAACATGTCCGGGTAGGCTTCACACATAATGCCTATGCCCGTACTTACGATTCCGGGCTCTATATGCAACACAAGGGGGACTATTCCCGTCAACCCCAAGGAACACCACGCACTCGCCGCATACTCGCGGGAGCGGGATTCCCTATGCAGAAAGAAAGAGCTTCAAGCGCTCAAGTTGAGAATCGTTACCCTTGTAGTCCGTTTTGGCGCCATGGAAAAACTACGCAGTTAGAACTCTTCGCAATGACCTTCACTCCACGGATTCGCTCTCCGATTTCGAAACGGTGCTCCGATGCTCCGCCGGTGGCCGGAAACCTCCTTCTTCTTCCTCTCCTCTCTCACTTTGGAAGGGGAGAACTTTGGAGAGAAAATGAGGGAATAACTCCCTATTCCCGGCCTTAACAGAGCAGGATTTCATCTGGGCCGTCGGATCTAAATTAAAGGAAACGAATGGCTCGGATTTGCACAAAATTCCCTAGACCTGGGCCGCACACGGCTTGGCACACGGCCGTGTCCAAGGCCATGTGCCTCGATCCAGGCACGATCGTCGAACTGAGAAACGCACACGGGCCAAGACACGCCCGTGTCTGACCTGACACGCCCGTGTCGGGTTCCTCGACACGCCCGTGTTCGTGGGCGTGTCACGCATAACCGCCACGGCAACGGACACGACCCATCAGGACACGGGTCTGGACACGGGTTGGCACACGCCCGTGTCGGATGACACGCCCGTGTCATCCGGCCGTGTTTCTGGCCGTGTCCTTCTCGGGTTGAAAACAGCCAAAAATCACCAGCCAGACACGACCTTGGACACGCCCGTGTCCTAGGCCGTGTACCCCTACAGGCACCAAAACTCTTTTTCCGCGACCGATGCGCACACAAAATTCGGGGCGTTACAGCCTGAGCGGTCTGAGTCCATGGCTTGGGCGGACTGTTGGTTGCGGCCTGGGTGTTGGGTGTCTTTGTGTCTTGGCTGTTGAGCAGCCTGTGCGGAATGAGCGGCCTGGTGTGAGGCCTGAGCGGTCAACTGTGCGGCCTGGTTTTTCTATAGCCAAGGATGGTGGGCTTCTTATGAAGCGGCCTGAGCAGACTGCAGTTTGTGGGCTGTAGGTAGTGTTTGGTTTGATCTGCATCCTTGTAGATTTGAAAGCTTGGGTTAACCGGCGGATTGGGTGGTCTATCCGCGGAAGTCTTTGCGGACTGGCGAGTCCACGGTGTCCGCTGTTGTGGACTGGCCTTGGAGTTCGGTTGTGGCCTTTGCCGAGCTCTGGTGGTGCAGCAGGTGTTAGATGTTGTGGAGGACTGCGTGGACTGGTGTTGAAGTCCGACAGCTGAACGATGTCTTGGAAGCTATGCGAGTAGGGCTTGCGAGATATGCCTTCCTGTGGTATGGTTGGCGATCTGCTTTGGGGCAGGCAGACTGGGCCTTGTCTGCCGAGCTCGCGCTTGCACTTGGTGGTTTTCTTGACTTGATCCGCCAAGTCCGATGTTGATTTGGCAGATTGCCTGTTGGTCGTGGACTTGTGGCAGATGGAGGCTTGGCTTTTGAGCTATGCGGACTGCCTCCTTGTCCGCACATATAGTGTGCAGACTATCGCTGTGGTGGCTGTCCTTGTGAGGAGTTTGCGGGCTATGCGGACTGGTGCCTTGTCCGCATAGTTTGGGCGGACTGATGCGAGTTTGCCTGTTGGTGAACATCTTCGTTATTGCTCCTGGCGGGTTTTCTTGGAATCCTGGCTCAGTCTATGCAGACTCAGCGGGCAGGTCTTTGCTAGTGCGCGAGCTGGGGTGGTGACTCTATTCACTAGGGTGGTGACCACACTCCTGACATCGCCTATAAATAGAACCCCCGACACGTCTACTACTGAGTGAACAGTAAGTGGGGCTTGGGCAATTGTTGCGGTCTGGATTTTCCTGTCCGTGCGGGTTGAGTAGTGCTGACGGTTTGCTTTGTGCAGGTCGCACGGCTAGATTCAAGGAGCCATGTATTTGGCTTTGACTTCGGTCAAGTATATTGAAGTGTGCGGTCTCTGCGTTCTAAGCTAGTCGCTTTTGTGGCTTGTCAGTGGTTCTCTGCTTCAGCGTTTCCAAGTGCCAATAACCTGTCTGCCGGTATCAGGCGGGTAGGCGGTCTGTTCTTCAGTTCATCAGCAGTCAGTGAATAACTGTGTGTCTGCGCGACCTCGCGGTCTCGGCAGACTCCGTGTATTTTCGGCGTGTAGCAACTTCAGCTCGGGCGGCTTCGGCGACCTTGGCGGACTGGGCGGTCTCAGCGGTCTCCAGTGTTGTCCGCCCGGCTTGTTTTGTGCTTTCTGTTGTAGTTTGTGTACTAGCGAAATCATGTCTCACTCTGTATAACTCGCCTTGTAAAGAAGTGTTAATGATTATAAGTTCTGCTTGTTCTTCCATTTGCATTTGGTGTTAAGCTTTCTCTTTGGGCTTCCACATGATCAAGGTGTTAACTGGATAGTTCTGAGAATATTAATTTGGCTTTAGGCTATCTTGCTGAACACTTTGAGAAAATTCAACATCACTTTTCTTTTGTTTTCACGAACCGCCCGCATATCTTTCTTCTCTTTCTCAAAGGTAAGTCGTAGTGACTCCTCTCTTAATCGTGCTTCTTCCTGCTCCTTCCTCAACATTACCTTCAAAACCTCATGATAACCACAGAAGTCTGGTAACATCTCAGTGCTATGCATTATATTCATTATGGAATCCTGTGGCGGCAACGACAGTAATGGCGACACATTGTAGAGCTTCATATAGCGCCTTATATTATAGGAAGCAACACAATAGGCCAGAGAGAGGTGGTTATGAGCTGGCGACATGTGTCAGCCTTAACGACTAGTATATGAGAGTTTAGATATAAATACATGTTAACCTTTGTAATTACTTTCGAAGCAATAATATGATTCCAGTCTTCTTCTTCTTCTTCCCGAGCCTCCCCTGTTTCTCTCTCTCTCCTCCCCTTTTCACTCTTTCTCTCTTCTCTCCGGCGAACAGCCATTCCCTCGTTGCATGACTGCGGTATCTCGTTACAACTAGTGCTCTCGTTGAGAGCCAGGGCCTCTCTATGGAGGGGCTACTGGCAACTTCCACTCCAACCGATCCTCCCGCCCTACCTGTGACCTCTTCCATTACATGGCAAGATTTTGATCGGTGCAACATATTGTACGTGGATCAACACAACGCAGTATGTGAATCCATTCAAAATACACAAGACCGATTCTCCCAAGAACTGCAGCAGATCCACCTTTCACTCCAAAATTCCGAACAATTGCAAGAGACATTTGAAAAGAATCAGTTCCAGATGCAAGAAACAAACCAGATATTTTATAAAGAATTTCAAAGTCTAAAGGATGAATTGCAAAATTTCTTCCGAAAAATGACTCCAGCCACCACAATGGAGGTGGCGGGCTGTCCTCCGACTCAGCCTCTCCCCAGTTCTGCATCATCACTGCCCGACTTCCTTGGACAGCTGCCTGCATGCCTACCAGTTCTTCCTACTAGCACAACGGACGATTTATCCCGGTTCCGCGCTCCGATTCTTGAATTCAATGGGGGCATTTCATCACAGCCAGGAGTACTTGGAACAGCACCAGGCAGCAGCAGAACAAACAATTCATTATCTGGGCTTCTCCCACAATTATCACAGTAGACCCAGGAAACCCCCTAAATAGCAACAAGATCTGATGGTTACACCACATCACACCCAAAACTGGACTATCCAACATTTGCCAATGGGGATCCCACGGACTGGCTATATAAGATTGAGATGTATTTCCGGTATAACAATACTAACCCTTTAGATTACATTTTCATTGCATCAATGCATTTGGATAGGCCGGCGTCGCAATGGTTTCAAGGACTTCTACGCAATGGCTTGTGTACGGATTGGGGAACTTTCAAAAGAGCCATACTGGACCATTTCAGACCAACAAAGTTCGAAGATCCCCTAGGTAAACTGATGAAATTAACACAAAATTCTTCTGTAGCATTATATTAAGATATTTTTGAATTATTAGCTTGCCAAGTCGATGGGTTCTTGCAGGACGTTTTAAGACGAAATTTTATATCGGGTCTTAAACCGCACATAAAATGAGCTGTTATAGCACAACACCCCACCTCATTATATGACACTTATCGATTAGCAAGACTTTTTGAAGACCCAGACCCAGACGAGCAAAGATGACCCAGACTAGGATTAACACGGTCACATCATTTAGGAAATCTGTCAAATACACACCACACCAAACCAAATCGCTTTACCGTTAACAAATTATCCCCAGCTGAATTGCAAACATGTCGCAAATGCGGGCTGTGTTATACATGCGACGAACGTTACGTTCCAGGACATAAATGTAAAAACCGATCAACACTATATTTCTTTGACGGAGACCAAGAGGAACATGAAGAGATTCCTACAGACCACGATGAATAAACAACAGGAGATGACCTCACTAACCCGGAAATAAGTGTCAATGCTTTTATGGGAACATTACCATCGAAATCCATGCGTGTACACAACCATATAGGCCACTCTACCGTTCATATCTTCCTAGATAATGGCATCACCCATAGCTTTATTACTAAGCGAGCATCAACTTTCTTAAAATTACCTGTCAAATCGATTAAACCATTTGAAGTCCATGTTGGGAACGGGAACATTATGTTTTGTAAGGAATACTGCCCCCACGTTAAACGCACCATTCAGAAGATCCAGTTTCAAGTAGATCTATTTATGACTGATCTTCATGGTGCAGATGTTATACTAGGCTATAACTTGTTGGAAACCCTACATAATCTGAACTCACAAATAATGACCTTACCCGAACAACATAAATTCCTTTCAAAGATGTTGGGATTTAACTATCTTATTCGCTATAGACTGGGTCGACACAACACCACTGCCAATGCTCGCTCCCAAATCTATGATTCAGCATACGAGCCCTCAATTAACAACTATCAAAACCTATCATTCACATATTCAAACTTATTTGATGACTTGGATTCGCTCTACAAAATGGACGACAAAGCTAAAGAGATACTTTCGCAACTACAATAGAACCCAGATTTACTTCCCGATTGGAAAATACTAAACCAAAAATATTTCTTTAAATCAAAATTATTTATTCCCAAATTGATATTATGCACAATCCTTATAAGCGAAGCACACGATACTAAAATTGGAGGGCATTCTGACATAATTGCGACCACTAAATGATTGGGCAATATTATTACTGGCCAGGATTGCAACACCAAGTGCAAACATATATACAACATTGTGATATTTGCCAGAAGGGAAAAGACGCAATTCTTTGCTGTATGGCCCTTTGCAACCCTTACCAATCCCCTCCCGCATTTGGGCAGATATATCAATTGATTTTATAACACATTTACCAAAATCGAAAACATTTACGACCATATTGGTCATGGTAGATAGATTATCCAAAGGTGCATATTTTGCACCGTTACCAGCCTACTATACGACTCCCATAGTGGCCCACACATTTTGGGAACACTGCGGTAAGTTGCACGGCCTACCCGAATCTATAGTTTCAGATAGGGATACCATATTCTTAAGCTCTTTTTGGCTATCGTTTTTTCAAACCAACGGGACAGAACTACGTTTTAGCTCGGCCTATCATCCGCAAACGGATGAACAGACTGAGCGAGTCAACCGTTGTATTAATCAATTTTTACGTTTATTTTCACATCAGCACCCAGCGCATTGGGCTAAACTATTAAGTTGGGCCGAATATCATTATAACACAAGTTATCACGCATCAGCTGGAATGTCGCCCTTCGAAGTGATGTTTGGTAGACCACCACCGAATTTTGTGGAACACGGGTGGGGTGGTGATCCGGCCGACTAGCTACTACCAGATAACACACCCCGCGCACTATTACTGTTACAATTAAAGTAACATTTACAACGCGCACAGCATAAAATGAAAAACATGTAGATAATAAACGTTAGGAAATCGGCTTTCAGAAAGGCGATCTAGTGCTACTTAAGCTTCATCCATACCACTGGATATCCCTGCATAAGAAAACATGTAAACGATTCAGACTTAGATACTTTGGCCCTTACAAGGTTTTAGAACAAATAGGGTTGGTAGCTTATAGGTTAGAACTTCCCGAGTCAAGTAAACTGCACCCGGTTTTTCACATTTCCCTACTTAAAAAATATTTTCCAAGAACCTCTTATCAAGTTCATGCTATTCCAGACATAGATCTGGCATGCACTAATAAAATACATCCCATCGATATACTACAAAAGAGATCGATCCAAAAGGAGGGGCAAACCTACACCAAGGGTTGATCGAGTGGGAAGGTATGCTTCCAGAGGAGGCTACTTGGGAGACACTATCGGACCTGGACAATACTATCCTTCATCATCTCGAACAACGATGCTCATGCACGGATGTTCAATCAGAACACGAAAATAGGGAAGATCTTCTAAATAAACCCCAGCTTGTCATTCCTATTATTCCTTCCCACAATACGCCTCATCCTGAAATTTTGTAGGAAAATCAAGGGCAGACGAACATCCCACACAAGGAAGCTTCTTCCAAAACTGTCCAAAATGTCATCCCAAATAAACATGCTCTGGAAAACACTAAACATCCCCTGGTTTTACAGGGCAATGTTCAACGGGACACGGAAAAAATGTCGGACCAAATACCAAACTCTAATACAACCATGCCTCCAAGGGAAGTTGACATCCTTACCGACTTGACTGTCATCCCTAATCAACCAAATATTTTAAACACTGATCTACATTTTTGCATGCAGGAGGATCTTCCAGCCAGAAAAATTATACGGGAATGAACAATACAATAAGCTTCCTCAAAACCGCATCAAAGGGATGTTGAAAAACAAAACTCATCAATAGTCATTCCTTAAAAAATCATAAAAACTGTGCATAATCATCCTCATGCTCTTTTACAGGAGTCATGTCCCCTACTCAAAAAGACACAAAGCCGCACAGAACAAAAAAGGAGAAAAGGCTCGGATATGCAAGGAGATACAGAGCTACCAGACAACCCAAAGCTAGCTACCAGCAACACTCGCTGCACGCTGCGGAAAGCTTCCTGGCTCCTTCGATAGTTACCACCGATACCCCGCCACCGTCATTCATCTATCCGGCGCTCCAGGTTTTTGAAGGATTAGGGTTTGCTGGGAAAGGGATTCTTTTATAAGTTCATTCATCTCACGGGCAACATTGACCGCCGGGCAGCTTTTACGGGTAGGGCAGGGAATGTAGCGCTTCATATATCGCCTTATATTATAGGAAGCAACACAATAGGCCAGAGAGAGGTGGTTATGAGCTGGCGACATGTGTCAGCCTTAATGGCTAGTATATGAGAGTTTAGATATAAATACATGTTAACCTTTGTAATTACTTTCTAAGCAATAATATGATTCCAGTCTTCTTCTTATTCTTCCCGAGCCTCCCCTGTTTCTCTCTCTCCTCCCCTTTTCACTCTTTCTCTCTTCTCTCCGGCGAACAACCATTTCCTTGCTGCCTGACATCGGCATATCGTTACACACATATTCACCCGACTCCAAGGAAAAGTGAAGGTCACCTACAGCGAAGATAAAGAACATGCGATCAAATTAAACCTCATAATTGCGGCTAGCAGCAAAAAGGAACTTTGGAGAGTAAGACCGCCAAGTCTCAAATTATCTCTATGATTAGTCATAATTGTGATTTGCCAGCTTACAAAAATTGGATGCTTAGATTGTTCGGGGTCCATTCGTAAACATTATTTTTTCCAAGACTACTCGGTCTCCTTCTTCTTGGCCTTCAGCTTTATCGTGGGCATAAAGACATCATCCAGAGGATTCAAGATCACATCTGGCCATCTTATCTGTGATCGAGATCTATAAATCTTTATAGCTCTATACACAAGCTTAAGGCTACCTGACCGCGAAAGAATAGTTGTTGTTCGCAGGTCCGCTACAACTTATACCTCAAGCCGGCTGCTTTTTCCGCAACAATCTCTTCTCTCAACATCTTCTTCTCATTAGCTTCAAAGACCGCATAGATCTATCCTCTAGCCTTCACTCCCAGCACCTGTGATGAGTGGTTGCTATATATATATATATATATATATATATATATATATATATATATATTATTATTATTTAATCAATTTATATTTATTTCACCACAATTATAGTCTAAAATACCTTGTTTTACATATTCAGGATATATTGGGGTGCCTATAGAAGTTTGGCGCATATTTGCAAGTTTAAAAGTAAAATTGGAGCAATTATGCAAAAGAGCCCAAAATACACGCCCGAGTCACGAGCGTGTAGATGGGGCACGACATAGGGTCATATCCAGGAGCCATCCCTCGATACGAAAGGCATATGCCAGGTCAATAAAAATTACACGCCCAGAGTACATGCCTGTGACCATGGGGTATGACTTTCAGGCCATGCCCGTGAAAAGCCTCTAGACTAATCCGACAACACCCCAACGATCACACCTCAAACATGCTCGTGATCTTCAAAGGTTATGTCACAACCCGTATTTTCTCAATATATAAATATATTATTAGAGTGAGAGAAAATACGTGTATTGGCGTCACGCCATGCAAGGGACAACTACAGATGATCAGACAGCTCCATCTCTTTGCTTAATTTTTTTTATAAAATACACATATATTTTATGTTGAAAAACATGATTTAAGTTTAAAGTTCAAACACCGTGTTCCTCGATTCAGTGGATTAGCTAGTCCACAAGTATATATATATATATATATATATATATATATATATATATATATATATATATATATATATATATATATATATATATATATATATATATATATATATATATGCAGAGGAAAAGAAAGTATAAATTTTAATTCATTTTATCCTATATGAACACGAAGACCTAACAATGAACTAATGATATGCCAGTTTCTAAATTTAGTATAAGTAGAAAAATAACTTTTAAGATCTTCAAAATAGAGTGACGTTTGGTTGAAATAAATGCTATGAGTATGAGTGAAGGTGCATATTTTTATTACATATAAAATAACTAATATGCATCCTAACACAAAACCTTCCCAGAAAGCAATACATCAGCAACCGATAGTAGTAGTAGCAGAAATAATAAATAAATAGTCTACACAAAAGAAATAATAATATGGGCACCAACAATCTGACGCAAACCCATAACATCAACAGTTCAAGTCTGAGATATACTATAAAGTCAGTAAAATAACAGACTACCACTCATTGATGAGAGAAAAAGAAATCAGCTACAGAAGCCTAGAAAAATCAAACTAGGACAGCTCTAACAGCTACTGGTCTGAACCTGATGTATTCAAAAATTGGAATATAGAATTTGCTCAAATGGTCTGCAACAAAATGATCAAAAGCTCACATCTGTCATTGAGGGGAGTGAGGGTATTGTAGCTACTCTCCTGCACAGGATACTACTGTTGCTCCGTCAGTGGGGTGTGCTCCTAAAAAAGTGGGTGTTGCAACCATTTGTCATAAAGACTAAGTGCCTTCACATCCTCTCTCCCCGACGACTCTCAGGCACCAAGCAGAAGGAAGAAATATGGACATAATATAATTAGTAGTATAATAAGCAGGTGACAAGATGTATTACTAATTGAGTAGTTATCTTGCATCAACACTTCAGTAGGTAAACAAACAATAATTAGGAGTATCATCTAGTACATAAAGTACATCTATGCTAGAATTGTATCAAATGGAAAAAAATGTAAGAACTGAATTGAACTTAACTTATAAGGAAACCCATACAAGCTTACAAGTTAAGAGTCTGCTACAGTAAATAGTAACTCATCATATAAAAGTACTCATACTAATTTATATGATGAGTATCTTATGAGGTGTAATGTAATGCAATGAATGTATGATGATGCACCCATGTTTACACATGCACTCGATTTTGCTATGTTGACATAGACCTTTAATTCCCACTTTTCGAAAAGTAGCGAACCTCTCAGGCATCATCCATCGTAGCCAAACGGTGGTAGTAGAGCAGGCTTCTCCACTACTAGGCGGGCATACACACTACTAGGTCTAGGACTCACGTACGCCTCAATGCTATATACCTCATAGCGGAGTACCTATATACTATGGCATAAAGGAGTCTTTCGGAGATAAGCATAAAGATCCCAGCCCAACTAGCCTAAACAACACGGAATGGGTCTTCGGGAAGTAAACACAAAAGAGCCCGACCCAACCGGCTCAACTGGCACGGAAGGGGTCTTTGGGAAGCAAGCACTAAAGAACCCAGCCCAATCCGTCAAGGTCTATCTTTTAGCTTCCGTAGGTGTGGCGATCGGTAAGCCCATAGACCTGCCACAAGTAATCCTCAACTCAGGATTATTCAACAACTGTGTATCGACATTCACTCCATATAGTCCTTTTGTACCAACGAGCCAAGAAGCTCCAATGGACTTCCAACCACATCCTTACCCAATACAACTTATGATACAACATATCCTACCATCATTAACAATTCATTAAACAAGTGATTAATTAAGTGGTTATGACAACCCAAATCCCCTGAATATTTCTTCCTGTGTCATGGTTAACATCTAGAGTGTGTACACAAAATTTCGGCTCATTCAAATCATCACGATAACCATTTACGACCCAATATTTTATAACATAATATTGACAAGTTCACATCAAGTATATATCAAAAATTAAGAAACCAAATAGGGGAGTCCATATTGTCATCAATCATTTATCTACCAATTTTCCAAAACTTCCGATAAACAATTTTAGAGAAATTCATGCGACATCAGAATCTGTAAATTTATGATAACATATGAATATTGGATTTCCCAGAGTTACAGACCACCAAAAATTAAGTTTAACCACATTACAAAAAGGTATTTTCAAGGCCTAGAACTTTCTTGTAACGTCATAGGTCCAGATCTAAGTCTATCATGCATAAAATTGGGTTTGAATTCTGCTACGCAGGTTTGGACAGAATCTGGCATGCACTTACAGCTTAATTATTTTCAGGACAACAATTTCGAACTCACTTTTAGGGAGCTATGAAGCTCCCCAAAAAATGTGCAACCACTTGTTAGAAAGGTCTTTCTAGGGGATACAACTTTTATGTTGAGCCCTAGACCTGAATCTGACTGGATCATACCTAAAAAGAGACTTGAAGTCCGTCATGCGCACACGACAGATTTCTGCCTAAGTAGTATAAGTAAATTCCTGCACGGAGCTTAAAGACAGATGAATAGTAACTATTAATTTTTTCTTCTAACCTACGTGCAAAATGAATTTAGCTTCTCTCCTCCATTTCTCCCTCAATAGACCACCGTTCTTCACGAAATCAAGCTCGTCGCCTTCATATTGAAGAGAGGAAGTTATTGAAGATATTTTCGTGGCGATCGACGCCCTAGAATGAAAGTTCTAGCATGATCTTATCCTATAAAACTCCATTAAACTCCCGAAGTCCAGCTCTCTTGAGTCAAAGTCTCTCCTAATTTCTGATCTAAAGATCTAGTATCAAGGGAGAGGGTAGGAAGCACTCTTGATTTTCGTCCATGGATTGAGTTCTTCTCCTCGGCGACATGGCGGTGTTAGGCTTCCGGCGACCTAGCTCTATTCCATCATTCTTTCAGGGAAGAGAGGTCATCACAATGATGAAGAAGAAGAGAACTCCTTTGTAGGGTGAGAAAGTATCGTTCAGTATGAAGTCTTAAGGAGAGAGAGAAAACATGTTGATTTGACCAGGGGTTAATGGTTGCCATGCCTTGGAATGACTACCATGCCACGTGTCGCTCTCCTATTGTACCATACTTAGTTATATTTTATAAATAAGTCTTCAGAAAGACAAGGGGACATACTATCAATGCGCCATACTGTTGCTGTATGGAGACCGGACAGTCTGGCGGTCTGATTCTGGTGGTTTGGAGACCGAGCAGTCTGTCAGTTTCTCTCTTGAGGTTTGGTGGCTGGACTGTTGTTGTGGTTATCCGGGAGGTATGATGGTTTGTCCCTGGCAGCTTAGAGATCGGGCGGTCTGGCAGTCTCCTATGGCGGCGTGTTCTCTCTTTCTTATGGTAGCCGGGCGGTTAGCCTATTCGTCTAACTGCGTAGCCTGTTCGGCTTGTTTTTATGTTAAACCGCTTACACCTATAATTATTTAGTCCCACATTGCTTAATTGTAATCTCTCTCATCTCCTCCATTCTATAAAAGTGAGGCTATACCTTTGCAATAGATACCTTTTTTGGATAATATAAATTTTGTTACTCCAATTTTTCTGTCTCTTGTTTTCTGTTCGCACATGGTATCAGAGGGACTCGATCGTTTCCTCCTGAATTTTTTGAGACCTCTCCGTCCGCGCGACCTATCTGCGCGGCTTGTTCCTCTACTCGCGACCTGTTCTCGTAATATGTTTCTTCTCTTGTCGCACACTATTTGCGCGGTTTCTTCTTCCCTTGTGTGGGAGTCCACTCTGCCCCTCCTGTCCAACCACTCCCGCTCTCTAGTCGCCACGACCTTTTCCTAAGTCTCCGCGACCTGTTCTCCTTTGCGCGGTCTATCTCTTCTTTTTCTCTGCGACCTATTTTCGCGGTTGATCTACCTATTCTCTCCCTGTGATCTCCCTTTATTCGCGCGGCCAGTTTCTGCTCTTGAGGTCTCTGCTCTATTCGCATGACTTGTTTTCCTCTCTCGCAAACTCCTCTCAGTTCGCGTGGTCTTCTCTCCCTCCTGTTCGCACGACCTACTCTCTAGCCGTGTGACTTCTTTCCCTCTGCCTTGCTCTACTTCTTGGCTGCGGCCTTCCTAGTCGCACGTCCTGCTTGCTGGTCGCCCGACTTGTTGTTTCTACCCTTGTCGCCGCGACCTTCTTTCTCTCCTCTTCCTGATGTTCTCACGCGGTCTCCTGTTTGATCGCGCGGTCTCTCTTCTATGTACTCCTCCTCCTCCACGCAGTCCGCCTCGGTGGTCACATCTTCCGGTAGTGCCCACGATGTTACTCACGACAGATGGTTGATTGTCTCTGGTGCTACCAATCATATGACAGGCAATCCTCAGTGTTTTTCTCTTCTAAAAACACATGATCGGTTTCCCCCGGTTTTTATTACGGATATCTCTTCCTCACCGGTCAATGGGATGGGAGTGGTTCAACTCACTCTGTCTCTTTGCCTGGCAGATACCCTCTATGTGCCCAAGTTCCCTTACAATTTATTATCGGTTACTTTTCTATGCAAGAGACTACGGTGTTCCATCACATTCGCTCCTAATTCTTGTTCTTTTCAGTATCCAGACTCCCAATGGACAATTGCTACTGGGACTAAGAGCGGCGTCCTCTACTTCCTTGATAATGTTTCTGCTCTATCCGTCTTCTCTTCCTCCTTTACAGATCTTCTCGAATGGAATCTTTGCCTTGGTCATGCTCCTCCCTGGCTTCTTCGCCAGCCTCTGCCCCACCTCCCTCCGCATCATCCACCTCTCAACTGTGATGCATGGCAACTTGGAAAGCATCACCTCTCCTCCTTCCCACTAACGCAAATTCGTGGCTCTTCCCATACGTTCGACCTCGTTCACTCTAACGTATGGGGGCCTACTCCTACCCTCACCATCGGTCAGGGTAGATCATATTTTGTCACATTTATTGATGATTTCTCTAGGTGTACGTGGGTGTATCTTCTAAAGGATCGCTCCGAACTGTTCTCTGTCTGGACATCGTTTTATTATATGGTTAAGACTCAGTTTGATACCTCTATTAAACTCTTTCGTTCTGACAATGCCAAACAATATCTTAGCCATGATTTCTCTTCTTTCTGTATGCAACATTGTGTTATTCATCAAGCTAGCTGTTTTTACACATCACAACAAAATGGGGGTGGCGGAACGCAAAAACCATCACATCCTCGATGTCGCTCTCACTCTGATGACCCAGATGCACGTTCCTCGCTCCTATTGGGGCTATGATGTCGTTCTCTCCCGCTATCTCATCAATCGCATTCCCTCCATAGTTCTCCATGGTGCCACCCTATTCTCCATTCTTTATCTGAATAAGAATCTATTTCCTCTTACTCTGCGCATCTTTAGGTGCACAGCCTTTGTGCACTCTCCCGCAGCCAACCATGATAAACTCTCACCATGGGCCACTAAATATGTCTTTCTGAGGTACTCTATCACTCAGAAATGTTATTGTTGCTTTGGCCCCATTACCCACAAGCAATTCGTCTCTGCGGATGTCACCTTCTTTGAAAATGCTTCTTAATTCTATCTCGTCTCCTCCTCTACTCCTGATGATCATACTTCTCATACCAACCCATCTATTCCCTCTGTACCTACTAACATTCTGCCACCTCCACCATCTCCACCCTCTCCTCTGCCGTGTCCACTTCCCGTAATATCTCCCTCCTCTCCGTATCCGTCTCTCTCTACTCCCGGGCCAGCTCTCTCCACCGTGGATGCTCCGGATACTAAGGAACCCGCTGACCTGGATCTCCCCATTGCTCTTCGCAAAGGGGTTCTGGTATGTACCCAACACCCGCTTGCTGCTGTTGTTTACTATGATCATCTTACCCCTTCTTGCAGGGCTTTTGTACTGGCTATCTTGGCCACTGCCACCCCCCGTTCCTACCAGGAGGCGTTTACTATTCCTTATTAGAAGGATGCCAAGGATGAGGAGATTTCTACTCTCACTGAATGGGATACATGGACCCTCTGTCCTCCTCCCTTTGGCATAGATGTCGTTGGCTGTCGCTGGGTCTATGTTGTAAAGTTCCACCCTAATGGAAGTGTGGATCGTTAAAAGGCCCGTCTTATTTCCAAAGGCTTTACCCAGACGTATGGGGTTGATTATTTTGACATCTTCTCTCTAGTTGCTCGTCTCAGCACTATCAGGGTCCTGCTCTCTGTGGCTGTCAGCCGGGATTGACCCATTTCTCAATTAGATGTTAAGAATGCCTTTCTATATGGGGACCATCAAGAGAACGTCTATATGGAGCAACCTCCAGGGTATGTTGATCAGGGGGAGACACATGTATGCCAGCTACGGAAGGCTATCTATGGTCTCAAGCAAAGCCCTCGGGCATGGTTTGACAAGTTCAGTGGGATTGTGGCGGCCGTGGGTTTTATGAGAAGTTCTGCCGATCACTTCTTATTTATTCGCAAAACCTCCTTGGGTCTGGTAGTGCTTGCTATATATGTGGATGATATTCTTCTCACTGGAGATGACCAGGCTGGGATAACCTTGATAAAGAAGTATCTTCGCCAACACCTGGTCACAAAGGATATGGGCTCTCCAAAATACTTTCTGGGGATAGAAATCTATCGAAAGCCCAATTCTCTTGTCCTCTCTCAACGCAAGTATGCTCTTGACTTGCTAAAAGAGGCATGGCTGACTGGGGATAAACCTGCCCGATGCCCCATGACGATTGGAGAAGATAAAACATGGACGGATGACTCTCCTCTTCTTTCAGATGTTACGAGGTACAGACATCTGGTTAGAAAACTTATATATCTCACAGTGACTAGACCCGACATCGCCTATGCTGTAGGCAAGGTTAGCCAATTCATGCAGGCTCCTAGGGAGTGCCATCTACAGTTTTCCATGAGGATATTGGAGTATATTAAATCAGCGCCTGGGAAAGGACTACTCTTTCAGAAGAATGGTCATTTGAAGATTGAAGCATACCCAGATTCAAGCTATGCTGATGACAAAGGAGACCACAAGTCAACGTCGGGCTTTTGCACCGTTATGGGAGGAAATCTTGTGAGCTGGAAGAGCAAGAAATAGTCTGTCGTCTCCAGGTCCAGCGCCGAAGCAGAATATCGAAGTATGACTTTGACCACATGTGAATTGAAGTAGTTACGAGCTCTCATGCTTGACTTAGGAGAGGTCTACAATCATCCTCTACCTATGTTTTATGACAAGAAGGCCGCTATATACATCTCCAAAAATCCGGTCTTCCATGAGAGAACAAAGCACATTGAAGTCGACTGCCACTTTATTCGGGAAGAGATTTTGAAGAAACAAATTTGTACTCCATTCGTCATCTCCGATAAAGAGCTGGCAGATATTTTCACCAAGCGGATGTCCACCTCCTTTCTTCACATTTGCGACAAGCTGAGCATGATCGACATATATGCTCCAGCTTGAGAGGGAGTGTTGTTGTATGGAGACCGGACGGTTTGGCGGTCTAGTTCTGGCGGTTTGGAGACCGAGCGGTCTGTCGGTTTCTCTCCTGCGGTTTAGTGGCTGGACTGTTGCTGTGGATATCCGGGTGGTCTAACGGTTTGTCCCAGGCGGCTTAGAGACCGGGCGGTCTGGCGGTCTCCTATGGAGGCATGTTCTCTCTTTCTTATGGTGGCCTGGCAGTTAGCCTATTTGTCTAACCGCGCGGCCTGTTCGGCTTGTTTTTATATTAAACTGCTTACACCTGTAATTATTTAGTCCCATATTGCTTAATTGTAATCTCTCTCATCTTCTCTATTCTATAAAAGGGAGGTTATACCTTTGTAATAGATACCTTTTTTGGATAATAAAAATTTTGTTACTCCAATTTTTTGGTCTCTTGTTTTCTGTTTGCACACATACAAGTCCCAAAAAGTGTTTCCATTCTTGATCGACCCATACCTCTTCCTAGGACGCAAAAATCAAGATAGCTTGGAAGAAATTTTGGCGAGTCTATTCGACGGGTTCGTCGAGTCCATTCGACGGGTTCGTTGAGTCCATTCGACGGGTTCGTCGAGTCCATTCGATGGGTTCATCGAGTCTACTTAGGATCTCTCTCTAATTCCATCCAAACATACCAGTCACCCATGTGACCTTGGGCTCTCTCTCTAAAACTTTCCTACCGGGCCTAAGCCACCCAAGGTGACACAAAACACGCATGAGGTGTCTCGCTCAAAATGGGATGTTAAAAATCTTTATGACTAATGGTTTCTACACCCACTTTTTTAGGAGGACACCCTGCCGACAGAGTAGCAACAACACCCTATGTAGGAGGGCAGTCAAGCCAGGGGGATAAGGCCTGACACTACGATACCCTCAATCCCCATAGTGAAAATGTGAGATTTTGAGACTGACACTATGATACCCTCACTCCCCTAAGGTATTATATTTGTTCCCTGAATGTTATCATCTTCTGTTCAGGCCATTAAGGCCCATAAGCAAGGGGATGAGGTGTTTATGATATGTTTTATGCAGAAGGAGATAGAGGTTAACATGAAGAATGTACCAGTGGTTTGGGATTTTCCTGATATTGTCCCCAAAAATCTATCTGGTTTACCCCTCCTAGCAAAGTAGACTTCAAGATTAGGCTAGCATCGAGTGCCAAGCCCATCTCTTGGGACCCTACTGGATGGACCCGAAGGAACTAGCAGAGTTTCAAGTTCAATTGCAAGAGATAGTGGAATCAGGATTTGTTCATCTTAGTTCATCACCCTGGGGAGCCCCTATTTTGTTCGTTAAGAAGAAGGATGAATCACTGCGATTGTGTATAGACTACCGAGTTCTCAACCGATTGATGATGCAAAACAACTATCCCTTACCCCGGATCGATAAGCTATTAGATCTGCTGGTGGGAGCGCATTGGTTCTCTAAACTAGATTTGCAATCATAGTACTATCAGTTAAGTATACAAGAGGAAGATTGTTGGGTCTATTGTTCCCAATGTCCTAGATTTGAAGAAGGACCAGCAAACAATGTATACACATATGGTGATCTAACTTGTGTCCCAGTTTAATGATTGCAGATTGTCCCAGTAAGCAGTGATGGGACAGATAGCCTATGTGGCTAAGTCAGGTAAGTTCTTACCTAAGTGGTGGAAAGCCAGAAAACTTTCTAAGTCCACAGGCGTTTAGTGAAGATCATTCACTCAACGCCAGATGAATTATAGTGCTGAGTAAAGCCTATTCAGTCAAAGCCATGAAGTGGCAAGCTTAGAATGTGGCTAAGTCCACAGGCATTGAGTGAAGTCAACTCACTCAACGTCATACAACAAAAGGCTGTGAGACAAGCTAATACAGTCAAAGCCTAAAGAAAAATGAGCTGAAAAATGGCTAAGTCCACAGGCGTTGAGTGTAGCTCACTCACTTAATGCCTTAGCTTCACAATTGTTGAATGGCTGGGATCAGAGTTCGTCGAACTAAGGTCTGAGTTTGTCGAGTTGAACTTTCACTTATTCATCGAGCTGAGCTCAGAGTTCGACGAATTGTACTCTAAAATTCATCGAACTGAGCTATTACTTATTCGTCGAGCTAAGCTCAAAGTTCATCGAACTGTGTTCTAAGTTCGTCGAGCTCAAATTGAATTCTGAAACAGAAATCTGGCAAAGGAAGAAATCGTTGAGTGAAGTATATTCACTCAACACTCTCAACGCCATGACGCAGAATTTGTTAATGCAAAAAGCTTTGAGTGTACATTACTCACTCAACGCTGTCAACGACTAGTGAAGACAGAATTTTGTCTAAGGTGTTTGACGTTGAGTGATGCTCACTCACTCAACGCCAAGCAGCAGAAAGATGAGAAAGCAAGTTGGCATTGATTGAAGCTGAATCACTTAATGTCTAGAAACAAATTTATATTCTAAGTAGTTTGGCGTTGAGAGAAGGTAACTCACTTAATGCCAAGAGACAGTAAAACGGTCTAAGTACTTTGGCGTTGAGTGAAACTCACTCACTCAGGACCTATGCTACTAATACTAGAATTTTGACTAAGTCTTCAGGTGCTGATGTCGGTAAGTCAAAAAGTAAACCATATTCAAATTATTAGCAGCAAAGTCACATTACATGTAAAAAGGCATCGCAGGCCTACTGTGGTTAGGCATTAAAGCAAGGATGCAACTTGCATTAATGGAGTGGGACCCAATGCTAAACGAACCACTGGGTTACAATAAATAAAAGGAGAAGCTCTTTTCAGAAAGAGGAGCTGTTACAGTAGTTCTTTGGAATCGCCATTACTGTGGCTGAAGAACAGTGAGCCCAAGACAACAAGTCTAGAGGCATATCAAGATAGCTGTTGATATCAACATCTTCAACTGCACGATTGTTGGTTCCATCTTCATATGCACCAACTAGAAAGCTCAGGGTGATTCACTGAGAAAGAGATAGCAGGTAGGGCCGACCCTTGCTGTAAGTCCTTCACAGATCCAGCCAACAAATCCTAAAGAATATTCTCTTTGGGAGCTGTGAAGAAGGAGATAGAGCTGAGCAGTTGGTTCAGTTCAAAATGGCAGAGAAGCTGATCTGTAAGTTGATTCCAGCATAAGCCAAAGCATATACATCATTGTTGTTATGAATAAGAGAGGGCCGAGCTTTTGGTTCAGCTCAGAAAGGAGCAGAACAGTATTCTGCAAGACACTTGCAACATAAGTGGATATACTTGTTGTTGTGAAGTAGTTGGGACTAAGGTGTACTTAGTCCAGAAAAGTAGAAGCAGGAAAACATTCTTGGTGTCAAAGTGAGGCTGAGTCTAACTCACCCAAGGTTGATTGGCACAGAGGAATTCCTCTTGTGTCCAATCAAGAATCTCAACAACCCACTTCCATCTTGTAGAATCCTTTATGGATCTGAGAGGTAGGAGCAAACTTGCTCTAAGGTAGGTGATTAGTTGATCATTGAGTGGTAGGACACATGTGTCTAAGCTATAGGAGAGTGTATCTCTCTGAGTTGTAGGAGCAAGTTTGCTATGAGGTAGGGCTATCGTCCATAGCCCGAGTGGTAGGGCTTAATTGCCTGAGGTAGGTGATACTTGTATCACTGGGTGGAGACCCTTGTGGCTGAGGTATAAGTCTCGGAGGAGACTGATAGATCCTGAGGGATCTGAGGTGTAAGCACCTTGGAGCATTGTTTTGGAGAAAATCCTTGACCAATTGGAAGTTGGCAAGGTGGGAGGAGAGTGGATGTACCCAAAGATTGGTGAACCACTATAAGTCTTTGTGTACTCTGTTGTGTTGGTTTTCTTTGTGCATGTTGCTCATCTTGAAAGAAGAAATTAACCAACCAATAAAGCAATATACTAAAAGAAAATAAAAGTTAGTCACTAAGGGCTAAGAAACCTATTCACCCCCCTCTAGGTGATTTAGTTATCCTAGAAATAAAGACTTTCAAAGATATTCAGAAGACAACTTTTAGCTCTAGATATGACTTATACGAGTTCACTGTGAAGTCGTTTGGACTCACAAACGCCCCCTCTACATTCATGAGTCTGATGAATAGGGTGTTTGAGCCGTATTTGGATGCCTTTGTCATCATATTCATTGATGACATTTTGGTCTACTCAAGGACAGAAAAGGAACATGCAGGGCACTTGGCCTAGTTTTTGAGAAGTTGAAGGAGCACTGTTTGTTTGATAAGTTTAGCAAGTGCGAGTTTTGGCTCTGAGAAGTTGCTTTCTTGGGACATATTATTAGTGGAGCTGGAGTAACAGTAGCTCCGACCAAGGTGCATACCATGAAGGAGTGGTCACCTTTGAGGTCAGCGGCTGATGTACGAAGTTTTCTCAAACTTGATCGCTACTATCGCAAGTTCATGGAAGGATTTTCAAAGATCATCCTCCCCCTCATTGCTCTGACGAAAAAAGGTGTACCTTTTGTGTGGGCACCCAAGTGTGAGGCTGCATTTCAAGAGTTAAAGGACCATATTACCTCAACACTAATCCTTGCCCTTCCATTTGGGAAATAAGGATTTCAGATTTACACTGATGCATCCTATCAGGGCATGCGGGAGGTATTGATACAACACAAGCACATGATTGAATACACTTTTAGACAACTTAAGAAGCATGAAGTGAATTACCTAGTGCATGATTTTGAGCTCGAAGCAGTGGTCTTCGCTCTGAAGATTTGGAGGCACTATCTATATAGCATCTACTGCGAAATCTTTTCAGATCATAAGAAATTGAAATACACCCACACCCAGAAAGATCTGAACTTGAGACAGCGGCAGTGGCTTGAGTTTTTATGTTATTATGAGTTTAAATTAAACTACCACCCTGGGAAGGTGAACTCAGTGGCGGATGCTCTAAGCATGAAGATACCCACGTCGAGCCCCGAGTCTTAATCAATGTATATGGAGTTGGCTCGAGTGCTTGAAGAGATGGAGATTACACTGGAGTCTAGGGCTTATACTGAGACCTATACAGAGTACCTAGCCACCATTAGTATAGTTTGTGACATCTGTGATCGGATTCAGGCAGAGCAAGGGAAGGATGCTGCTTTAGCCCATGTGTTTTAAGTAATTGTGGGAGGATCAGCCGAGGGGTTCATGTTAAATGAAAACCTCATTCATTTCCATGGAAGACTTTACATTCCCGCAGGTGGTGGGATTTCAGAATACATCTTGTGATAGGCCCATTGCACTAAGTATTCGGTGTATCCCAGAATTGCCAAGATGTACACTAACTTGCAGAGGACCATGTTTTGTCCAGAATAAAGAGAGATGTCACGTACTATGTTACATGTTATGAGGCATGTCCGAAGGTGAAGGCAGAGTGTAAGGCCATGGAGGATTACTGCAGTCATTGCCAATCCCTGAGTGGAAGTTCGAGGATATTTCCATGAACTTTGTTCACGGACTTCCCCGATCTCGCTCCATGAATGATTCAGTTTGGTTGATAGTGGTTTGCTTGACAAAGGTTGTCAGGTTTATCACGATGAGGAAGGAGTCGCATGTTGATGTGTTAGTGGGTCTCTTTGTGGAGCAGTTCGTTAAGTACCATGGGGTGCCAAAGATAATAGTTTCAGACTGTGATGGTCACTTCACCTCTAAGAAATGGAGGGCAGTTCAAGCATATTTGGGATCTCGCCTTACCTTCAGTATGACTTTTCATACTCAAACTGGCAACTAGTCTAAGAGGACTATCATGAATATAAAGGACTTGCTACAGTTATGCGATTTGGATAGGGGAGAGCCGTGGGAGTGACTTCTACCATTGGTACAATTTTCATATAATAACAGTCATGAAGCAAGCATCAGAATGGTGCCCTATGAGGCACTTTATGGTAATAGGTGCAAAACACCTTTATCTTGGGTCCAAGATGAGGATCCAGAAACATTGGGGGTGGAGTACATCGATGAAACTGACACTATAGTTAGGTTGATCCAGGACCGCATGCTAGAGGCTCAGAGCCGGCAGGTAAGGTACTATGATGTGAAACATAGCATGGTAGAATTCCAAGTGGGGGGACAAGGTATTATTGAAGATTAGGCTGGTGCATGGGGTGTCACATATTCGTGGAAGGAAGAAGCTTAGCTCGCGATATATGGGGCCTCATACCATTTTGGAGAGTAACGGTCCCTTGGATTATAGGCTGGAGCTACCACAGGAAATGGAAAACTTACACGACGTCTTGCATGTGTCTTACCTTCGGAAGGCACTGCTTCAGCCTGAGCAGTTTGTCACCGCTACGTCTGGCCCTATGGCTTCTGATAGATCTGTCCAGCTAGAGCCTGTGCGGATATTAGATACTGAGATGCAAAGGGTGAGGTGATAGAGTGTACCTTTGGTAAAGGTCCTGTGGTCCAACCATGTGAAAGAGGAATACACTTAGGAGCATATGGACCTTATGCAGCAACGCTACCCGAGATTGTTTCCCCAAGTTAAATTCAAAACTTACCCTGTATACCTCGTACTTTGTTACCCGTAGACCTAACCTCAATTTTGGGGATGAATTATTTTATTATTTATAGCATTTGTAATGTCCTATTTTGACCTAGACCACTTGTGTGTGTTTTGTGTCACCTTGAGTGGCTTAGGACCGGTAGGAAAGTTTGAGAGAGAGAGCCTAAGGTCACAGGGGTGGCTGGTAGGTACGGACGGAATTAGAGAGTGATCCTAAGTAGACTCGATGAATTGTCGAGTGGTATCGACGAATCCGTCGAGTGGACCCGACGAACCGGTCCAGTGGACCCAACAAACCCGTCGAGTGGACACGACAAACCCGCCGAGTGGTCCCGACAAACCCACCGAGTGGTCTCGACGAACCCGCCGAGTGGTCCCGACGAGCCCGCCGAGTGGTCCCGAAAAACCAGCCGAGTGATCCCGACGAACCCTCCGAGTCATCCCGACGAACCCGCCGAGTGATCCCGACGAACCCGTTGAGTGTAACGTGTTGGGTCCGGCGTTCCTTCACTTGACCCGTGGCACTCTTCTACTTATTTAAGAAATTAAGTAGCACCCTTTCCAACAGTCTGGGATTTTGGTGCAGTTGGTTATGCGCTTGATCCTTCAATTGGTATCAGAGCAGGTCACGGGTTCAAGACCGGGGGAGCGCTATTAAATCCTGATTTTCACTTCTACCTGTGTGGGTCCGGCGGGTCAGGCAACCGTGGACATGTGGTAACCCCACCTCTGAGCCGTGTGGGCCATGTGGTAACCCCACCTCTGAGCCATGTGGGCTATGTGGTAACTCCACCTCTGAGCTGGTGGGTTATGCTGGACGCCGGGGGGGGGGGGGATTTTTGGCTCCGGCGTTCCTTCACTTGACCAGTGGCGCTCTTCTACTTATTTAAGAAATTAAGTAGCACCCTTTCCAACAGTCCGGGCTTTTGGAACAGTTGGTTATGCGCTTGATCCTTCATAACGCCCCCGATTTTTTGATGTTTAGTTTAATTATTTTTTGGCGTATTTATAATTTTAGGGCGTTACATTAACGCATGTTTGGCATATGCCATGGTTAGAGCGTAGTTTTTTCTCATGAGGTTTTCAGTGTGGCTGGGTTTAGCCTATTTGCATGATTCCCTTGCGAGCTGGGTCTGTTTTGGTGGCTCGGTGGAGCCTTCTTGGGAATGCTTGTGTTTGGGCTCCAGGAGGTGTTTGCACGAGTTTGGTTTGTCGGATCTCGATTCCGACCTCGCCATTGGATTCGTGGCATCTATATTTAGATACGGTGTGAATTTTGTTAAATTCCGAGGTCATTTGGATTTCGGGTCGATTTGACATTATTTATTTAATTATTATTATATTATTTATATATATACGTAAATCGAAAATCATACATGCTACTATTCACCTTCTTCCTAAACCCGACTACGAAAGCTTTTCGCGAAAGAGGATGGGAAGCGGACAGAGTGTTCGTTCGACCGGTGATTTCCAGAGATCCAGTGGTCGGATTCATCAATAAACCTGAGATTCAGAAAGATCTCGGCGAGAGCAGGCGGCGTTTCTTCGAAGTTTCAAGGCAAGTGTATTCCTCCCCCTTGCATGTACATTTTCAGTATTTACTTTCCTTCAGTTCTTACTCCCTTAGAGCACAGAATGGGAGTAGATAGAACCAAGAAATAATTCCCTAGGGCAGTGTAGGCTTTCAGCCAACCGACACATACTGGTTTTTGGTTTAAGTGAAACTCAGCGGGTATCAGGTGATAATTCGTCGATTATAGATGGCAGGATTCTGCAAGTATAGTCGACTAGCCTAAGTTAAATTCTTCGGGTTTGGATAAGGGATTCTCGTCTTGTATTGGCGGACGATTTGACGAGTATCAAAATTCGTCATGTATGGTCAAGGTTAGAATTCGCTGAGTGAAGCCGATTGTCGTCAAGTATTTTTAGGCGAGTATCGTAGTCATTTCGCCGAGTATCGTCAATCGTAAAGTTTCCAAGTAAAGTTCGGCTTGTATCATTTGAAGTCGTCGGATATCATAGGTTACCTAAAGGCAGTTCGTTGAGTATCGCCAGTCAGTTCGTCAAGTATCGCCGATTGTGTAACGCCCCAAATTTCATAAGGCAGAAGATGCTTCTTTGGGGGTTATCGATCGACGGTAGCTCGTTACCGTGCGGTGGTAGCTCCAGGGTTTGCGTCGAGAGCGTTGAGTTCTCGAGAAAGGGCTGAGTTCTCGAGAAAGATGTTACCACGTTGCGAAAAGTTGTTACCGCACGACAGTAGCAGGGGAATTCATCTGGAAGACCTCTCGGGACGCTATCGCTCGACGATAGTGTTACCACTGACAATAGATGGGTTAATTTAATTGACATGGTACTCGGGATCCTACCGCATGACAGTAAAAGTTAGCGCGCGGCGATAGCGGCTGGTGGTGTGTCGTAACCGACGTCCCCTATCGCGCGGTGTTAGAGTCCTATCGCGCGGCGGTAGTAAAATCGAAACGACGTGGCCACATGTCGGCCTATGATTGGAGGGTTTGGGCAGTTGTGCTAGAAACAAGGCGTTGAATTAAGGTACCGCGCGACGGTAGCTAGTTACCGCGCGACGGTAGCTTGGTATATAAGCCTGCTTTGTCCGTTTTCACTGCATTTTCTTTGGAGTTGAGGGTTGGCCTGAATTTCTTGGAGGAGAAGCAGCAGCGCAGGAAGAGTGATCTCACCGCCGTTGGAGTTCCAAAGCTTTGTTTCGCAAGACGAGTCTGGTTCGGTGGAGGAAAGATCGTTGTGGTCGCGTTCATCCGTCTAGATCTTTGGCATGGCACCAAAGAGAGCGCAAAGGGTAACGATTCTTGTCACAACCCGCATTTTCTCAACGATGAAATCATATCAGAGCAAGAGAAAACACGTGCCGTGATGCCACGTCGTGTAGGGTATAACTGCACACGCTCAGGTAAAACTCCAGACCATTGTTTTTTTAAGGAAAATCGTTGATTAATTATGAAAGAAAACCAGTTATGTTGAAAGGTCGTATCCCTCGGCACGGTGGATCAGCTAGTCCACAAATAAAAGTATTTTTATACGCAGCGGAAAATACTTTGGTTCAATTAAGTTGACACCCTAAATGAGCATAAGTGTCCCCGAGGACGACTCATGGTATGCACGACTCTAAGGTGAATATAGTATGTATGAAAGATAGTGTTTTTACGCTAAGGAAAAATAGTGTCTTTGTTTTGTAAATATGTTATGCATGAGCTACATATAATAATGCTTTTAGGGTTTAAAATATCTAACATGCAACCTAGCATAAATCCTTCCCAGGAGCAAGTAAACAACCACATATAGGCAAAAATAGCAGTTTAAGTTCATACCAGCATCGCAAGAAGCCACCAGTGGGCACCAACAACCTGACACGAACCCACTGGTGAGTATGTATGTTTATACAGAAAGGTAAAGAACTACCTCACAAAAATCGGGAATCTGCTATCTCAGCTACCCAAGAGGCCACCAACCAGCCCCTCCAAAAGAACTAGCCGCTGAACTGGCTACCACCTGGACCCGAGGCATTCAAGAAACAAACATCTCAGCAAGAAAGTAATCAAAAAGGTAAATAGAGCATTAGATTTATGAACAAATAAGAAGGGTTTACCAACCCGGCAACAACTGCTATAAGCAAAGGAATGGGGATGACAGTAAGAAAAGAGCACTGTCTAAAGCACAACAGAGCACACCAAGTGCGAGCAATAACAACAATATGCCCTACCAAAAGAGCCTGCAAGAGCATCAAGACATATACATATGCCAAAAGAAGAAGCCATAAAAGGAAAGGAACTAACAGTCCTAACACGCGAGTTATGGCAGAGGTCAAAACATGGATCTGAATACATAACCAAAACCTGATCCATAAAGGGCTAAGGGGTCAAACAGTGGCAGCACTAGGGTCCCACACACGCCAACCCAAACCGGGGCAAAAGGCAGTGGCCACAGCTCTCCATATAAAACCACCCCTCCAGAGGCCACCAAAACTCCACCACCTGCCACAACCCAAGAGTCGGCATGCAAAAATTAGCCGAACACCCAATACCCCCCCCCCCCCCCCGAGGGAAAAGTCACACTAACAATCCTAAAGAGACACACGAACCCAAGGCAAAAACGTCGGGCCCAACCAACGCGGCCTTGCACGCCTAACCCGAACCAACCCCGAGTCTTACCTAACCCAAAACCAGCACAGCAACCAGTGTCGACACGATGTGTCGACACCACAATAGGCCGGTGTCGACACAAGGTGTCGACACTACCACGGTCGGTGTCGACACAAGGTGTCGACACCCCGACTGGCCGGTGTCGACACAAAGTGTCGACACTACAGCGGCCGGTGTCGACACAAAGTGTCGACACCCTGAATGGCCGGTATCAACACAAATTGTCGACACTACCGTGACCGGTGTTGACACAAGGTGTCTACACTACCGCGGCCGGTGTCGACACAAAGTGTCGATACCCCGACTGGCCGGTGTTGACACAAAGTGTCGACTCTACAGCGGCCGGTGTCGACACAAAGTGTCGACACCCCGACTGGCCGGTGTCGACACAAAGTGTCGACACTACCGCGGCCGCTGTCGACACAAGGTGTCGACACTACCGCGGCCGGTGTCGACACAAAGTGTCGACACCCCGACTGGCCGGTGTCGACACAAAGTGTTGACACTACCACGGCCGGTGTCGACACAAAGTGTCGACACCACGACTGGCTGGTGTCGACTCGAAGTGTCGACACCCCGACTGGCTACCGACGCCAGACCCAGCAACCAACCAAAACGAGAACCACGCCTCTGTCTAAAATTTCATCATCCATCGGCAATAGCAACTACTCTACCTGAACCGTACCAAATCCATCCCTAATAGACACATTCTCTCAGGAAAAACTGAGATTTAACTGGAACTTCTCTACACTAACCACAGTATAATCGGGGACGAACCCTAGCGTACACCTAGGATCTAAGCAGGAGAGAGATAAAATTTAATCAAGAAGAAAACAAGGATCAGCTATGGCAAGGATGTGGGAACATCACTTGCCTCATTACCAGAAAAGCTTGGTCAGCCACTTCCCTCACTCTCAGATCTAGCCGCAGAGCACCAAGCCGAGGAACTGACGGAAAGCAGATCCAAGCGAGAGCAAACCAGATCCACTCTCGAAAACGAATTTCGACCACTAAATCTCCAGGAATCGGCGTCCGAAGTCTAGGGTAGTCCGGCGGTTCTCTTCCTCTCGTACAGGCGGCGGCTACTTCCAAAAGAGAAAATGAAAAGAGGCAATGAACCGAGCCCTAATTTCTAACCTAAGGCTATATATAGGCATCAGTTTTAATAATAAACAATCAATACATATTAATTACTTACACGCAATATCAAAACGACGCGAGACCCGAAATGTCTCGGAAATTGATGAAATTCACATCGCGGCTAAAAACCCACGCTACGAACACAACTGCGAAGTCGAAATTAGCATTCGACGAACAAAACCAGAGATATCACCACCCGAAGCCAAAAACACAAGCATTCCCTAAGAGGCCCAACCGAGTCATCAAACGGACTCCGGCTAGCTGGGGAATCTTGCTAACAGGCTACAAACAGGCTACACAAGGAACCCTAAGAGCTAAGACCACGCTCTACATCGGCAAAGAGCCGGAAATACGCCATCGTAACGCCAGCCAAAGATCAAACAAAACACGAAAAAACCGGGGGCGTTACAGCCACTCCCCCTAAAAGGAAGTTTCGCCTCGAAACTTTACTCATAACACTCCTATCAAGAAGGAGAGAGAAAGAGCCAGGAAAGGGCTATATATAAGTAAAACAGAACATACCAGGCACAAGATCAGGGAAACAGATGAGGGTGAGCCTCCCTCATAGAAGACTCCAATTCCCAAGTCGCGCTTTCCACACCCTGATTCCTCCATAAAACTTTGACCATAGGAATAGTCTTCTTCCGCAACGCACGAACTTGAGAATCCAAAATGCGGACAGGCACCTCTACAAAAGAAAGATTCGGCTCCAACTGAGGCACAAAATCCAAAACCTGCCTGTCATTCAGCACACATTTCCGCAGCTGACTGACGTGGAAGACATCATGCACGCCAGGGAAATTGCGGGCAAAGCCAGCCTATAGGCTGATAACCCGATCCGCTCAACAATCAGAAACGGCCCCACGTACCTCGGGTCCAACTTCCTGTTCTTGCCAAACCGCTTGACTCCGATCAACGGGGAGACCTTTAAGAACACCGAGTCCCCCCACAACAAATTCCAAGTCCGATCTACGCCGGTTGGCGTTCTTCTCATATCTCTCCTGGGCTATCAGAAGTTTTTCCCGAATAAGCTTCACAGCGGTTTCCATCTCCTCGAGCGCTTCTGGACCCAACAAAGGTCCCTTGCCAAGCTCAGCCCAAAACAAGGGAGTCCTGCAGTGCCTCCCATACAAAGCTTCAAAAGGAGCCATTTGCAAGTTTTCTTGATAACTGTTGTTATATGCGAATTCCATAAGCCACAAGCACTCGTCCCACGCTTCTCCGTGGTCCAGAATATAGTATCGGATCATATCTTCCACAATCTGATTTACTCGCTCTGTCTGACCGTTGGTCTGTGGATGATAGGCTTTGGAGTATCTCAAATCTGTACCCAATCCCTCTTGGAGGCTCTTCCAAAAACGAGACGTGAACCTAGAGTCTCGATCTGATATGATACTTACGGGTACACCATGCAATCTGACAACCTCTTCCAGATACAGCTCGGCTATCTTCCTCATCGGATAATCGATCTTAAATGGTACGAAATGAGCACTCTTCGTCAATCTGTCTACGATTACCCAAACTGAATCATGCCCCTTAGGAGATCTCGGTAAGCCTGTAATGAAATCCATCGATATACTCTCCCACTTCCACGTCGGAATCTCCAAGGGAGTCAGCTTGCCACTAGGCCTCCCATGGTCAGCTTCATACGCCTGCAAGTGTAACACTCAGAAACAAATCTAGCTATGTCCCTCTTCATCCCACACCACCAGGTAATCTGCTTTAAATCATGATACATCTTGGTAGACCCTGGATGGTAGGCAACACTAGATCCATGGGCTTCTCTGCACACCATATCCCGGATATCTCCAACTACGGGGATGCAAAACCTGCCATGATACTTCAAGGTACCTGCATCATCTATAGAGAAATCTGGTAGTTCACCTTTCTTAGCTCGAAGATACAAATTCAGAAGATCGGGATCATCCTTCTGATGCAGTCTCGTAAGCGCAATCCACGAAGGTTCTGCCACTGCTAAGCTACTCTGTGAATCGCAGCTTCCCACAGAGATGTCCATTAAAAGAAACTCTTCCACTAGACACTCGGCGGAGAGATTGAAAATCTTCCCTGACTTCCGACTCAGGGCATCGGCCACCACATTAGCCTTGCCCGGATGATACTGGATTTCAACATCATAGTCAGCCACGTACTCCAACCACCGCCGCTGGCGCAGATTCAAATCTTTCTGAGTGAAGACATACTTCAAACTCTTATGATCCGTGAAAATCTTGCACTGCGCGCCATATAGCAAATGCCTCCACAATTTCAACGCATAGATCACAGCTGCAAACTCCAGGTCATGCGTAGGGTAATTCCTCTCGTGAGTCTTTAGCTGCCTTGACCCGTACGCAATCACCTTCCCGCCCTGCATCAAAACGCAGCCCTGTCCTATATGCGACGCATCCACATATATATCATACTCACTACCCTCCGTAGGCAAAGAAAAAATTGGAGCCGAACATAGCCTTCTTTTTAGTTCCTCAAAAGCCTTCTCACACTTGCCATCCCATATGAAGGCTACATTCTTCTGCGTCAACTTGGTCAACGGCGCAGACAAGGTAGAGAAGCCCTCTACAAATCTTCTATAATATCCAGCAAGCACAAGAAGCTTCTGATCTCTTTGGGAGTAACAGGCCTCGCCCATTCCATAACAGCAGCGATCTTTTCTGGGTCCACCGATATTCCTTCCTTATTAACCACGTGGCCGAGAAAAGAAACTTGAGGCAACCAAAATTCGCATTTGCTCAGCTTGGCGTATAGCTTATGGTCTCTCAGAGTCGCCAAGACCAGTCGCAAATGTCGATCATGCTCCTCCGCATCTTTAGAATACACCAAAACATCATCTATAAAGACAATCACAAACTTATCTAGAAAGTCCTTGAAAACTCTGTTCATCAAATCCATAAAAGCTGAGGACACATTAGTCAAACCAAATGACATAACCAAAAACTCAAAATGCCCATGACAAGAGCGGAACGCCGTCCGCGGAACATCTAACTCCCGAATCCTCAACTGGTGATAGCCCGATCGAAGATCAACCTTGGAAAACACGGAGCTACCACGCAGTTGGTCAAACAAATCGTCGATTCGCGACAAAGGGTACCTGTTCTTAATAGCAACTGTTGAAGTTGGAGACCGGGCGGTCTGTCTTGGCGGATTAGAGACCGCGCGGTCTGGCGGTTTGACTCGGCGACTTGTAAACCGGGCGGTCTAAGCAATCTTCACAGGCGACCTCTCTGCATCTCTTATTGTAAGCCGTGCGGTTAGTCCTTCTGTCTAACCGCGCGGCCTGTGCGGTTTACTTTGTACAGTCCGCTTAGCTTGTAAATTTTAGTCCCACATCTCTTATTTGTATTCTCTCTTCTCTCCTCCATTCTATATAAGGGAGGGCATACCTTTGTAATAGTTATCATTTTTGGATAATAAAATTTCGATTATTCAAAAGTTTATTCGGCTTGTTCTCTTCTTTTCGCTTTCTTTCTCTACTTTCTAACATGGTATCAGAGGACACGGTCTTTTCCTCCTGATTCTGTGCGCTCTCTGTTGTTCGCGGCTTGTCTTCCGCGTTCTGCGGCTTGTTCGCGGCTTGCCTTCTCCTCTGTCCGCGCGGTTTGTTTCTATCCGCACGGCTTGTTTCTGTCCGCTGCCTGTTTGTGCGGCTTGCTCTTCTTGTTTCTCTTCTCCTCCTGCTCTTTGTCGCAGCGACCTGTTTCCGTGTCGCCGCGCTCCTTGCTCTTTCCTGCCGCTCCGACTTCCTAGTCGCTGCGGTCTGTCTCTGTCCGCGTGTGTTGTCTCTGCACTCGCGGTTTGCTGCTGTGATCTGCCTGACCGTGCGGGTTGTTCCTTTCTTACCCGCATCTTGGTCGCGGTCACCTGCTCTTCTCCTCTCTTCTGTTCGCTCGGCCTTTTCAGTCCGCGCGACCTCTTCCCCGCTGTGCCCTTGACCGCATTCTCGCAACTGCTGTGATCTGCCTGACCGTGCGGGTTGTCCCTTTCTTACCCGCATCTTGGTCGCGGTCACCTGCTCTTCTCCTCTCTTCTGTTCGCTCGGCCCTTTGCAGTCCGCGCGACTTCTTCCCCGCTGTGCCTTGATCTGGATCCTAGCCGCTCGTGTTCAAGCGGCTTCTTCCCTTTTGTTCCCGCCGCGGTTTCACGCGGATTCTTCCTTGTTTGAGCGGCCTCTCCGCCTCTTCGCTCTTAGCCGCTTCTCTTGTTAGTCGCCGCGACCTCCTGGTTTAGTCGCGCGGCTTGTGCTCTGCACCTTGGTCATGGCCCTTCGTGCCGCTGGTGTGCTGTCACCGAGACCGCTGCAGTTTCTTCTTCCTCCCTTCATGGCTTTCGCCTCGGTTGTCACGTCTTCTGGTCGTGCACACGTTGTTACTCAGGGCAAATGGCTGATCGACACTGGTGCTACGAATCATATGACCGGCCATCTCCCGTGTTTCTCTCTCCTAGAAAAACATGCTCGCTTGCCCCCAGTTACTCTCGCTGACGGCTCTTCATCACCAGTTCATGGCACAGGGATAGTTCATGTCACCCCGTCTCTTCACTTGGCGGATACTCTATATGTGCCCCAGTTTCCGTGCAACTTATTATCTGTTACATCTCTTTGCAAGCAATTACAGTGTTCCGTCACATTTACTTCTACTTCTTGCTCTTTTCAGGATCCGGACTCCCAACGGACGATTGCTACTGGGACTGAGAGTGGCGGCTTATACTTCCTAGACAACATTTCTGCTTTTTCCACCTTCTCCTCCACCTCCACAGATCTTCTCCAATGGCATCTCCGCCTTGGTCATGCTCCTCCCCGTCTTCTTCGTCAACTTCTGCCCCACCTTCCTCCTCAAAGTCCTCCGCTCAACTGTGAGGCCTGTCAGCTTGGCAAGCATCACCGCTCCTCCTTCCCTCCAAAGCACGTTCGTAGCTCTACCCGTCCGTTTGATCTTATCCACTCCGACATCTGGGGTCCTTCTCCTACTCTTACCATTGGTCGGGGTAGTTCCTATTTTGTCACGTTCATTGATGATTTCTCTCGCTGTACGTGGGTGTATCTGTTAAAAGATCGCTCCGAATTATTCTCTGTATGGACATCCTTCTATCTCATGATCAAAACTCAGTTTGATGTTTCTATCAAAGTTTTTCGGTCTGATAATGCCGCAGAATATCTCAGTCGTGACTTCTCTACATTCTGCATGCAAAATGGGATTCTTCATCAAACTAGTTGTGTCTATTCTTCACAACAAAATGGTGTAGCCGAACGCAAAAACCGACACCTGCTCGATGTCGCTCGCACCTTGATGACCCAGATGCATGTTCCTCGCTCCTATTGGGGCTATGCTGTTCTCCTTGCCTGCTACCTCATCAATCGCATTCCCTCCACGGTTCTCCATGGCCAAACCCCGTTCTCCATTTTGTATCCGGGCAAGGAGCCGTTTCATCTCCCTCTCCAAATCTTTGGATGCACTGCCTTTGTGCATGCCCCTTCTACCACCCGTGATAAGCTCTCCCCTCGCTCCACCAAATGTGTCTTTCTGGGGTATTCCACCACTCAGAAAGGCTACTGTTGCTTTGATCCCGTCCTTCGTAAGCAGTTCGTCTCTGCTGACGTCACCTTCTTCGAGAATACCTCCTACTTCTCGGATGCCTCTTCTCCTCTTCTCCCAGCTTCTGATTCTCCTGCCATTCCCTTCGTTCCCTCGTCTCCTCCTACACTCTCCACCACTACACCGTCTCCACCCCCTCCTCTTCCTCCACCTCTCTCTCTCCCTTCTCCACCACCCTCTCCCTCCTCTCCGCTGCCGTCGCTCTCTTCTCCCGGGCCAGCTTTCTCTACCACGGATGCTCCGGATGCCGCGGGCCCTGCTGACCTGGATCTTCCTATAGCTCTTCGCAAAGGGGTGCGGACGTGCACCTTACACCCCCTTGCTGCTGTTGTTTCCTATGATCGTCTTACTCCGTCTCGCAGGGCCTTTGCACTGGCTATCTCTGCCACTGCCACACCCCGCTCCTATCAGGAGGCCCTTGCTATTCCTCACTGGAAGATGGCCATGGATGAGGAAATGGCGACCCTCACTGAGCGGGGTACCTGGACTCTTGTTCCTCCTCCCTTTGGCACTGATGTTGTTGGCTGTCACTGGGTCTTTGTGGTCAAATTTCGCCCAGACGGCACTGTGGATCGGTATAAGGCTCGCCTTGTGGCTAAGGGCTTTACTCAGACCTATGGGGTTGATTACTTTGACACCTTCTCCCCTGTGGCTCGTCTCAGCACAATCCGGGTTCTTCTCTCTGTGGCCGTCAATCGGGATTGGCCAATTTCTCAGCTGGACGTCAAGAATGCCTTCCTTTATGGTGATCTTCACGAGGCCGTTTACATGGAGCAACCTCCTGGGTATGTTGCTCAGGGGGAGACACGAGTATGCCGGCTGCAGAAGGCAATTTATGGCCTCAAGCAGAGTCCTCGAGCTTGGTTTGACAAGTTCAGCGGTATTGTGGCGGCTGTTGGTTTTGTGCGAAGCTCTGCTGATCACTCTCTCTTTATTCGCAAAACTCCTTCTGGGCTGGTTGTTCTTGCTGTATACGTCGATGATATTCTTCTCACTGGCGATGACCAGGAAGGGGTAGCCCTGACAAAGCTACATCTTCGCCAACATCTGATCACTAAAGATATGGGCTCTCCAAAGTACTTTCTAGGGATCGAACTCTCTCGGAAGCCCGACTCCTTAGTTCTCTCTCAGCGTAAGTATGCCCTTGATCTTTTAAAAGAGGCAGGATTGACTGGAGCTAAACCTGCCCGATGTCCCATGGCTATTGGGGAGGACAAAACCTGGACAGATGATTCGCCTCTTCTTTCAGATAGTTCGCGATACAGGCGTCTGGTTGGTAAGCTCATATATCTCACAGTGACCAGACCCGACATTTCTTATGCTGTGGGCAAGGTGAGTCAATTCATGCAAGCGCCCAGGGATTGTCATCTTCAGTCCGCCTTGCGGATCTTGGAATATGTCAAAGCAGCGCCTGGGAAAGGATTACTGTTTCAGAAGAATGGTCATCTGAGGATTGAAGCCTACTCAGATGCAAGTTATGCTGATGACAAAGGGGATCGCAAGTCTACCTCAGGTTTTTGCACCTTTGTTGGGGGAAATCTGGTGAGCTGGAAGAGTAAAAAGCAGTCTGTTGTCTCCAGGTCCAGTGCAGAAGCTGAGTATCGCAGTATGGCATCAACCACTTGTGAGTTGAAATGGTTGCGGGCTCTCATGCTAGATTTAGGAGAGGTGTACAACCATCCTCTACCTATGTTCTGTGATAACAAGGCCGCCATATACATCTCCAAAAATCCGGTATTCCATGAAAGAACAAAGCACATTGAGGTTGACTGTCATTTCATTCGTGAAGAGATTTTAAAAGAACAGATTTGCACTCCGTTTGTCACATCTGATAAAGAGCTAGCCGACATCTTCACCAAGCCAGTCTCCGCCTCGTTTCTGCATGTTTGCGACAAGCTGGGCATGATTGATATATATGCTCCAGCTTGAGGGGGAGTGTTGAAGTTGGAGACCGGGCGGTCTGTCTTGGCGGATTAGAGACCGCGCGGTCTGGCGGTTTGACTCGGCGACTTGTAAACCGGGCGGTCTAAGCAATCTTCACAGGCGACCTCTCTGCATCTCTTATTGTAAGCCGTGCGGTTAGTCCTTCTGTCTAACCGCGCGGCCTGTGCGGTTTACTTTGTACAGTCCGCTTAGCTTGTAAATTTTAGTCCCACATCTCTTATTTGTATTCTCTCTTCTCTCCTCCATTCTATATAAGGGAGGGCATACCTTTGTAATAGTTATCATTTTTGGATAATAAAATTTCGATTATTCAAAAGTTTATTCGGCTTGTTCTCTTCTTTTCGCTTTCTTTCTCTACTTGCTAACAGCAACCTTGTTCAGCTCTCTATAGTCGATGCATAACCTCATCGACCCATATTTCTTTTTAACGAACAACACTGGTGCACCCCAAGGCGAAGAACTCGGCCTTATGAAACCTTTTGCCAACATCTCATCCAGCTGGATTCGCAACTCTTCCAGCTCTCGCGGGGCCATCCAGTACGGCGCCTTTATAATAGGACGCATGCCTGGCTCCAAATCTATCACAAACTCGACATCTCGATCGGGTGGAAGACCGGGAAGATCGTCAGGAAACACATCGGAGAAGTCACACACCACAGGAATCTCTTCCAAACGCGGCACACTAACAATTGTCCCTATCAGAGAGACCATACAGGCAAAACAGCCAGAATCAAGCAACTTCCGAGCACGCACCGCAGAAATGATTGGAGATTCCTGGAGAGAATACCCATAAACGCTCCCTGGCTGACCGTTGTCCTTGACGAAGTCCAAGCGCTTACCCTTGCACTGGATAACTGCATCGTACCTTGACAACCAGTCCATGCCCAAAATAACGTTGAAATCCTCCAGGTCAATCACCTTCAGATCTGCCTTTGCTAGAAAATCTCCCAACAAAATCGGACAATCGAGGACACCCAGGTCCGTAACCACAGAGTCACCGGAGGGGAACTTAACGCAGAAGGCACCACCAACACAATCCAGGCCCAAACTGAACCGCTCCACGAAAGCTCTAGCCACAAACGAGTGGGTAGCGCCTGAATCAAAGAGAACGCGCGTCCAGCGGTTCTTTACCTTAAATCGTCCTACGAATTGCACACGCATCTAAGGCAACAAGCGCTAAAACGAAAACTACAACCAAAAATGGAACATAACGAAACGCCTGGGGAGGAGTCGAACCTGAGATAACCTGGGTCGAGGTCTTCGCTTCATCTTCCGAAAGCACATTCAGCTTCCCCTTTCCTTTATCCATTTGCTGAGGCGGTGGTAAAGCCTGGAGGGGAACTGACTGCAGAATAAGCTGGAGCTGTGGGCACCTTGTCTTGAGGTGACCCTTCTGCCCACACTGAAAACAGACTTTATCCTTTAACCAGCATCGGGCAACTTCATGCCCCTTCCTCCCACACAAGGCACACACCAAGTCTCCCCTGTAAACACCCTGAATCGCGTGCACCTGTTCCTTCTTCTGCTCTCCCAACCTTTTGAAACACTTCTCAAAGGGTTGGCCTGGCTGGCCACAAAAACTACAATCCTCTTTGATCTTTTTTCTCGAGACAGCATCAGGTTCCTGAGGGCTCTTCCCTCCACCGGAATTCCGCTTATCCTTCCTCAACTGCTGGCCTATATTCTTGGCATTCTCAATGGCCTCAACCCTCAAGGAAGCTTCAACCATACCGGCATAACTGACTGCTCCGTAGGCATTCGCTAACTGCTGAATGTCGCTTCTTAGTCCACCCAGAAATCGCTTAACTCGGTCTGCCTCAACACTCACCAGACCAGGAGCAAACCGACTCAACTTAATAAACTCAATCTCATACTCACTAACCGTGAGTTTCCTCTGCTTTAAATGAAGAAAGTCATTCATTAGCCGGTCCCGCTCGACTGAAGGCAGAAACTTACTTAACAACATCACCTTAAATGACTCCTAAGTGCAGCCTGCAACCAAGCTCTCTTTCTCCCTCAGCCACCAATTCTTTGCTAAGCCCTTGAGTTGGTAGGCAGCGAGCATCACTCTCTGATCGTCTGTAATCCCTGAGTAAGAGAACATCTCCTCAATGGTAATCATCCAGTCATCCAAAATCATGAAATCTGCTTGCCCATCATAAGTAGGGGGTGGTCTCAGCCGCTGAAACTGGGATATAAACGCCATCTCCGGGGGCACCACAACCAAAGGCACTGGAGGAGCAGGAGGGGAAGGGACAACTACCCCCTCAGTAGGGTCCTGAGCTCTCATAATCTGTCCCTCCACCACTGCTACAAGGGACTGAATCTGAGCCTGCATAGCCACTACCTGCCTCGATAACGCCTCATTACTCTGTCGCAGGCTTTCTACCAACGCATCGCTCTGCGCTCCTGACGTCTCACCCTCGTATTGGGGGGTCGATCTCGTCGCAGGACGTCTCGCCATCCTATAATCGCACCAGCTTTAGACAAAACCTAGCCCAATAGCTAGAACAAAACTACCCGGTACAGACAAACACACTTAAATATGAACTTCAACTGCAAAACTTGCTCTGGGAGTTGTTTTTACCATGATGATGTTATGCTTGACCTAAGATGGTTCACCACCATCATACTAACTCATGTGCCTCAACCATGAATGCATGTACTTGTATTCTGTTTGGCTCAAGACCATGCGTGTACATATGTCATCATCCAAATCTTTAGCTTGGCACGTTGTGCTTATGAAATGTTATGTTATGCATGATGTGCTATGCATTCTAAAAAGGCCTTAATGCATGCCATGGGCGACGTACACATAAAAATGTTATGCATCCCATACTACATAACATTCCCATGCAACGAAAAACGAAAACGTGCTAGCCGCATTCATGTGGTGAGGTTATGCATCCCATACTACATAACCCTCACATGTTGCCTCCTATGGTGGATTCATATACAAACACATATTATGCATCCCATACTAAATAATATGCCATGTATACTTCTTTATGCTCATGAGTGTAGTGTTCGTGCTTCAGCCAAGACGTGCTGATGACATATCAGTGTGTGTATGGTATGACGCTAACCACTAATGCAAACAAGGGAAAGGTTGCCCGACCATTTGTCAAGCAACCTCCCTCTGATACCAACTGTCACAACCCGTATTTTCTCAACGATGAAATCATATCAGATCAAGAGAAAACACGTGCCGTGATGCCATGTCGTGCAGGGGATAACTGCACACGCTCAGGCAAAACTCCAGACCTTTGTTTTTTAAGGAAAATCGTTGATTAATTATGAAAGAAAACCAGTTATGTTGAAAGGCCGTATCCCTCGGCACGGTGGATCAGCTAGTCCACAAATAAAAGTATATTTATACGTAGCGGAAAATACTTTGGTTCAATTAAGTTGACACCCTAAATGAGCATAAGTGTCCCCGAGGGACGACTCATGGTATGCACGACTCTAAGGTGAATATAGTATGTATGAAAGATAGTGTTTTTACGCTAAGGAAAAATAGTGTCTTTGTTTTGTAAATATGTTATGCATGAGGTACATATAATAATGCTTTTAGGGTCTAAAATATCTAAATGCAACCTAGCATAAATCCTTTCCAGGAGCAAGTAAACAACCACATATAGGCAAAAATAGCAGTTTAAGTTCATACCAGCATCGCAAGAAGCCACCAGTGGGCACCAACAACCTGACACGAACACACTGGTGAGTATGTATGTCTATACAGAAAGGTAAAGAACTACCTCACAAAAATCGGGAATCTGCTATCTCAGCTACCCAAGAGGCCACCAACCAACCCCTCCAAAAGAACTAGCCGCTGAACTGGCTACCACCTGGACCTGAGGCATTCAAGAAAAGAACACCTCAGCAAGAAAGTAATAAAAAAGGTAAATAGAGCATTAGATTTATGAACAAATAACAAGGGTTTACCAACCCGGCAACAAGTGCTATAAGCAAAGGAATGAGGATGACAGTAAGAAAAGAGCACTGTCTAAAGCACAGCAGAGCACACCAAGTGCGAGCAATAACAACAATATGCCCTACCAAAAGAGCCTGCAACAGCATCAAGACATATACATATGCCAAAAGAAGAAGCCATAAAAGGAAAGGAACTAACAGTCCTAACACGCGGGTTATGGCAGAGGTCAAAACATAGATCTGAATACATAACCAAAACCAGATCCATAAAGGGCTAAGGGGTCAAACAGTGGCAGCACTAGGGTCCCACACACGCCAACCCAAACCGGGGCAAAAGGCGGTGGCCACAGCTCTCCACATAAAACCACCCCTCCAGAGGCCACCAAAACTCCACCACCTACCACAACACAAGAGTCGGCGTGCAAAAATTAGCCGAACACCCAATACCCCCCCCCCCCCCCCGAGGGAAAAGTCACACTAACAATCCTAAAGAGACACACGAACCCAAGGCAAAAACATCGGGCCCAACTGACGCGGCCTTGCACGCCTAACCCGAACCAACCCCGAGTCTTACCTGACCCAAAACCAGCACAGCAACCAGTGTCGACACGATGTGTCGACACCACAATAGGCCGGTGTCGACACAAGGTGTCGACACTACCATGGCCGGTGTCAACACAAGGTGTCGACACCCCGACTGGACGGTGTCGACACAAAGTGTCGACACTAAAGCGGCCGATGTCGACACAAAGTATCGACACTACCGCGGCCGGTGTCGACACAAGGTGTCGACACTACCGCGGCCGGTGTCGACACAAAGTGTCGACACCCCGACTGGTCGGTGTCGACACAAAGTGTCGACACTACAGCGGCCGGTGTCGACACAAAGTGTCGACACTAACGCGGCCGGTGTCGACACAAGGTGTCGACACTACCGCGGCCGGTGTCGACACAAAGTGTCGACACCCCGACTGGCCGGTGTCGACATAAAGTGTCGACACTACCGCGGCTAGTGTCGACACAAAGTGTCGACACCACGACTGGCTGGTGTCGACTCGAAGTGTCGACACCCCGACTGGCTACCGACGCCAGACCCAGCAACCAACCAAAACGAGAACCACGCCTCTCTCTAAAATTTCATCATCCGTCGGCAATAGCAACTACTCGACCTGAACCATACCAAATCCGTCCCTAATAGACACAACCTCTCAGGAAAAACTGAGATTTAACTGGAAGTTCTCTACACTAACCACAGTATAATCGGGGACGAACCCTAGCGTACACCTAGGATCTAAGCAGGAGAGAGATAAAATTTAATCAAGAAGAAAACAAGGATCAGCTATGGCAAGGATGAGGGAACATCACTTGCCTCATTACCAGAAAAGCTTGGTCGGCCACTTCCCTCACTCTCGGATCTAGCCGCAGAGCACCAATCCGAGGAACTGACGGAAAGCAGATCCAAGCGAGAGCAAACCAAATCCACTCTCGAAAACGAATTTCGACCGCTAAATCTCCAGGAATCGGCGTCCGAAGTCTAGGGTAGTCCGGCGGTTCTCTTCCTCTCGTACAGGCGGCGGCTCCTTCCAAAAGAGAAAATGAAAAGAGGCAATGAACCGAGCCCTAATTTCTAACCTAAGGCTATATATAGGCATCAGTTTTAATAATAAACAATCAATACATATTAATTACTTACACGCAATATCAAAACGACGCAAGACCCGAAACGTCTCGTAAATTGATGAAATTCACATCGCAGCTAAAAACCCATGCTACGAACACAACTGCAAAGTCGAAATTAGCATTCGACGAACAAAACCCGGGATATCACCACCCGAAGCCAAAAACACAAGCATTCCCTAAGAGGCCCAACCGAGTCATCAAACGGACTCCGGCTAGCTGGGGAATCTTGCTAACAGGCTACAAACAGGCTACACAAGGAACCCTAAGAGCTAAGACCACGCTCTACATTGGCAAAGAGCCAGAAATACGCCATCGTAACGCCAGCCAAAGATCAAACAAAACACGGAAAAACGGTGGCGTTACAATTCTCAACTTGGACAGGTAAAGTCCTCTTTCTTTTACATAGGAAACCCTCTCCCGCGAGTGTGTAGTGAGCGTGAGGTTTTCCTTCGGATAGATATGGTATTTTCCCATAGTTTTTGCATATAGAGTTCAAAATCAAAATACGAACATAGGCATGGTGTGTGAAGCCCATCCAGACAGGTTGGTCTGGATTGGTGATGTATTTCATTATGCTTATTGGCCGGAGAAGACACCATGATGTTGGGTTTTTTGGGTTTCTACACGGTAGATTGCAGCAGGGAACCTGGAGACTAACTCCAAGGAGCACCCGAAAAATTGGGCTCAATCGCATTTCAGCCAGGTACCGCGCGGCGGTAGTGTTACCGTAGGCGGTAGCTCCTTGAGAGCTTTGATTGAGCCCGGTGTCATGGAGACACCTGGGGACAGTGTTTGTGGCCTGTATCGTGGAGACCCGGGGCCTGTGATTTGGTGCTGAGAGCTTTGAGAGCCCAGCTTGGTGGCCTGAGAGCCATTTGTATAACATAACGGGGTTATGCAATGATTCGAGAAATGTGAATGGGGAGGTCGACTCGCGTCGTGGTTGTTTGTCTCGGTGATGAGCGCAACACGAAAGGGCCGAACCTACCCAGTAGCAATGCCGAGCATCCATGGGTAGTGTTACTTGCCGCTTCTATAGTTACAGGTTCTAGGCCTTGTGCAGGTCGTAAAGACTACCAAAATTCTCATGATGTTGCCATCTGGAAAACAGTGGTGCATCCTTATTTTTTTTCCGGACACCGAGAATGTGCCCTGAGAGCACGGGGTGTGTGCCCGTTCGTGCCTATGCCAGTGGTGAAGTGTGCTTAAATTGCACTTTCATTACTATGTTTGGTTTTGCTAATACATTGCAAGGAAGGAGCTCCGCCGCCCCGAGCAAGGGGCGGGGTCATTATAAATAGGTCAGCTTTAGCTGACCGTTGCCTTATTCTGCCACCGTTCAGTGAATTGTTCTTGCAGGAACTGGTGAGCCAAGTGGCAAGTAGCGAGCTAAAGCCCTTGATATTGTGCTGGCCCTTGAAGGCCAAAGCGAAGTGTTTACTTTTCATGTATGGCCGACTTGCGTGCCAAAGTATATAAAACACTTATTTTTAAAAAAACCATTGTAAGGCCATAAGTTCAAGACCCATTGTGTATTTGTTCTTTAATTCCTGCTTTGGGCTATAGTGGACATTCATGTTTTATGATGGGTTCTTCTAACTTGTTTAAAATCTTCCGTTAGAATGCTCTGTGTTAGCTCTCGAAATTTTATATTAGTACTTTGGTATTAATATGTAACTCCGCTGACTATCCGTGGTATATGCCGTGGGGCCCCGACCGAACCTTCTGTTATATCTCATGTGATGGATGAGGGTGTTATAATTTGGTATCAGACTACGGTGTCAGTCTTTCTTAGGAGAATTCGTGGGCGAATTCTTTTTAAGGTGTGGTGAGCACATGTATGTGCGTCATCGTTATAACATGAAAAGAACCCATGAATGTCCACATAGGAATGGAAAATACACATGTTTGAAGAACCTGCGTGTTCCTATAATTGCTTTTTGTAATTTTGTTTGGTCACTTATTGGTGTGTCCTGCAATAATATGTGACAAGGAGTGGAGCTGGACAGTCGGAACGTCTACACTCTACTGAAAGCAGTGCACCTAATGATGCGCCTGCAACCAATCCTTCGACAGAGACGATAAGACTTGTAGCTGAGGCGATGTTTGCAATGATAAACACCCAACCAGTGAGGCAAGCACAACCTCCTACCCCTGTTGTGTACCAGGTGCCGCTTCGTACGACAAAGCCTGGAATGGTGGAAAGAGTGGCTGTAGAATCTATGGCGCGAAGACGAGCGACAGAAAGACACCTTAAACATGTGATGAGCTTCAATCCTCCAGTATTTACGGGGACTGGAACTCCAACCCAGGTCGAGGATTGGCTCTCTCGTGTTAAGAGAGTCATGATAGTTACTGAAACGGAGGAATGGCAGAAGTCAACCATTGTCGCTTTCCTGGTGGATGGAGTGGCGCGACTGTGGTGGGAAAAGCTGGAGCTGCATCTCTTGGTTGGAAGACAACTCACCGATGTTTCGATGGACGAGTTCTCGAGGTTATTCTTGGCTAGATACCTCCCATCGGCATAGATGATCGACATGGAGAATCAGTTCCAGAGATTGACGCATGGAGATAGTAGTGTGGATGAGTATCTATACGAGTTCACTAGGTTGGGTCGTTATGCTAGTGCTACTTTTACTGAAGAGGGGCGTAAGACCAGCATATTCTACGAGGGTTTGCATGATGATCTAAGGCTACTGCTCTTTGGGCCTATGACGCAGGGTTTCCTAACTCTGGTCAATACCACCCGATCTTTGGAGAAGTATATGAAGAGAGTTTAGGAGAAGGAGTCAAGCTCGAAGAAGTCAGAATTCAAGGTTCCGAGCTCGTCAGAGTCTTGGTTTCGAAAGTGGAACAAGAAGGCGAGGACTTTGGGTCCAGCCCCACCTTCAGGTGCGTCTAGAGTTACTACTGTGCGTGGCCCGGTTACTTGCTCTAATTGTGGCAAGCAGGGATCAATTGCCTGAGACTGTTGGAGTGGGCGCCCGAAGTCAGAGAAGAAACCTGAAGCATCTTATACAGAGAAGGGAAAGGCGGTGAAGTCAACCGTATCCCACTACGCTCCAGCCCAGCCTAGAGTTTACAACCTTGGCCAGCAGGAGGCCATAAAGCAGGTTGATGTGGTGACAAGCATGATTTGATGAATAACACGTTTTTCTTTACATAATTGTTGCCTTATGCGCGTTAGCATGTGACTTGTTATGCTATGTTTTATTTTTATCTTTAATTGTCTGGCGAGAGCACTGTTCGATATGAGAGCTTCGCACTCCTTTTTGTCCGAGGAATTTGTATCGCTCATCGGAGTGCCTTCTTCATTGGCAATGGATAAATTGGATGTGTTGCTGCCTAACAGGTGTTCCATGCACGCGGATAGAGTTTACTGCGTGAAGGTACGGTTTGGGAGTCAAGAGTTTGACTTGCAAGCGTCGCTATTACTAATAGTGGAGTTTGATGTGATCTTTGGCAGGAACTGGCTCTCGGAGCAACATGCATACATTGATTGCAATTGCAAGGTGGTCAGACTGGGGGTGGATACAGAGCATGAGACTACATTCTCTGGCATGAGGGGATCGAGCAAGACTTTGATGTCTGCTATCTACGTGGTTAAGGCGATTCATAGTGGTGCATAGCTATTTTTCACTTTAGTGGAGGCTTCGAAGCCCAAGCAAGTTATGGATAGTATCCCAGTCGTATCGGAGTTTCCTGACGTGTTTCCTGAAAATCTCCCTAGAGCGCTACCTCAGCGCGTGATCGACTTCACCATCGAGCTGGTGCCAGGTGACAGGCCTGTGTCACGCTCCCCATACCGCTTAGCGCCTAAGGAGATGGCGGAATTGAAGGTACAACTGCAAGAGCTGTTAGATCAAGGGTATGTGCGTCCAAGTTCGTCGCCTTGGAGCGCGCTAGTCCTTTTTATTAAGAATAAGGACGAAAGCTTACGATTGTGTATAGATTATCGAGAGTTGAATAAGCTGACAGAGAAGAATCGATATCCGATCCCTAGGATTGATGATCTGTTCGATCAGCTGGTCGGGTTGACTGTGTACTTGAAGCTAGATTTGAAATCTAGGTACTATCAGATGAGAATTAGGGAAAGTGACATTCCCAAGACGGCTTTCAGCACTTGTTATGGGAATTATGAATTCACTGTCACGCCGTTAGGGCTGATGAATGAGCCATCCATGTTTATAGATTTGATGAACAGGACGTCCAGAGAATACTTGGACCAGTTCATTATAGTATTCATCGATGACATACTAGTGTACTCATAGTGCGGGGAGGATCATTTCAAGCATCTTCATATGTTTTTGGAGAGCCTGAGGAGGAACAAACTATATGCCAAATTATCCAAATATGATTTTTGGCTGTCCTCGATAGCGTTTCTTATTCATGTGGTTAGTGGTGAGGGAATTGTAGTAGATCCGATGAAGGTAGCTGCGATACAGGAGTGGCCTGTGATGTCTGCTGTGTCCGAAGTCCGGAGTTTTCTGGGGCTTGCCGGCTATTACAGGCGCTTCATGGAGAACTTCTCGCGGATAGCACTGCCCCTCACTACCATGACAAGGAAGGATCTGAAGTTTGTTTGGTCGCCGGAGTGTGCACAAGCTATTGAAGAACTAAAGTGTCGTCTGACCACGACACCTATCTTGTGTTCGCCATGTGGTTCGGAGGGCTTTGAGATTTACAGTGATGCCTCTAGGAGTGGTTTAGGCTGTGTTCTGCTTCAGCATGGAAAGGTGATATCTTATGGGTCTTGTCAGCTGAAGGTGCATGAGAGGAATTATCTGGTTCATGATTTATAGTTAGCAGCCGTGGTATTCGCTCTTAAGCTTTGAAGGCATTATCTGTATGGGGTTAAGGTCAATATTTATTCAGATCATAAGAGCCTGAAGTATCTAATAGATTATAAAGATCTGAACATGCATCAACGTAGGTGGATGGAGTTCCTTGGGGATTGCACCTACAAGATTCATTATATTCCTGGGAAAGGAAACATTGTGGCAGATGCTGTGTGCCGCAGGACCCCTGCACGGGCCAATTGGTTACGGATGCACAATGAGGGGCTTATTCAGGATTTGGAGACCTTGGAGATCTCTGGTGTTGACAAGGGATCTAGTACAAATGCGTGTTTGAGTTGGATGAAGGTTCAATACGACCTCTCGAACAGGATTCGGCGGGCCTTGGAGTTGGATGTGAGCTTGAAACGTCAGTGGGCGGATGTCATTGATGGGTCTAACAACCAGTTCTCTATCGACGATGGCCTTCTATGGAAAGGCAGCCGATTGTGCGTCCCCAACGTGGGGAAGTTGCGAAGTGGAGAAGAATTGATGTATGAGGCGCACTTTACGAAGTACTCTATTCACCCCGGGAGCATCAAGATGTTCAAGGACATGAAGAAATTGTTTTTGTGGCCGGGTCTAAAGAAAGACATAGCATTGTACGTGGAGAAGTGTCAGACATGTGCCTTGGTAAAGGCCGAATGCCAGAGGCTTGACGGATTCCTGAAGTCCTTTCCTATACCGGATTGGAAATTTGTTGACATCTCAATGGATTTCGTGTATAGTTTGCCGAGATCGCACAAAGGGAACGATGTCATTTGGATGATCGTTGATCATTTAACGAAGGTGACACACTCCATACCCAATAGAAAGGATGATTTAGTGGAGAAACTGGCGAAGATTTATGTGGACAACATAGTACATTTGCATAGTGTACCCCGGAGCATCGTTAGTGACCGAGATGGTCGGTTCACATCTAACGATTGGAGGCTCATTAATCAGTTATTGGGTACCAAGTTGAACTTCAACACAACTTTTCACCCACATATGGATGGTCAGACTGAAAGGGTGAACATGTCAATGGAAGATATACTTTGTATGTGTCCTTTGGATTTTGGGAAAAGGTGGGAGGACCATCTTTTTATGATTGAGTTCGGGTATAATAACAGCTACCAAGCCAGTATTTAGATGGCGCCTTTCGAGGCTCTATACATAAGGAGGTGTCGTATGTCGTTGGCTTGGGTAGAAATGGGAGAATCGAAGCTCTACAAGCGAAGGGACGTTGAAGATGCTACTTCAACGATACGGTTGATTCGAGAACGGCTACTGATTGCTCAAGATAGGCAGGCCAAGTACTATAATGCCAAATATCAGAATGTGGAGTTTGCAGTGGGCGATTGGGTATACCTCAAGATAAAACCGTTTAAGGGTGTATAAAGGATTCGAAGCTTGAAGAAGCTTAGTCTAAGGTATGTTGGGCCTTTTGCGATCTTGGAGTGGGTTGGTGAAGTCGCCTATCGTTTGGCACTTCCAGTGGAGTTAAGCGGTTTGCATGATGTATTTCACATCTTAGTGTTGCGAAAGGCTATTCAAGAGACTACCCAAGCGATTGTTGCGAATCAAGTATCAGTCGATAGTTGGTTGATCACGAAGGTCAAGCCCATTCGAATCGAAGACGTAGAGGTCAAGAAGCTGTGGAACAAGTCCATTAGAATGGTCAAGGTCCTTTGGGACAACTGTGGCCGAGAGGAGCTATTTTGGGAGCACGAGCAAACTAAGAGGGAAGAGTTCACTGAGCTATTTCTCTAAGGTAATCAGATGCACTGTTTAGTTTTTATATTTTCCCGTAACGTCAAATTTCGGGACGATATTTATTTAAGTCGGGGAGATTTGTAACGCCCCAAATTTCATAAGGCGGAAGATACTTCTCTGGGGGTTATCACTTGGCGGTAGCTAGTTATCACACAGCGGTAGCTCCAGTGTTTGCGTCGAGAGCATTGAGTTCTTGAGAAAGGGCTGAGTTCTCGAGAAAGATATTACCGCACACCGAAAAGTTGTTTCCACGCGGCGGTAGCATGGGAATTCTTCTTGTAGACCTCTCGGGAAGCTATCGCCCGACGATAATGTTACCGCTGGCGATAGTTGGGTCAATTTAATTGATATGGTTCTCGGGATCCTACCGTACGGTGGTAGAAGTTAGCGCGCGGTGATAACAGCTGGTGGCATGTCGTAACCGATGTCCCCTATCGCGCAGCGTGTAACGCCCCGAAACTCAAAAGAGCGACGGGGGACGTTTTGGGCCAGTTTTGGGTTCTGGCAGGAGGCACACGGCCTGGGACACAGGCGTGTCCCAGGGCGTGTCAGGCTTGTGTCGACACGCAGTCGGCGAAGTCGACATTTTGCGCTCGACATTGTGTCGAGACAGGGCACACGACCTGAGTCACGGGCGTGTCTCAGGGCGTGTCGAGCCCGTGTCGACACTCACCCCGTGAAGTCGACATTTTGCGCTCGAAGAAGTGTCGAGACAGGGCACACGGCCTGAGACACGGGTGTGTCTCATGGCGTGTCGAGCCTGTGTCGACACTCGTCCCGGGGAGTCGACGAATTTTGCTCGATGAAGTGTCGAGACAAGGCACACGGCCTAGGACACGGGCGTGTCCAAGACCGTGTCCCGTGCTCGACGAACTTCACTCGACGAAGTGTCGAGACCATGAACACGACCTGGAGCCCATGCGTGTTGATGTAGACACGGGCAAGGACACGGGCGTTGTAACACCCCCTATCCGTCACATAACATATAACAGTAGGTCCGGCCGGGGCCCGACGCCGTATGCCACAGACAGACCAGGTGGTTACTTATGGAAACCATCCGACCAATCTCAACGTCCTACACAGAGCATTCTAGCGGAAGCAGTTTATAAAAGTTGCAATAAAGAACCCAGCATTAGAGCCTGAATGTCCACTAGTACAGAATAGGAATGTTATACAAAATACTCAAAATAAGCCTTAAGGCCTTACAAAATGTTTCACTTCCAATTACATGTTTTACAAACCACGGCACGCAGGCCGGTCACACATGAATAAAGCAGTAAACACTTCCAAATAGGCCTTCAAGGGCAGGCTTCGCATTAGGGCTTTAGCCCGCTATTGACCGCTTGGTCCAGCTGCACCTGCAAGCAACAAACCACCGCACGGTGGCAAAACAAGGCAACGATCAGCTATGCTGACCAAATTATAACGATCCCGCCCCCAACTCGGGGCGGCGATGCTCCTTCCCTGCATATCATTAGCATAAGCGAGCAATGTATATATATAGCCATTTCATCACAAACGTTGGCTCGCACGGCCACACGCCCCGTGCTCTCAGGGCACATTCTCGGTGAACCGGTCGATGTCGCGTCAATTAAAGCTATAGACATTCCGGACTGACCACCGCCACTTGGACGACCAAACCTATGAGCAATTTGTCTTCCCGGCCTGGGTCACGACAATTTAAGCCATTGACCGCCGAAGACCCTAATCTATGCCAACGGTAAGTGCCACGTGCCTTTAGGTCTCTTTAATCGAATGACATAGAACGGGTACGGTTCCATCTAACCCGTGCTCACATCGCAACGACAATTTAAGCCATTTGCGCGGGTCAAACTTCCACCGAGTCCCATTTCCATCACAAGTCACATAACCCGGTTATGTTCAAGTTGGCTCTCAAGCCACCAAGTTGGCAAGATCTCGTATCCGCCCAGTTTTCCGGGTGCACCTTTGGGTTAGTCCCCAAGGCTCCCTGCTGCAATGTACCGCGTAAAAAACCCGAAAAACAACCAATAGCACGGAGTCTTCTCCGGCATTATGCAATGCAACATCACCAATCCAGACCAACATGTCCGGGTAGGCTTCACACATCATGCCTATGTCCGTTCTCTCTTACGGACTCTAAACAACGAGGACTTCACATATCTACCCGAAGGAACGCCTACAACTCTACGCAAACTCGCGAGAGCGGGCTTCCTATGTAAAGAAAGAGAGCTACTCATGCTCAAGATGAGGATCGTTACCCTAGCGTTCATCTTTGGCGCCATTGAAAAGTAATCGGATGAAAAGCACCGCACTAGCTTTGCCTCCGTGGATCCGGAGTCGGCTTGCGATTCGGAGCTTCGAAGCTCCTCCAATGGCGAGATCTAGCTCCTTCTTCCTCCCTTGGCTCTCCTCTCTCTATAAGGCTTTAGAAAGATAACACTTAAGAAAAAGTGAGGGTTTTGAAAGCCCAAACCCGGGTATATCCCTTCAGGAACGACCCCCAGCCGTTGGATCTCAAAATAAGGAAACGAACGGCTTTGATTCGGGACTGAAATGCCCAATCTGGACCGAACACGGCCTGGCACACGCCCGTATCCAGGGCCGTGTGCCTCATTCGCCGTCAAAATCGAATCACCTGGAACCTCACACGGGTATCGAACACGCCCGTGTTCGAGCTGACACGCCCGTGTTCCACCTGACACGGCCGTGTGGCCGGCCGTGTACCCCATCATTTTTTTCCCAAAATCAACCCGAGCACTGCACGGGTTCGAGGACACGCCCGTGTCCCTACCCGTGTCACCTCAACACGCATGGACCCCAGGACGTGTACACGGTCTCGACACTCGACGCTTCGTCGAGTGAAGATCGTCGACCTGATGACACGACCTTGGACATGCCCGTGTCCTAGGCCGTGTGCCTTGTCTCGACGCATCGTCGAGCAAAGCTCGTCGACTCCCCGGGACGATCGTCGAGACAGGTCGACACGCCCTGCGACACGCCCGTGTCGCAGGCCGTGTGCCATGTCTCGACATTTCGTCGAACGCAGAGTGTCGACTTCGCGGCTAAGTGTCGACACGGGTCGACACGCCCTGCGACACGCCCGTGTCGCAGGCCGTGTGCCCAGTCTCGACACAATGTCGAGACCAAAGTGTCGACACCCCGTCTCAATGTCGACACAGGCTTGACACGCCCTGGGACACGCCCGTATCCCAGGCCGTGTGCCTGCAGCCAGAACCCAAACTGGCCCAAAACGTCCCCCTTCGCTCCTTTGAGTTTCGGGGCGTTACAACTCTCCCCCTCTTAAAAGAATTTCGCCCACGAAATTACATAACGGAAAGACATGTACAAAACCAAATTTTGTACCTGAGCGGAACAACTCCGGATACTCGTCAAGCATAGTCTGCTCTCGCTCCCAAGAGAGCTCCTCACGACCGCAATTGTCCCACCGGACCTTGACCATCCTGATCTCTTTATTGCGTAGCCCCTTGACCTCCGAGTCCTCGATCCGCACGGGCTTGACCTTTGTCGTTAGCCCACTATCCACCGGCACTTGATCAACCGCGATCACTTGCGTAGGCTCTTGCACTGCCTTTCAAAGTACCGAAATGTGGAATACATCATGTAAACCACTAAGCTCCACTGAAAGCTTCAACCGATAGGCCGCTTCACCAACTCGCTCCAGAACCTCAAACGGTCCAAGGTACCTCAGGCTTAGCTTTTTCAATCGCCGCACCCGCGAGACACCCTTGAACGGCTTGATCTTTAGGTACACATAATCACCCACAGCGAACTCCACGTTCCTGTGCTTGGTATTATAGTATTTCGCTTGCCGGTCCTGAGCAATAAGCAACCTCTCCCGAATGGTTCGCACCAAAGAAGTAGCACCCTCCACTTCCGATCGCTTATACAACCTTGACTCACCCGTTTCTAACCAAGACAACGGCGTGCGACATTTTCTACCATATAGGGCCTCGAAAGGCGCCATCTGAATACTCGCTTGGTAGCTATTGTTGTATGCGAACTCCACCAAATAAAGGTGGTCTTCCCATTGCTTTCCGAAGTCCAAGACACACATGCGGAGCATGTATTCCATAGTTCTATTGACCCTCTCGGTCTGCCCATCCGTTTACGGATGGAAGGCTGTGCTAAATTTCAGCTTTGTTCCCAACATTTGCTGCACAAGCCTCCAATCGTTGGACGTGAACCGCCCATCTCGGTCACTCACGATGCTGCGGGGCACACCGTGAAGCCGTACTATGTTATCCACATAAAGCTTTGCCAACTTCTCCACCAGATCATCCTTCCTATGCGGAATAAAATGCGACACCTTTGTTAATCGATCAACAATCACCCAAATGGCGTCGTTCCCCTTTTGCGACCTTGGCAAACCGTGCACAAAGTCCATAGAGATGTCGTCGAATTTCCACTCCGGAATAGGCAAGGACTTAAGAAATCCTCCCGGCTTTTGGCACTCCGCCTTTACCAAGGCGCAGGTTTGGCACTTTGCTACGTATAGCGCCACAACCTTATTTAAACCCGACCACCAGAACAGTTTCTTCACATCACGGTACATCTTCGTGCTCCCCGGGTGAATCGAGTACTTGGTATGGTGTGCCTCGTACAACAACTCCACCCGCAAATTGCCCACACTAGGGATGCACAAACGACCGTCTTTCCAAAGCAACTCATCCTCCACGACGAATTGGGAATTTGACCCATCCAGAGCCTCTACCATGAACTACTTCATATGAGCATCCATATCCAAAGCCTGCCGAATACGATCAGCCAGGTCATATTGGACTTCAGTCCAATTCAGAACTGCTTCAGCACTTGATTGCCTGTCCACACAGACAATCTCCAACGCCTCCAACTCTCGCACCAACCGCTCATCGTGCATCGATAGCCAATTGGATTGAGCTGGGGCTCGGCGACTCAACGCGTCCGCAACCGCATTCCCTTTGCCAGGCACGTAGTGGATCTTGAACGTATAGTCCCCCAAGAACTCCATCCATCTATGCTGCCGCATATTCAGATCCTTCTGATCAATAAGATACTTCAGGCTCTTGTGATCGGTGTAGATATCAATCTTCACACCGTACAAGTAGTGTCTCCACAGCTTCAAGGCAAAAATCACGGCCGCTAACTCCAAGTCATGGACCAGATAGTTCCTCTCATGCACTTTTAGCTGTCTCGAGCCATAGGCTATTACACTTCCGTGTTGCAGTAGCACGCAACCCAAACCGCTGCCCGAAGCATCGCTATAAATCTCATAGCCTTCGGTCCCATATGGCGAACTCAGCACAGGCGCCGTGGTCAACCGACACTTCAACTCCTCAAAAGCTCGCGCGCACTCCGGCGTCCAAACGAACTTATGCTCCTTCCTCGTCAAAGTAGTGAGAGGTAACGCTATCCGCGAGAAGTTCTCTACGAAGCGCCTATAATAGCCGACAAGCCCCAGAAAACTCCGGACTTCCGCTACAGTAGCAAGCTCAGGCCACTCCCGTATCGCAACAATCTTCGCCGGATCCACAGCAATACCCTCTCCACTCACTATATGCCCGAGGAACGCCACTGAGGATAGCCAAAACTCGCACTTCGAGAACTTGGCATACAACTGATTTCTCCTTAGCGTTTCCAACACCAAATGAAGATGCTTGAAGTGATCTTCCTCACTTTGCGAGTACACCAAAATATCGTCGATGAAGACGATCACAAAATGGTCCAAGTACTCCCTGAATGTCCTGTTCATCAAATCCATGAATACTGATGGCGCATTAGTCAGCCCAAACGGCATGACCGTAAACTCATAATGCCCGTATCTCGTACTAAACGCTGTCTTCGGGATATCACTCTCCCTTATTCGCAGCTGATAGTACCCAGCCTTGAGATCCAACTTCGAGTACACCGTCGACCTGACTAACTGATCAAAGAGATCATCAATCCGGGGGATCGGGTACTTGTTCTTCTCCGTCAGCTTATTTAGCTCCCGATAATCAATACATAGCCTCAAGCTTCCGTCCTTCTTCTTAACAAAGAGGACCGGTGCGCTCCAAGGCGAAGAACTCGGGCGCACATACCCTTGCTCCAACAACTCTTGCAGTTGAACTTTCAGCTCCGCCATTTCCTTAGGCGCTAGCCGATACGGAGATCGTGACACAGGCTTTTCACCTGGCACTAGCTCGATCGTAAAATCTATCTCCCGCTGAGGCGGGGCTCCAGGAAGATCCGCGGGGAACACATCAGGGTATTCCGATAACACTGAAATACAATCCAACGCGGGCTTCGGCTTTGCAACCTCCACTAGTGTAAAGAACAGTTCTGCTCAGGCACGAACCGTCTTCACCACCTGAAGAGCAGACATCAACGTCTTGCTCAACCCCTTTAAGCCCGTAAAAGTCGTCTCACGACTTGCTCCCAGCTTAACTTTCTTGCTACCGCAATCTATATGGGTCTGCTGCTCCGAGAGCCAGTCCATGCCAAATATGACGTCGAACTCCACCAACGGAAGTAAATACGCCCGCAGGTCGAACACCTGCTCCCCAATACGAATCTTAACATCGCAGATCCTATCCGCTCGCATCGAACACCCATTGGGCAACAACACATCCAACTTATCCTTCGCCATCGAAGAAGGGACTCCGATGCGTGATATAAATCCTTCGGACAAGAAGGAGTGTGAAGCTCCCGTATCGAAGAGTGCTCGTGCCAGATTTTCACAAATCAATACAAATCCTAAACAAGCAGTGGTAAGGTAACATGTGCATAACAAGTATTAAAAGAAATTGACTTGCTATTAAGTAAACCGTACCTGTCACCACATCAGCCTGTTTAATGGCCTCCTGTTGGCCAAGATTGTAGACCCTTGGTTGAGCCGGAGCATAATGGGATGCGGTCGACTCCACCTCCTTTCCCTTTTCTTCATAAGTAGCTCCCGACCTCCTCTCGGACTTAGGACGTCCGCTCCAACAATCATGGGTGAAATGCCCCGTCTTTCCACATGTAAAACACGCGCCCGGGGTCCGACTCGTAGTCGCCCCAGAAGCACCAGAAGGAGCTGGACCCGAAGTCCTATGCTTCTTGAAAGACCTCCGATAGCCGGACTTTGAAGTAGTCGGCACTTTGAATTCAGATTTCTTCTCACCCAAGCTTTTCTTTGCTTGTACGTTCTTCATGTCCTTCTCCAAGGACCGGGCAGTATTGACCAAGGTTAAGAAACCCCGCGTCATCGGCCCCGAAAGTAGTAGTCTCAACTCATCCCTCAAGCCTTCATAGAAGCGATTAGTCTTGCGCTCCTCATCCATGATGGTGGAGCTAGCATAACGACTCAGACGAGTAAACTCGTGGAGATATTCATCCACGCTCCTCTCACCCTGTACCAACTTCAGGAACTCATTCTCCAACGCTATCTTCTGAGTCGAAGGGAGGTATCTAGCCAAAAATAATCTCGAGAACTCCTCCATCGAGACATCACCAAGTTGCCTACCTCTCAATAAGTGCAGCTCCAATCCTTCCCACCACATCCTCGCTTCACCGTCCAAAAGGAACGTAGCGATGGTGGTCATTTGCCACTCCTCCGTCTCCATCGCTGTCATGACTCTCTTCACCCTGGAGAGCCAGTCTTCAGCCTGAGATGGGGTTCCCAACCCCGAGAATACCGGAGGGTTAAAGCTCATTACATGCTTAAGCTGCCTCTCAGTTGCCCTCCTCGGCACCACCGGTTCCACAACCACTTGCTCCACTCTCCTCGGCTCAGCCTCTTGCAGAGGTTCCTGCTCCATCACAGGAGCGGGCTGCTGCGTTTGCCTTGCAGGCTGCGCATTTATCATGGCCAACACCGCTTCAGCCACCAATCGTATGTTCTCAGCCGATAGAGGTGTTGCGGGAGCAACATCCGGTGCACTACTAGCCTCAGAAACTCGGCGTTCTCACGGCCCAACACCACTTCTGGTCACCTATAGTGGTACAAAACACCGTTAAGCGACCAAATAAATGGCAAACATCAATTATAGGAACACGTAGGTTCCTCAAACACGAGTATTTTCATTCCTAAGTGGACATTCATGGGTTCTTTTACCATTATAACGATGACGCACACAATGTGCTCACCACCCCTTAAAAAGAATTCGCCCACGAATTCAGTTTAAGTCCAACCAAAACCAGTAGTCTGATACCAAATTGTAACACCCCCTATCCGTCACATAACATATAGCAGTAGGTCCGGCCGGGGCCCGACGCCGTATGCCACAGACAGACCAGGTGGTTACTTATGGAAACCATCCAACCAATCTCAACGTCCTACACAGAGCATTCTAGCGGAAGCAGTTTATAAAAGTTGCAATAAAGAACCCAGCATTAGAGCCTGAATGTCCACTAGTACAGAATAGGAATGTTATACAAAATACTCAAAATAAGCCTTAAGGCCTTACAAAATGTTTCACTTCCAATTACATGTTTTACAAACCACGGCACGCAGGCCGGTCACACATGAATAAAGCAGTAAACACTTCCAAATAGGCCTTCAAGGGCCGGCTTCGCATTCGGGCTTTAGCCCACTATTGACCGCTTGGTCCAGCTGCACCTGCAAGCAACAAACCACCGCACGGTGGCAAAACAAGGCAACGGTCAGCTATGCTGACCAAATTATAGAGATTCCGCCCCCAACTCGGAGCGACAATGCTCCTTCCCTGCATATCATTAGCATAAGCGAGCAATGTATATATATAGCCATTTCATCACAGACGTTGGCTCGCACGGCCACACGCCCCGTGCTCTCAGGGCACATTCTCGGTGAACCGGTCGATGTCACGTCAATTAAAGCCATAGACATTCCGGACTCACCACCGCCACTTAGACGGCCAAACCTATGAGCAATTTGTCTTCCCGGCCTGGGTCACGACAATTTAAGCCATTGACCGCCGAAGACCCTAATCTATGCCAACAGTAAGTGCCACGTGCCTTTAGGTCTCTTTAACCGAACGACATAGAATGGGTACGGTTCCATCTAACCCGTGCTCACATCGCAACGACAATTTAAGCCATTTGCGCGGGTCAAACTTCCACCGAGTCCCATTTCCATCACAAGTCACATAACCCGGTTATGTTCAAGTTGGCTCTCAAACCACCAAGTTGGCAAGATCTCGTATCTGCCCAGTTTTCCGGGTGCACCTTTGGGTTAGTCCCCAAGGCTCCCTGCTGCAATCTACCGCGTAGAAAACCCGAAAAACAACCAATAGCACGAAGTCTTCTTCGGCATTATGCAATGCAACATCACCGATCCAGACCAACATGTCCGGGTAGGCTTCACACATCATGCCTATGTCCGTTCTCGCTTACGGACTCTAAACAACGGGGACTTCACATATCTACCCGAAGGAACGCCTACAACTCTCCGCAAACTCGCGAGAGCGGGCTTCCTATGCAAAGAAAGAGAGCTACTCATGCTCAAGATGAGGATCGTTACCCTAGCGTTCATCTTTGGCGCCATTGAAAAGTAATCGGATGAAAAGCACCGCACTAGCTTTGCCTCCGTGGATCCGGAGTCGGCTTGCGATTCGGAGCTTCGAAGCTCCTCCAATGGCGAGATCTAGCTCCTTCTTCCTCCCTTGGCTCTCCTCTCTCTCTAAGGCTTTAGAAAGATAACACTTAAGAAAAAGTTAGGGTTTTGAAAGCCCAAACCCGGGTATATCCCTTCAGGAACAACCCCCATCCGTTGGATCTCAAAATAAGGAAACAAACGGCTTTGATTCGGGACTGAAATGCCCAATCTGCACCGAACACGGCCTGGCACACGCCCGTGTCCAGGGCCGTGTGCCTCATTCGCCGTCAAAATCGAATCACCTGGAACCTCACACGGGTATCGAACACGCCCGTGTTCGAGCTAACATGCCCGTGTTCCACCTGACACGGCCGTGTGGCCGGCCGTGTACCCCATCATGTTTTCCCCAAAATCAACCCGAGCACTGCACGGGTTCGAGGACATGCCCGTGTCCCTACCCGTGTCACCTCAACACACCTGGACCCCAGGCCGTGTACACGGTCTCGACACTCGACGCATCGTCGAGTGAAGATTGTCGACCTGATGACACGGTCTTGGACACGCCCGTGTCCTAGGCCGTGTGCCTTGTCTCGACGCATCGTCGAGCAAAGCTCGTCGACTCCCCGGGACGATCGTCGAGACAGGTCGACACGCCCTGCGACACGCCCGTGTCACAGGCCGTGTGCCATGACTCGACATTTCGTCGAACGCAGAGTGTCTACTTCGCGGCTAAGTGTCGACACGGGTCTACACGCCCTGCGACACGCCCGTGTCGCAGGCCGTGTGCCCAGTCTCGACACAATGTCGAGACCAAAGTGTCGACACCCCATCTCAATGTCGACACAGGCTTGACACGCCCTGGGACACGCCCGTGTCCCAGGCCGTGTGCCTGCAGCCAGAACCCAAACTGGCCCAAAACGTCCCCCTTCGCTCCTTAGAGTTTCGGGGCGTTACTGGCGTGTCCAGTACCCGTGTAGTTCTCGGGTTGTTTTCGGGATAAATCGATGGGGGCACACGGCCGACCACACGGCCATGTCAGTTGGAACACGGGCGTGTCAGGTCGAACACGGGCGTGTCGAATGCCCGTGTGTTGTTCCAAGCGCGTCGATTTTGACGGCGAATGGGGGACACGGCCGTAGACACGGGAGTGTGCCAGGCCGTGTTCGGTCCAGATTCTGCATTTTAGATCTGGATCGTGGCCGTTCGTTTCTTTAATTCGGGATCCGACGGCTGGGGGCTGTTAGTACTTGGATATACACGGGTTTGGACCCTAGAAACCCTCACTTTTACTTGTGTGGTTCTCTTTCTAAGTCAAGAGAGAGAGAGGAGAGCCAAAGGAGGAAGAAGAAGCTAGATCCGGCCATTGGAGGAGCTTCAAAGCTCCAAATCGCGAGCCGACTTCGGATCTACGGAGGCGAAGAGAGTGCGGTGCTTTTCATCTGCTTACTTTTCCATGGCACCAACGATGAACGCTAGGGTAACGATTCTCTTCTTGAGCATGTGTAGCTCTCCTTCTTTTCATAGGAAGCCCGCTCACGCGAGTTTGCGGTGAGTTGGAGGCATTCCTTCGGGTAGATATGTAAAGTCCCCGTTGTTTAGAGTCCGTAAGCAAGAACGGACATAGGCATGATGTGTGAAGCCTACACGGACATGTTGGTCTGGATCGATGATGTTGCATTGCATAAATGCCGGAGAAGACTCCGTGCGATTGTTTGTTTTTCGGGTTTTCTACGTGGTAGATTGCAACAGGGAGCCTTGGGGATTAACCCTAAGGTACACCCGGAAAACTAGGCGGTTGCGTGATCCTGCCAACTTGGTGGCCTGAGAGCCAACTTGAACATAACCAGGTTATGTGAAATGTGATGGAAACGGGACCCGAGAGAAGTTTGACCTGCGCATATGGTTTGAATTACCGTTGCGGGCGCATATGGTTTAAATTACTGTTGCGTTCTGAGCATGGGTTAGATGGAACCGTACCCGTTCTATGTCGTTCGGATTAGAGCCGTTGGCATAGATGAGGGTCTTTGGCGGTATATGGTTTCAATTACCGTGACCCATGCCGGGAAGAAAAACTGCTCATTATTTTGCCATCCAAAGGGACGGTGGTGAGTCGACAGACTTAGACTGTGTTCACCGAGAATGTGCCCTGAGTGCACGGGGTGTGTGGCCGTGTGAGCCTACGCCTGTGATGAAATGAATATATATACTCTGCTCGCTTATGATAAAAAAATGCAGGGAAGGAGCATCGCCGCCCCGAGTTGGGGGCGACATCGTTATAATTTGGTCAGCATTGCTGACCGTTACTTTGTTTGCCACCACGCGGTGGTTTTTTTGCTTGCAGGTGCTGCTGGACCAAGCGGTCAATAGCGGGCTAAAGCCCAAATTGCGAAGCCGGCCCTCGAAGGAATAACTGGAGTGTTTACTGCCTTTATTCATGTATGACCGGGCTGCGTGCCGTGGTTTGCAAATCAGGTAATATTAAGTAAACAATTTTGTAAGACCTTAAGGCCAGTACTGGTGTATGTACTACATTCCTATTTGGTATATCAGTGGACATTCGTGCTCTTTGTGCTGGGTTCTTAATTACAACTCTTATAAACTGCTTCTGCTAGAATGCTCTGTATAGGACATTGGATTGGTTGGATGGTTTCCATTGAGTAACCACCCGGTCTGTCTGTAGTATATGGCGTCAGGACCCGGCCGGACCTACTGCTATATACTATACGACGGATAGGGGGTGTTATAATTTGGTATTAGACTACTGGTTTCGGTCAGCCTTAAAATGAATTCGTGGACGAATTATTTTTAAGGGGTGGTGAGCACATGTGTGTGCGTCATCGTTATAAAAACAAAAGAACCCATGAATGTCCACTTAGGAATGAAAATACACGTGATTGGGGAACCTGCATGTTCCTATAATTGCTGTTTGTAATTTCATTTGGTCGCTTAACGGTGTTTTGTACCAATATAGGTGACCGGAAGCGGTGCTGGACCGCCAGAATGTCCGGTTTCTGAGGAGCATAGTGCACCCGGTAAGGTGTTTGAGACTCCTCCTTCGTATGAAACCGTTAGAAGGATCGTAGAAGCGGTGTTTGCAGTGACGGGTGCACAGCTTGGAGGAAATGTACAACCCTGCGCCCCTATTGTGGCTTCAACGCCGGTTGGCGTGATGGAGCAGATGACCTTTGGTAGACCATCAGGGCAGCAGCTGAATATGCATTTAGTGCAAGGAGCGCACACAGTTGAGGAATATTTGCAAGCATTTCTTATGATAAGCCGCTACCCATGCTTCGAGTTGGATAATGAGCAAGCTACAGTCGATAGGTTTTATAATGGCCTGCGTGCCGAGTTACGAGTTCTACTGCTAGGACCAAAGTTATTGGGATTCCGAGCCTTAGTGGAATCATCTAGATCTTTGGAGGCAGATTTGAGGAAGACTCTCCCGATGCCAGCGACCATGGTATCGAACTATGCAAGCCCCATAAGAGCTGCATCCGGCAGAATGCTGGAGAAAGGGGCTATGACATCGACTAGCAAAGCTACTTACACATGTTTTACTTGTGGAAAGAAAGGGCACGTTGCCCGAGAATGTTGGAATGGTGCTCAGAAGACTAAGAAAGCTATGTCAGGAGCAGTTGAGGACGTTAGTGCAAAGGAAACGGCATTCAAAATGCCGAACACCTCAAAGTCTGGTTACCGTAGGTGGTATAAGAAGGCTAGGACTGCGAGTCCATCCCCCTCTGCTGGTGCTTCTGTGGTGACTACGGGTCGAACCCCGAGCGCATGTTTCACTTGTGGAAAATCGGGGCACTTTGCCCGAGACTGCTGGAGCGGACGTCCTAAGTCCGAGAGAAAGCACGCCGTCGTGAGGACAGGTATGGTTTAAAGATAATTTTGCCTTGAATACTTGTCGCCCTTGTGCATGTTAGCTTAGAACTACTTGTACTAAGCTTTGTTCTGATTTTCGTTTATTCGGCGAGAGCACCGTTCTTGTAAACGAAGCTTCACATCCATTTTTTTAGGAATTATTTTACGCGTCAGAGTACATCCTTTGTTGGTAAAAGACAAATTGGATGCGCTATGATCCAATGGCGCTCAATGCGCGCGGGTAGTATCTGTTGCATTTAGGTGTGGTCAGGGAGCCAAGACTTTGACTTCCAAGTATCTTTAATACCTCTAGGAGAGTTCGACGTAATATTTGTCATGGACTGGCTCTCGGAGCAGCAAGCCTACATTGATTGCGGTAGCAAGGAAGTCAAGCTGGGAGCTAGTCGTTAGACGACCTTTACGGGCTCGAAGGGGTCGAGCAAGACGTTGGTGTCTGCTCTTCAGGTGGTGAAGGCGGTTCGTGCCGGCGTAGAACTGTTCTTTACACTAGTGGAGGTTGCAAAGACTAAGCCTGCGTTGGACAGTATTTCAGTGGTATCAGAATACCCTGATGTGTCCCATAGAGATCTTCCTGGAGCCCCGCCTCAACGGGAGATAGAGTTCATGATTGAGCTAGTACCAGGTGCAAAGCCTGTGTCACGCTCTCCATATCGGCTAGCGCCTAAGGAAATGGCGGAGCTGAAGGTGCAACTTCAAAAAGTTGTTGGAGCAAGGGTATGTGCGTCCAAGTTCTTCGCCTTGGAGCGCACCGGTCCTCTTTATTAAGAAAAAGGACGGAAGCTTGAAGCTATGTATTGATTATCGGGAGCTCAACAAGTTGACGGAAAAGAACAAGTACCCAATCCCAAGGATCGACGATCTTTGTGATCAGTTGGTCGGGTCGACGGTGTACTCTAAATAGGGTAAGGGAGAGTGATATCCCTAAGACAACGTTCAGTACAAGATACGGGCATTACAAGTTTACGGTCATGCCGTTTGGGCTGACCAATGCGCCGTCAGTGTTCATAGATTTGATGAACAGGACCTTCAGTGAGTACTTGGACCATTTTGTGATCGTCTTCATCAACGACATTTTGGTGTACTTGCAGAGTGAGGAAGATTACTTCAAGCATCTTCATTTGGTTTTGGAGACGCTAAGGAGGAATCAGTTGTATGCCAAGTTCTCGAAGTTCGGGTTTTGGTCATCCTCAGTGGCGTTCCTCGGTCATATAATGAGTGGGGAAGGTATTGCAGTGGATCCGACGAAGATTGTTGAGATACGGGAGTGGCCTGAGCTTTCTACGATAGCGGAAGTCCGGAGCTTTCTGGGGCTTGCCAGCAATTATAGGCGCTTCGTAGACAACTTCTCGTGGATAGCGCTACCTCTCACTACTTTGACGAGGAAGGAGCAGAAGTTCATTTGGACGCCGGAGTGCGCGCGAGCTTTTGAGGAGTAAAATGTCGGTTGACCACGGCGTCTGTGCTGAGTTCGCCGAGTTGGACCGAAGGCTATGAGATTTATAGCGATACTTTGGGTAGTGGTGGGCCAAAACCCGAACAGGCAAGCGTACCTGTCGAATCGTAGTACCAAGGTCGTATTTAAACACGGGGCAGTCAATTACTTCTACTCACGCTCTAACTATTATCCTACCGAAAAACTAATGGGATTTGAGAATTTATTTTTAGAATAAAACAAAAGACAACTTGCGAGACGAAAAACTTATAATAAAAAGCTAGCATTCGATCGAAGATTCACCATAAAATGAAATGAGAGGGATGAAAAGGCATAGTTTTAAATTTGCAAATCATACTCGACCGTGACGGATCCGAAATTAGGAAATAATCTCGCTAGAGAATTAAATCCCCTGACTTATAGACGTTTTGACCGAAATCTCTTTCAAGTCAAGAAAAAGTCTAAAGCCGCATTATCGAGGTGACCCACACTATTGGATTTGACTCCAATCTGGAAGATTTTCGTCATCCTATCTCTAGGGTTGCGTTCAACTCCTTCCTTCTTTGAGTGATCTGTCACATTCATGAGCCTCTCGGCTACTCAAATATGAGATTCCAAGCCTACTACCGTATACCGGAAATACGGAGTCGACAAAAAAATAAATCAAAGAAGGATCGAGCATGAAATAATAAAAAAAAAAACTAAGAAAGAAAATAAACTCTCATCTCACTTCATGGATCCTCACGATCGAATGCTATAGGAAATTAGCTACGCATAATTGAAAGGGAAGACAAAACAAAATAAGAGAGAAACATTTTCATTACTTGCAAACAAAGAGAGTACACAAAATATTAAAAAGACAAGACTATGTTAGGAAGAAAAACTTGCAAAAATGGAAAAGAAAACTAATACAATAGTGAAACTAAAAACAACTCACAAGTACTCTCCACTCTCCACTCAACACTCACATTCAACTTGAAACTTTACTTCTCCAAAAATTTCTCTCCTTTTGGCTTGAGGGATGGGGTGGCTTTTATAGGAGATGGAGAAGGATCTAGAATGAAATGAAGAGGAGGAGGCCAAGGGGGGTGGCCGGCCATGTAAGGAGAGAATTGCATGCATGGCCATTCAAGAGGTGGAGAGAATTCATGCATGATATTTAATTAGGTGGAGAGAAAGAGGTGGGTTCATTGCATGGACTTTAAGGGAATGATTTGGAAAATATAAAATAGAAAAGGGGAATGAATAAGAAATAAAGAAAGAGAGAGAGAGGAGTTGAATGTACAATAATAAAAACAAGAAATAAAAGAGGAGGAAAGAGTGTGGCCGGCCATGTAGAGGGATTCATGCATTTGGAAATTAATGAGGAGGGGAGAGAGAGAGAGCATGAGGTGGCCTGCCATGTAGAGGGATTCATGCATTTGGAAATTAATGAGGAGGGGAGAGAGAGAGAGCATGAGGTGGCCGGCCATGCATGGGCCTTAAATGGACCAAACAATGGAGAGAGTGGGCTGCACTTGAAGGGGACGTGCTGCTCCAATGTGGGTTGCATCTTGAAGTTGGGAAGAGGCCGGCCATGCAATTTGTGGGCTGCTCCAATGAAGAGGGCTGCATGGATGTTGAAGTGGTTGGGCTTGAGCTTGAGGGCTGCACCAAATTGAAAACTCGGGCTGCTCTTGATGTGGGCTTGAGTGAAATAATTCGAGGGCTGCATGTTGAGCTCAGGTAGGATGTAGAGTGGGCTGCTCCTTGTTGAAAGCTCGGGCATGAACCTACAAAAAAGAGACAATACAATCATGGATTAGTCTACATAAAATAACAAAGTTAAAACAAGATTTTAAAACACAATAATAATAAAAACATTACAACATTAAAATTAAAACATTAAGACATATCATTAACTATAATTATTATACATAACATGACATAACATATAATAACATAATACATATAATAAGACTATATAGATTTTTATATCAAAACTCTAATAACACTAGGAATTAAAATATTGTAAAGAGACATTAAAACATGAAATAACAATCATAAAATATAAATAAAATTAGGCATTTTGAATACTAAATTACCCCCAAAAAGGATGACTAAAACTAGTCATCAGGTAGCGGTTTGGGTTGCGTGCTACTACAATACGGAAGTGTAATAGCTTATGGCTCGAGACAGCTAAAAGTGCACGAGAGGAACTATCCGGTCCATGACTTGGTGTTAGCGGCCGTGATTTTTGCCTTGAAGCTGTGGAGACATTATTTGTACGGTGTGAAGATGGATATCTACACCGGTCACAAGAGCGTGAAGTATGTGATTGATCAGAAAGATTTGCCTATGCGGTAGTGTAGATGGATGGAATTCCTGAGGGACTATTCATTCAAGATCCAATATGTGCCTGGTAAAGGTAATGCGGTTGCGGACGCGTTGATTCGTCGGGACCCTGCTCAAGCCAATTGGCTGTCGATCCATGACGAGCGGTTGGTTCGGGAGTTGGAGGCGTTGGAGATTATTTCTGTGGATAAACAAGCAAGTGCTGAAGCAGTGCTGAGTTGGACTGAAGTTCAATATGACCTGGCTGATCGGATTCGACAGGCTTTGGATTTGGATGTCCATATGAAGCAGTTCGTGGTAGAAGCTCTGGACGGGTCAAATTCCCAAATTCGTTGTGGAGGACGGATTACTTTGGAAAGACGGTCGTCTGTGCGTCCCAAGTGTGGGCAATTTACGGGTGGAGTTGTTGTACGAGGTACACCATACTGAGTACTCGATTCACCCGGGGAGCACAAAGATGTACCGCGATGTAAAGAAACAATTTTGGTGGTCGGGCTTGAAGAAAGATGTGGCGCTCTACGTGGTGAAGTGCCAAACTTGTGCCTTGGTGAAGGCGGAATGCCAAAAGCCGGGAGGATTTCTGAAGTCCTTGCCTATTCCGGAGTGGAAATTCGACGACATCTCTATGGACTTTGTGCACGGTTTGCCAAGTTCGCAAAAGGGGAACGACGCCATTTGGGTGGTCATAGATCGGCTAACGAAGGTGTCACATTTCATTCCGCATAGGAAGGATGATCCGGTGGAGAAGTTGGCAAAACTGTATGTGGATAATATAGTACGGCTTCATGGTGTGCCCCGCAACATCGTGAGTGATCGAGATGGGCAGTTCACATCCAATGATTGGAGGCTAGTGCAGTAAATGTTGGGAACAAGATTAAAATTCAGCACAGCCTTTCATCCGCAAATGGATGGGCAGTCCGAGAGGGTCAATAGGACTATGGAAGACATGCTCCGCATGTGTGTCTTAGACTTTGGAAAGCAATGGGAAGACCATCATTTTATGGTAGAAGATGTTACACGCCGTTGTCCTGGCTGGAAATGGGTGAGTCAAAGTTGTATCAGCAATTAGAAGTGGACGATGCTACTTCGTTGGTGCGAACCATTCGGGAGAGGTTGCTTATCGCTCAGGACTGCCAAGCGAAGTACTATAATGCCAAGCACAGGAACGTGGAGTTCGCTGTGGGCGACTATGTGTACTTAAAGATCAAGACGTTCAAGGGTGTCTCGCGGGTGCGGCAATTAAAAAATCTAAGCCCAAGGTACCTTGGGCCGTTTGAGGTTCTGGAGCAGGTTGGTGAAGCAGCCTATCGGTTGAAGCTTTCGGTGGAGCTTAGTGGCCTACAAGATGTATTCCGTATTTCGGTGCTATGGAAGGCGGTGCAAGAGCCTACGCAAGAGATCGCGGTCGATCAAGTGCCGATTGATAGTGGATTGACGACAAAGGTCAAGCCCGTACGTATTGAAGACTCGGAAGTCAAGCGGCTACGCAATAAAGAGATTAGGATGGTCAATATCCGATGGGACAATTGCGGTCGAGAGGAGCTCTCTTAGGAGCGAGAGTAGATTATGCTTGACGTGCATCCGGAGTTCCGCTCAGGAACAATTTAATTTTGGTACTTGTCTTTCCTTCATATAATTTCGTGGACGAAATTCTTTTAAGAGGGGGAGAGTTGTAACGCCCCGAAACTCAAAAGAGCGACGAGGGACATTTTGGGCCAGTTTTGGGTTCTGGCAGGAGGCACACGGCCTGGGACACGGGCGTTTCCGAGGGCATGTCAGGCTTGTGTCGACACTCAGCCAGCGAAGTTGACATTTTGTGCTCGACATTGTGTCGAGACAGGGCACACGGCCTGAGACACGGGCGTGTCTCAGGGCATGTCGAGCCCGTATCGACACTCAGCCCGCGAAGTCGACATTTTGCGCTCGACGAAGTGTCGAGACAGGGAACACGGCCTGATACACGGGCGTGTCTCAGGGCGTGTCGAGCCCGTGTCGACACTCGTCCCGGGGAGTCGACGAATTTTGCTCGACGAAGTGTCGAGACAAGGCACACGACCTTGGACACGGGCGTGTCCAAGGCCGTGTCGTGTGCTCGACGAACTTCACTCGACGAAGTGTCGAGACCGTGAACACGGCCTGGAGCCTAGGCATGTGGATGTAGATACGGGCATGGACACGGGCGTGTCCAGTACCCGTGTAGTTCTCGGGTTGTTTTTGGGATAAATCGATGGGGGCACACGGCCGACCACACGGCCGTGTCAGTTGGAACACGGGCGTGTCAGGTCGAACACGGGCGTGTCGAATGCCTGTATGTTGTTCCAGGGGCATCGATTTTGACGTCGAATGGGGGACACGGCCCTGGACACGGGCGTGTGCCAGGTCATGTTCGGTCCAGATTCTGCATTTTAGATCTGGATCGTAGCCGTTCGTTTCTTTAATTCGGGATCCGACGGCTGGGGGCTGTAAGTACTTGGATATACACGGGATTGGACCCTAGAAACCCTCACGTTTACTTGTATGGTTCTCTTTCTAAGTCAAGAGAGAGAGGAGAGCCAAAGGAGGAAGAATAAGCTAGATCCGGCCATTGGAGGTGCTTCAAAGCTCCAAATCGCGAGCCGACTTCGGATTTATGGAGGAGAAGAGAGTGCGTTGCTTTTCATCCGCTTACTTTTCCATGGCGCCAACGTAGAATGCTAGGGTAACGATTCTCTTCTTGAGCATGTGTAGCTTTCCTTCTTTGCATAGGAAGCCCGCTCTCGCGAGTTTGCGGTGAGTTGGAAGCGTTCCTTCGGGTAGATATGTAAATTCCCCGTTGTTTAGAGTCCGTAAGCGAGAACGGACATAGGCATGATGTGTGAAGCCTACCCGGACATGTTGGTCTGGATCGGTGATGTTGCATTGCATAAATGTTGGAGAAGACTCCGTGCGATTGTTTGTTTTTCGGGTTTTCTACATGGTAGATTGCAACAGGGAGCCTTGGGGATTAACCCTAAGGTGCACCCGGAAAACTGGGCGGATGCGTGATCCTGCCAACTTGGTGGCCTGAGAGCCAACTTAAACATAACCGGGTTATGTGAAATGTGATGGAAACGGGACTCTGGCGAAGTTTGACCTGCGCATATGTTTGAATTACCATTGCAGGCGCATATGGTTTAAATTACTGTTGCGTTGTGAGCACGGGTTAGATGGAACCGTACCCGTTCTATGTCGTTCGGATTAGAGCCGTTGGCATAGATGAGCGTCTTCGGAGGTCTATGGTTTCAATTACCGTGACCCATGCCGGGAAGACAAACTGCTAATTATTTTGCCGTCCAAAGGGACGGTCGTGAGTCGACAGACTTAGACTGTGTTCACCGAGAATGTGCCTTGAGTGCACGGGGTGTGTGCCTGTGTGATCCTACGCCTGTGTTGAAATGAATATATATACTCTGCTCGCTTATGATAATAAAATGCAGGGAAGGAGCATCGCCGCCCCGAGTTGGGGGCGGGATCGTTATAATTTGGTTAGCATTGCTGACCGTTACTTTGTTTTCCACCGCGCGGTGGTTTTGTTGCTTGCAGGTGCTGCTGGACCAAGCGGTCAATAGCGGGCTAAAGCCCAAATTGTGAAGCCGGCCCTCTAAGGCCTAACTGGAGTGTTTAATGCTTTTATTCATGTATGACCGGCCTGCGTGCCGTGGTTTGCAAATCATGTAATATTAAGTAAATAATTTTGTAAGGCCTTAAGGCCAGTACTGGTGTATGTACTACATTCCTATTTGGTATATTAGTGGACATTCATGCTCTTTGTGCTGGGTTCTTAATTGCAACTCTTATAAACTGCTTCCGCTAGAATGCTCTGTGTAGGACGTTGGATTGGTTGGATGGTTTCCATTGAGTAACCACCCGGTCTGTCTGTAGTATATGGCGTCGGGCCCCGGCCGAACCTACTGCTATATGCTATGCGACGGATAGGGGGTGTTACACGGCGTTAGCATCATATCACCCGGCAGTAGCGAATCCGAAATGATGTGGCCACGTGTCGTCCTGTGATTGGAGGGTTTGGGCGGTTGCGCTCGAAACGAGGCATTGAATTAAGGTACCGCACGGGGGTAGCTAGTTACTGCGCGGCGGTAGCTTGGTATATAAGCCTAATTTGGCCGTTTTTACTGCATTTTCTTTGGAGTTTAGGGTTGCGATGGATTTCTTAGAGGAGAAGCAACAACGCCGGAATAGTGATCTCACCGTTGTTGGAGTTCTAAAGCTCCGATTTGCAAGACAAGTCCGGATCAGTGGTGGCAAGATCGTTGTGGTCACGTTCATCCATATAGATCTTTGGCGTGGCACCAAAGAGAGTGCAAAGGGTAACGATTCTCAACTTGGACATGTGAATTCCTCTTCCTTTTGCATAGGAAACCCTCTCGCGCGAGTGTGCGGTGAGCGTGAGGTTTTCTTTCGGATAGATACGGTATATCCCCGTAGTTTTTGCATATAGAGTTCAGAAACAAAGTACAAACATATGCATGGTGTGTGAAGCCCATTCAGACAGGTTAGTCTAGATTGGTGATGTTTTTCATTATTCTTATTGGTCGGAGAAGACTCCATGATGTTTGTTTTTTTGAGTTTCTACACAGTAGATTACAGCAGGAAACCTTGGGGACTAGCTCCATGGAGCACCCGAAAAGCTGGGCTGAATAACATTTCAGCCAGGTACCACGCGGCGGTAGTGTTACCGCAGGCGGTATCTCTTTGAGAGCTTTGACTGAGGCCTATGTCGTGGAGACACCAGGGTCTAGTGTTCGTGGCCTGTGTCGTAGAGACCTGGAGCCTGTGATTTGGTGCTGAGACACTTCGTCGAGCTCTACTCAACACACACGGGTAGGGACACGCCGGGGTCTCTACCCGTGTCCTCTTCACACAGGTAGTGACATGACCGTGTCACTACCCGTGTCCTTCTCTGGGACAACTCGAGTTGGCGACTCGAGAGTTGGTTGGATAGGCACGGGTAGGGACACACCCGTGTCTCTACCCGTATCCTTCACAGGAACACTGGTTGGATATACACGGGTAGGGGTACACCGTGTCCCTACCGTGTCATCATGCACACGGGTAGTGACATTCCCGTGTCACTACCCGTGTCCTATACTGGACTGATTTCTCCTCCGATTTACAAGTGCAGCCCAACTGCCAGCACTTCCCTGAACCCAAGTCAGCTCTCCTGACTCAAAACACGCACGAGGGGCCTAGTGCGAATCGGGACGTTACACATGTCTCATGCTCAACATAAGAGTTGTAGTCCCTGGAAAGACCTTTCCAACGAGTGGTTGCACATTTTCTCGGGAGCTATTTAGCTCCCTAAAAGCGAGTTCGAAGTTGTTGTGCTGAAAATAATTAAACTGTAAGTGCAGGACAGATTCTGTCCATACCTGTGCATCCAAGTTCATACCCAATTTTAGGCATGATAGATCTTGACCAAGGACATTATAGGAAAGTTGTAGGCATTGGAAATACCTTTTCAGAATTGTGTTAAATTTAATTTTTGCTGGATTGTAACACAGGGAAATCCAATTTCCATAAGCTGTCTTAAATGTAAAGATTTTGATGTCTCATGAATTTCTCTGAAATTATTTATCAAAAGCTTTGGAAAAACTGGTAGATAAATACTTGATGACAATATGGACTCCCCTATTTAGTTTCAAAATTTTTGATAAATACTTGATGCGAACTTGGCAATATTATGTTATAAATTATTTGGCTGTAAATGGTTATCGTGATGATCTGATTGAGCTGAAATTTTATGTACACGCTCAAGATGTTAACCATGACAGAGGAACTAATATTTTGGGGATTTGGGTTGTCATAACCACTTAATTAATCACTTGTTTGATGACTTGTTGGCGATGGTAGGATATGTTGTATCCTAGGTTGTATTGGGTATGGATGCGGTTGGAAGTCATTGGGAGCTTCTTGGCTCGTAGGTATATGGGGACTGCATGGAGTGTATGTCGATACATGATTGTCGAATAATCTTGAGTTGATCATTACTTGTGGCAGGTCTACAGGATTACTAATCGTCACACCGATAAAATGTGGCAGATAGACCTTGGCTTGTTGGGCTGGGTTCTTTGGTGCTTACTTCCCAAATACCCCTTATGTGTCAGTTGAGCTGGTTTGGTCGGGATTTTGGTGTTTACTTCTCAAAGACCCCTTTCGTGCTATATAGGCCAGTTGGGCTGGGCTCTTTGTGATTAACTCCCCAAAACCCCTTTTGTGTCATAGTACGTAGGGACTCCATTGTAAGGTATATAACATTGAGTCTTACGTGGCGACTAGGCCTGGTAGTGTGTATGCCCTCCTGGTAGTGTGTATGCGTGCCTAGTAGTGGAGAAGCCCACTCCACTATCACCATTTGGCCATGATGGGTGATTCCAGAGAGGTTCGCTACCTTTCGAAAAGTGGGAATTTAAGGTATGTGTCGACATAGCAAAATAAAGTGCGTGTGTAAACCTGAGTGTGTCATCATTAATTGCACCACATTGCATTGCACCGCATAAGATCCTCGCCATATAAATTAGTATGAGCTCTTTTATATAATGAGTTACTATTTATTGTACCAGAGCCTTAACTTATAAGCTTGTGTGTGTATCCTTATAAGTTAAGTTCAGTTAAGTTCTTACATTTTTGCCATTTGATACAATGCTAACACAGATGTACTTTGTTTACCGGATGATACTCCTTATTTTTGCATGTTTACTTACTGAACTGTTGTTGCAAGATAACTACCTAATTATTAATATATCTTGTCACTTGCTTGTTATACTACTAATTATATTGTGTCCCCTCTTTCTTCCTTCTGCCCAGTGTTTGAGAGTCGCCTTGGTGAGAGGATATGAAGCCACTTAATCTTTATGACTAACGGTTGCTACACCCACCTTTTAGGACGACACCCCGCCGACGAAGCAGCAACAACACCCCATACATGAGGGCAGCTAGGCTAGGGCGATAGGTCCTTGCACTACGATACCCTCACTCCCCTCAATGACATATGTGAACTTTTTAGCATTTTGTTGTATCCCTTTAGGCAAATTCTGTACTTTGATATTCACCAGAGCTTGTGTAGCTTCCTGATTGTTATATTATTATGGACTTTTACTTATTATGGATTAAGACTTCTGTATTTTTCTCTTATTGTTGGGTTGTCACTATGATATCAAAAACTAGCCAACAGAATAGGCGACTTGTAGTATAGATTAGCCTGTGTGCTGATGTCACAACAAGATGGCTATTCTGGGCATAAGATTTCCCTCGGCCGTGTCTTGTGTTCCGAGAGGGGGTTTTACAAGATGTCCCCATAACTTCGAAGAATTAATGACTGCTGCAAACTCCAGGTCATACATGAGGTAGTTTCTTTTATGAACCTTCAATTTTCTCGATCCATATGCGATCACCTTTCCTTCTTGCATTAAGAAACACCTGAGTCCAACTTGTTATGCGTCAACATAAACAACATACTCCACTCCTTTAGTAGTAAAGTCAAAACAGGAGTAGTGCACAATTGCTTCTTCAACTCCTGAAAAGCTTCTTCACAGGAATTGCTCCAAATGAACGCTGTATTTTTCTGAGTAAGTTTGGTCAAAGGTGCAGACAACATTGAAAATCCTTGCACAAATCTCCAATAGTAACCTACCAACCCAAAGAATCTCCTTATCTCCTTAGGCGGTGTAGGCATCTTCCAGTCCAAAACAACAGCTATCTTTGCTAGATTTATTGATATTCCATCTTTGTTCACAACGTGACTCAGGAAAGACACTTGAGAAAGTCAAAATTCACATTTGCTCAACTTTGAATACAACTAATGCTCCCTTAGACTAGACAATACTAAGCACAATGAAAAGAATGCTCCTCAGCACTTCTAGAATACACTAGAACATCATTCGTAAATGTAGAGGGTGCATTCCTTAATCTAAAGGACATTACCAATAACTCAAAATGCCCATATCGGGAACAAAAAACAGTTCGCGGAATGTCCGACTCACAGATACTCAACTGATGGTTGTCTGAACAAAGGTCAATCTGAAAGTCCACCTAGTGTCGGCTATGTGCACCTATGGGGGGGGGGATAGGTGACGTGTGGTTCTTTTGCGGAATTTACAGATGTACCTGCACAATAAAAACAACAAACACAGCACACAGAAAACACAGCAAATTTATAGTGGTTCCCCGACTTGGGTACATCCACTTTCCCCCTTCGACCTATCTCCCCAACAAGGGACGACTCAGTCACTTCACCAACGGGATTGAAATCCAATCCCTTCACTAACGGAAGGAGCCCTTCCACACGTGAGAGTCAACACTCCCACAAATCGGGTTGCACCCAACCCTTACAACACAGAACTAAAGTTCCTTTACAATGAAATAAAAGTAGAATGTACACGTGATACAAACTTCTCTTGGAGACACCGGTGTTCCTCTTTGTTCGACGACGTGTTCTTGAAGTCGATGAAGAGTCTACGACCTTGGTCTCTCTTGGAGAGGATTTCCCCGGAACCGGCGGCGGCACACGAGCGGCGGCTAGCTTCGGGATCGGCGGCTACGATGAAGAGCAGCTGCTGAACTAGGAGATCCAAACTTCGTTGCGAAGCAAGCTCGGTCTACCAACGGTCACACGAGGATCGGTCGTCTCGATCGATTCGGATGGGAAGTGTTTCCGATCAACAAATCGAGAGACAAAGGATCTCTGGATAGACTCGTGAGACTCAAGCCTTGCTAAGCTACTGTCGCCGGAGATCGGGAAGAAGATCTATCGGTGGCGGCGACGGACTTGCGCGAGCGGCGACGGAGGCGGCGGAAGGATTTCGCGATTTTAGGGTTTCCGTGAGCTCGCGTATTTTTCTGTGTGGGTACTGTTCAAAATACCCATGTATTTATACTGTAGCTACCCCCAATAAGACCGTTTGTGGGACCCACAGAGGTAGCCCCCAAGTCCCGGTCCAAATATTAAACAGCGGCAGAATCCGGTTCAGGAAATTAGCTGAGACAGAATCCGGTTCAGGAAATTAACTGGGAAAACGCCAAGGAAAATTCGACGAGAATCGCAGACGATTCTCGACGAATCGGCGAGAATCATCAAGTGATTCTCGACGATTCGTCGAGAATCGATTGTGATTCTCGTCGAATTACTTGTCGATTCTCAACGAATTCAACTTGTATTCATGGGCTGCATGACCATTGGTTCGGCGGGAATTACAAGCGATTCTCGCCGAATCTTGCTTGGCACCATATAGAGATGGCCAGAAGGAGTCGGCGAGAATCATTGATGATTCTCGTCGATTCGGCGAGAATCACCAAGTGATTCTCGCCGATTCGGCGAGAATCACTTGGTGATTCTCGTCGAATTTGCCTTGGATGATTTTTCGTCTTCCACCAAGGAGCTGCTCCTTGATCCTCCATGCTCCTTGTCTTCTCTTGCATATGAGCGGCCCTGTACTTGAAAGTAAGTGCACTCCAATAGAGAGAGTACACATAGGCCAACCCACTGATCTGCTCAACGAGGGATTACGTCGTGCAGATCCGTGTATATTGACCTACTGTACCCTGACATTGGTGTGCACTTAGCGTGGAGAAACTGCAAGTACAACTTGAAAAAGTTTATCAAATACATAGTCTATTGACCTTAGCTTGTCCAGGGGCTTCTTCAAATCAGGTACATTGTGGATACAATACCCAACAATCTCCCCCTATTTGAAGAAGCCTAAACCCTACAAGCTAAGGTGAATAGAGCAAGTGAAAAGGAAAGCAACTGAAGACCATAAACGTAACATCATTAAGTGGAGACATCCCTTACCAATACCGAGTGCTTGGGAGCAAGCTGGAGCCACCTTAGCCTTGACCCCGAGAGGGTTATCTCCCCCTTTTCGGCTTCGGCAAATCGGGATCAGGAACCTTTGGCCCTTAGCTCCCCCTCAGTTCTTGCATCTGTACTCACGCTGGAGTTCCCGGCTCCCCCTCAGATTATGCACGAGTTGGGAGCCTCTGTAGTCTTCATTCTTCATAATTGAGCATCCCCAATTCTGTCTTGAAAAGATTGAACTTTGCCTCGTCTAGGGGCTTTGTGAATACATCAGCAATCTGCTTGTCCGTGGGAACATAACAGAGAGAGATATCCTTGTTCTCCACGTGCTCCCTAATGAAGTGGTAGCGTACTTCAATATGCTTCGTTCTGCTGTGCGACACCGGATTGTTGGCAATGGCAATTGCACTGGAGGAGTCGCAGTACATTGGAACTTCCTTGAACTGAAGGTTGTAGTCGGCTAACTGATTTCTGATCCAAAGGAGTTGTGCGCAACAGCTTCCTGCCGAGATATACTCGGACTCTGCTGTGGAGGTTGCAACGCAATTCTGTTTCTTGCTGTTCCATGAGATAAGCCTCCTGCCGAGGAATTGACACGTCCCGGAGGTGCTTTTCCTGTCATCCCTACTCCCTGCAAAATCAGCATCTGAAAAGCCTATTAGCTCGACATCATTGTTCCTCGGGTACCACAAGCCAAGATTAGGAGTACCTTTAAGGTATCTTAGAATTCGCTTTGCAGCGACATAGTGAGATTCCTTAGTGTTCACCTGATATCGGGCACATACACATGTGGAGAACATAATATCCGGTCTACTGGCAGTAAGGTAGAGCAGGGATCCAATGATGCTTCTGTATTTGGTTTCATCGAAAGGTTTACCTTTCTCATCCTTATCCAGAGACATGGTGGATCCCATTGGAGTCCTCATAGAGGTTGCACTCTCCATACCGAATTTCTTAAGGAGTTCATTTGTGAACTTCGTCTGAGAAATGAAAATTCCATCCTCAGACTGTTTCACTTGAAGGCCTAAGAAATACTTGAGCTCTCCCATACTGCTCATTTCAAACTTTCCTTGCATAAGTTTGGAAAACTTTTTGCAAAGATTGTTGTCCGTTGAGCCGAATATTATGTCATCGACATAGATTTGCACCAGCAAAATCTTGCCTTTGACTTCCCGGAGAAACAATGTTTTATCTATTTTACCTCTGGAGAACTTGTTCTCAAGAAGAAAGCTAGATAAAGTCTCATACCAAGCTCGTGGAGCTTGTTTCAACCCATATAAGGCCTTATTAAGAAAATAAACGTGATTGGGATAAGTAGGGTCGACAAAACCTGGGGGTTGAGCGACGTATACTTCCTCTTTCAGGTCTCCGTTCAGGAATGCCGATTTCACATCCATTTGGTAGACAGTGAATCCTTTGTGTGAAGCATATGCCAGGAACAACCGGATTGCCTCGAGCCTTGCGACTGGTGCGAAGGTTTGGTCGAAGTCAATCCCTTCCTCCTGTCTGTAACCTTGAGCCACTAGCCTGGCCTTGTTCTTTATGATGACACCATGTTCATCCAGCTTGTTTCTGAAAATCCACTTCGTGCCAATGACATTCTGCTTGTATGGTCTGGGAACCAGCGTCCAAACCTTGCAACGTTCGAATTGATGTAGTTCCTCTTGCATGGCCAGAATCCATGCCGCATCCTTGTTCGCCTCATCGAACTTCTTTGGCTCAACCTGAGACAGGAAGCTGAGATGCAATACTTCGTTAGTTGTACCTCTTCGAGTTCTGACGCCTACACGAGGATCTCCGATGATCTGTTCTCTAGGATGATCCCTCACGTGACGGAGCTCTAGAAGTCTGGCGTCTGGAGCTTCAGCTACTTCTTGTGCTTCTCGTTCTTCTAAAAGATTTGTTCCATCTTGATCTTCAACATTTTCAGATGACGTGGAAGTGGAAACTTTGACGTACTTGGGTGCGTCATCTTTAGGGGTCTCATCCAGATTTAGCTGGTCAAGTCTAGCACCTGCATCTTCAAGAATACAACTGGAAGAATTGCTGTTAAGCAAGCTTCCTTCATCAAATACAACATTTATTGATTCTTCTACCACTAAGGTTTTCTTATTGAAGACCGTATATGCCCGACTATGGGAACTATATCCCATGAATATGCCTTCGAAGCATTTTTCACCGAATTTAGTACGCGGATACTTCCCATTATTTAGTACATAACATCTGCAACCAAAGATCCTCAAGTAGGACATGGTTGGTTTCCTGCCTTTCAGTAGCTCGTAGGGCGTCTTACGATGATGTTTGTTGATCAACGCTCGGTTTTGTACATGACATGCCGTGTTGACACCCTCAGCCCAGAAGTATTCCGGGAGAGAAGCATCTTTCAACATAGTCGTGCAGGCCTCAATGAGAGTTCTATTTCTCCTCTCCGCAACTCCATTTTGCTGAGGAGTGCGCGGGGAGGAAAACTCATGAAAGATACCTTGTTCTTCACAAAATTCTGTCATAGCACCAGATTCGAATTCTGTTCCATGGTCACTTCGGATTTTGACCACGGAGCAGTTAAATTCGTTCTGAACTTGCTTGACAAAATTAGTGAAGAAGTCAAAAGTATCTGACTTTCGTTTCAAAAAGAACACCCATGTAAACCGTGAGTGATCATCAACTATCACTAGCGTATATGACTTGCCTCCCAAACTATGAACTTGCATTGGGCCAAACAAGTCCATATGTAGCAGATAAAGACATCGGGAAGAGTCTTTGTCTGCAATGCTCTTAAAGGTAGCCCGTGTCTGTTTGCCCATCTGGCAAGCATGACAGGGGCTATCCTTGATGCACTTGATACTGGGAGCATCTCTTACTAAATTCTTAGAAAATAGCATACTAATTGTCTTATAATTAATATGTGCCAATCTCTTGTGCCATTGTTCACAAAGAGAAGCACTGCCTGTTGCCACAAGGCATACGGGGGTAGATGAATCTATACTAAGAAAATCTAAGCAGAAGATATTTCTGCTCCTAATGCCTGATAATACCGTCTCAGAGGAGGAACGTGAAATTATCAGACATTTATCCTTGCAGAACTTAACGTCATAACCTTTATCACATAACTGACTTACACTGATCAGGTTATGGTTTAACCCTTCAACATAAGCCACGTCGGTGATAGAGATTATACCGTTGGAAATCATACCATAACCTCTGGTGACTCCTCGATCTGACCCTCCAAAGATGACTTTGGGTCCATTCTCGACTGGAGTGTAATCACGCAGCAGGCTTCTTGTCCCGGTCATATGCCGGGAGCATCCACTGTCCAAATACCAGATTGGCGTTTTGGTGGCCTTTGGACATTCCTGCAAAACAAAATTAATTTGCCTTAGGAACCCAATCGAACTTGGGTCCTAGATTCCTGGTTAGCACACTCCCCCTCGGTCGGTTAACCCTACGAGTGGTCGGTCTCGCATTGTTAACATGGGGAGTCTCGTAGTTCCTTGGATTAAACCAACAATCCACGGCAAAGTGACCGACTTTGCCACAGCACCAACAGTCGAACCTGTTGTATCTCTTCCGAGGCTCCTGCCTTACCCTGGGAACAACGGGTACAGCTGGGGCCTTGGATCTGGAGGTGGAGGCCTCATGGTGATGGCAGTCACATGACTTTGTCACCTTTTGAATAACAGGCTTGACTTTTGGCGCCTGCTTTCCATTATGGCCGCTAGAGAACGGACCATAATTTCCTATGTGGATCTCCTCATAAGGTGCCTTGAAGGCACTCTCACCAAAGTTCCGGGGGAAGTTCCAACCGTCATACCGGCTCTTAGGCTTTGCAACCGAGGGCCGGAAATGATGCCCAAATGTTGACTCAAAGTCATGTTGGTTGCAAGGAAAGCCAGGCTTTCTGAACGCAACAGGACTAAGAGGAGCCTTCCCCTTTTCATCAGCAGAGGCCTTCTTGGCGGCCTTATTCTTCCTCTGGTTCTTGTTTCTCCGAGATGAAGAACCAGATGCCCCAACATGCCCCAAGCCAGCTCCTTTGGCCTGAGCAGAGAAGGTGTCAACGACTGGAAGCACTGTTTTTGGCATAGAGAAGCTCTGTACGATCTTCCTTTCTGCCGTAAGTAGTTCTTCCAATTTGTTGACTTCCTCCTGCTTGAGATCAAGGAGCTGCAAAGACTCTGAGTGCTTTGAAGTCAGGTCAAGGTGTTCCTGCCGGAGAGAAATCAAACTAGTGACCTCTTCCCTTAGGGATACACACTCACCATTAAGGAATTTTACTTCCTTCTTCTCAGCCCTCAGTCTCTTACGGCACTCGTCGAAGGTGTTGAGCAGAAGCTCATACTTCTCGAGGAGTTCAGCTTCGCGGGCCGAAGGGCCATCCTCAGGTTCATCATCCTGAGACTCAGGATCAGAGTCGAAGTCGGAAAGAGGGGTGTGAGCTTTTACCTTCCCAGTAAATGGGGGACATTCTCCTTCTGAGTCTGAGCGACCCACCAGCCCGAAGTAGGCTTCCTCATCATCACTGGAGTCTGAGGAATCAGACTCACTTAGTGTCTTTGGTCTTCTTGCGATGTAGCTCCGCTCCTTCTTATCTCTGGAGGATTTGAGCTCCTCTCCTTTCCCTTTATCTCTTTTGTTTTGATGGCAGTCGGCCACGACGTGACCTGGCTTATTGCATCCAAAGCAAATAATATCAGAAGAACGATGTTTGTTAGGTTTAGATGCATACCTGTCAGAAGAGTAGTTTTTCTTCTGATGTCTGGATGAGGAGCCGTCTCTCTTCCTTTGATTCCTCATCTTGAGGAATTTCTTGAACTCTCGAGTGATGAGGGAGAAATCCTCTTCCGACAGTTCTGAGCTGGAGGAGCATGGATCGGAGTCCTCCTCTTCTTCCTTATTTCTGGCACGGTACGACACCGCACCCTTCCCTTTTCTGGAGTGACTGGCTTTTAGGGCCACAGTCTTTTCTTTTGCAGCAGCCTTCTCTGCTTCTTCCTCTGCCTTCCTGGTGTTCAGCTGAAGTTCATAGGACATCAGCTTCCCGAACAGGATTTGTGGATCAGTTTCTGCTAGTCTGCCAAATTCTCTGATGGCGCAGATCTTTGTATCCCATTCCTTAGTAAGGGACCTAAGGAATTTGTCATTGAGTTCACCATTGGTGAACACTCTTCCATAGCCCTTGAGGGCGTTAACAATCTTCAGGAAGTTCTCGTATGTGACTCCGATCTCTTCCTTAGGCCCTTGCCGGAAGGCCTCATACTTCTGGTTCAGGAGGGATCTCCGATCATCCCTCACTTCATCCGTGCCCTCCATTAGGATGATCAGGCACTGCCAAATCTCCTGAGCTGTCCTGCAGTTGCTGAAGTTTTGCATCATAGAGTCGTCAACCGCGGTGACCAGGATGTTTCTTGCCTTCATGTCAAGGCCCACTAGGACCATCTCATCCTTGTCCATTTCAGAGAGTGTCTTTGGCACTTTCTTGGTGGGATCAATGGTGGAGGCCTTAGTGGGTACATAAGGTCCCTCCAGCACGATCATGAACAGTCGAGGGTCCACTGCTTCCATATAGAACCTGATCCTTTCCTTCCAGATAGGAAAGTTAAGTCTGTTGCACACTGGGATCTTGCCGGAGTACTTGAGCCCGTCCATAGTAGCTGTATGTCTCCTTGTTGACACTAGTGGCAGGATTCACCTCAAGGTGTTAGCCTTTTTGTTGAGGAACCTCCCTCTGATACCACTTGAAAGTCCACCTAGTGTCGGCTATGTGCACCTATGGGGGGGGGGGGGGATAGGTGACGTGTGGTTCTTTTGCGGAATTTACAGATGTACCTGCACAATAAAAACAACAAACACAGCACACAGAAAACACAGCAAATTTATAGTGGTTCCCCGACTTGGGTACATCCACTTTCCCCCTTCGACCTATCTCCCCAACAAGGGACGACTCGGTCACTTCACCAACGGGATTGAAATCCAATCCCTTCACTAACGGAAGGAGCCCTTCCACACGTGAGAGTCAACACTCCCACAAATCGGGTTGCACCCAACCCTTACAACACGGAACTAAAGTTCCTTTACAATGAAATAAAAGTAGAATGTACACGTGATACAAACTTCTCTTGGAGACACCGGTGTTCCTCTTTGTTCGACGACGTGTTCTTGAAGTCGATGAAGAGTCTACGACCTTGGTCTCTCTTGGAGAGGATTTCCCCGGAACCGGCGGCGGCACACGAGCGGCGGCTAGCTTCGGGATCGGCGGCTACGATGAAGAGCAGCTGCTGAACTAGGAGATCCAAACTTCGTTGCGAAGCAAGCTCGGTCTACCAACGGTCACACGAGGATCGGTCGTCTCGATCGATTTGGATGGGAAGTGTTTCCGATCAACAAATCGAGAGACAAAGGATCTCTGGATAGACTCGTGAGACTCAAGCCTTGCTAAGCTACTATCGCCGGAGATCGGGAAGAAGATCTATCGGTGGCGGCGACGGACTTGCGCGAGCGGCGACGGAGGCGGCGGAAGGATTTCGCGATTTTAGGGTTTCCGTGAGCTCGCGTATTTTTCTGTGTGGGTACTGTTCAAAATACCCATGTATTTATACTGTAGCTACCCCCAATAAGACCGTTTGTGGGACCCACAGAGGTAGCCCCCAAGTCCCGGTCCAAATATTAAACAGCGGCAGAATCCGGTTCAGGAAATTAGCTGAGACAGAATCCGGTTCAGGAAATTAACTGGGAAAACGCCAAGGAAAATTCGACGAGAATCGCAGACGATTCTCGTCGAATTACTTGTCGATTCTCAACGAATTCAACTTGTATTCATGGGCTGCATGACCATTGGTTCGGCGGGAATTACAAGCGATTCTCGCCGAATCTTGCTTGGCACCATATAGAGATGGCCAGAAGGAGTCGGCGAGAATCATTGATGATTCTCGTCGATTCGGCGAGAATCACCAAGTGATTCTCGCCGATTCGGCGAGAATCACTTGGTGATTCTCGTCGAATTTGCCTTGGATGATTTTTCGTCTTCCACCAAGGAGCTGCTCCTTGATCCTCCATGCTCCTTGTCTTCTCTTGCATATGAGCGGCCCTGTACTTGAAAGTAAGTGCACTCCAATAGAGAGAGTACACATAGGCCAACACACTGATCTGCTCAACGAGGGATTACGTCGTGCAGATCCGTGTATATTGACCTACTGCACCCTGACATTGGTGTGCACTTAGCGTGGAGAAACTGCAAGTACAACTTGAAAAAGTTTATCAAATACATAGTCTATTGACCTTAGCTTGTCCAGGGGCTTCTTCAAATCAGGTACATTGTGGATACAATACCCAACACAATCATCAAGAACATAGAGCTACCTCACAACTAGTAAAAAAAATCACATATCTGAGGGGATCGGATCACCCCAGGGAGAAGAACTAGGACTAATAAAGACACACTACAACAATTCATCTAACTGAGTTCACAACTCCTCCAATTCACGTGGAGCCATACGGTAAGGGTCCCTCGCAATCAGACGAGTACTAGGCTCAAGGTCTATAACAAACTCTACATCTCTCACATGTGGGAGTCCAGGAAGTATAGTAGGAAAAACATCCGAAAAATCTCACACCACATAAATATCCTCGATACACGACAAATCACGAGCAACTTCCAAAATAGAAACAAGATAAACAGTATAGCTAGACTCTAAAACTTTCAGGGCATGTACCATAGATATGATTGGGGAGTCCTGATTCGGAAAGCTAAACACGTTCATGGGTTGGCTATTATCCATCTTGAAATCTAAATTCTTAACTTTGCATTTAATGACATCATCATATCTGGATAACCAATCCATACCTAAGATAACATCAAAGTCTTCCAATTCTAGCACCTTCAGGTCAGCATACACTAGGAATCCACCTAAAAGAATAGGGCAATTCTGGATAACCTAATTCAACACCACCGAATCACCATATGGAAATTTAACATGAAGTAGATCACCAACTCAATCGATGGACAAACGATAATGTTCTACAAAATTCCCAGCCACGAAGAGTGTGTGGCACCCGAATCGAAAAGAACACGCGCCCAATGATTCCTTACCTTAAAGTCTCCTATAAAATTATACATATAACTAATATGGCGGAAATGGAATCCACATTTATAAGTTAACAACTAGATTAGAATATAACCTGAGTTCACCTGGGTGGAAGACTGAGCTTCTTCCTTGGTCATCATATTCAGTTTACCCTTTCGCCTCGTCCAGTTGTTACAGCTGCGGCAAAAGCAAAGCTTGAAGGGGAACCGGTTGTATCGTGGGATGAGAATGCAAGTACCTAGACTTCAAATGGCCCTTATGCCCACATTGGAAGAAAGTCTTGTCTTTTGACCAACAGTGGACAATATCATGCCCCTTCTGCTTACACAAAGTATATGTCAGATCTCCCTTGGGTGTGCTCTGAATCGCAAGCACCTGATGCTACTTCTGAGTACCCAACCTCCTGAAACATTTTTCGAAAGGGTGGTCTGGACCACCACAAAAGCTACACGCCTCTTTTCTCCATTTCTTTAGAGCAGGGCAAGATGCCCAAGGGATTCAACTATCCTTTGTCTTTCTCTTTTTCTTCCTCAGCAACATGTCACGGTTCTTAGCATTATCAATAGCCTCGACCTTCAAAGTAGTTTCCATTACTTACGCATAATTATCAGATCGGAAAGCGCTGGCTAACTGTTGTATGTCACTACGAAGACCACCCAAAAAATGGTTAACTCTGCCCTCTTCAGTGTCTACTAACTCCAGAGCAAAGCTACTCAACTTACTGAACTCAATATCATATTCACGAACTGTGAATTGCCTATACTTCAAATGCAGAAAATTTTTCATTAGCTTGTCTTGCTTGACCAACAACAAGAACTTTTTCAATAGCATCCCCTTGAACCTTTCCCACAAGCACTCATCTATGAGGCCTTCTTTTTCCCTGATCCAACAGCCTTTAGCAAGACCCTTCAATTGATATGCAATGACCATAACCTTTTGTTCAGCAAAAATTTCTGAGTAGGAAAACATCTACTCGATAGCTACGATCCAGTAATCTAACACCACAAAATCTACCCCCATCATAGTACGGGGGTCCTAAACACTAGAAATGCGAGATGAAATTCATCTCAGACTGCAACAGAATAGGAGGCACTTGGGGAGTAGGAGGGACAGGAACAACCAGACTAACTGCAGGGTCCTTCACCACAGGCTACTGCCCTAAAGTGGCAGTCAACAACACCTACATTCGTGCTTGCATCGCAACCATCTGCCTCAATAGAGTCTCATTTCTCTGACGTAGCTCCTCGATCATTGCCTCACTATGCATACCCAAAGACTCAACCTCAAACTGGGGAGCCAACCTCTGCATATGATGCTTCAGAGCCATCTTCTATGAATATAAATGGTCATCTCATCAAAACTTAGCTCAATGCTAGAATTACCCAACTTGATCAAACTGGACATGTGTATACACTTGCTTTTGATACAACATTGCTCTTTGATTTTCTATGAATGTTGTTATGCTTACTTAGGATGATATACCATCATCCCTCTACTCTTGTGCATATAATATGAATGCATTAATGCTTAAATCTTTATTTCAAATCATATGTGTATGAGTGTCATCATGTAAATCTTAACTTAGCATGTGTGCTTATGTTATGTTATGTTGTGCATGTTGTGATATGGATTCTAAAAAAAATACCTTAATGCATGTCATGAGTGACGTACAGATGAAATATTATGCATCTCATACTACATAATTTCACATGTAATATAAAAATAAAATCTAATGAACATCCATGTGATAATGTTAAATCGCCCATTTCAATTTAACAGTCACATGTTGTTATGCCTATGAAAATCCATATACAAACACATATTATGCATCCTATACTACATAATATGCCCCCATGTACTTCTATCATGCTTATGAGTGGTGTTTATGCTTCAGCCAAGACATACTAATGACACATTGGTGTGTGTATACAAAGAAGTAAGATTCTAAAAATGAAAGGCCGTTCGGCTAACCCATCTAACGAACCAAACCAACCTGTCTCTGATACTAACTGTCACAACCTGTATTTTCTCAAAATATAAATATATTATTAGAGTGAGAAAATACATGTCATGATGTCATGCCGTGCATGGGACAACTACAGGCGCTCAGGCAGCTACATCTCTTCATTTATTTTTTTTATAAAAGAGACATATATTTTATGTTGAAGAGCATGATTTGAGTTTAAACTTCAAAGACCGTGTCCCTCGATTTTGTAGATCAACTCGTCCACAAGTAGAAAAGTATATATATATATATACACTGCGAAAAAGAGAGTATAAAGTTTAATTCATTTTATCCAAAATGAGCAAAAAGACCCAACAATGATCTAATGATATGCAAGTTTCTAAATTTAGTATAAGTAGAAAAAGAAATTTTAAGATTTCAAAATAGAGTGACATTTGGTTGAAACTGATGCTATGACTATGAGCAAAGGTGCAGATTTTTATTATATATAAAATAACTAATATGCAACCTAAGACAAAACCTTCCTAGAGAGCAATGCATCAACAACAGACAGTAGTAGTTGTAGAAATAATAACAAATAAACAGTCTACACAGAAAGAAACTACATTGTGGGCTCTAACAATCTGACACAAACTGACATAACAAAAGAACTTGTCATAAATGTAAAAGAAAATATATATTACTTTATTTTTCATATGAATAACAACCGACATATATATATTCCACATTTCTCCCACTAGAGTTGATCACTCAGATATCAAATACACATTGATCTACTATGACAATCATGCTTTCTCTATGAAAGAGACTTCGTTAGTGGATCTGTAATATTTTCCTCAACAAGTACTCTATATATGCTCAAATCTCCTTGATCAACAATCTCTCGAATAAGATGGAACAACTGAAGCATGTGCTTAGAACACTAATGATATCTAGGTTCCATAGCCCAAGCAATAACACCATTATTGTTATAGTAAAGAATTATGGGATCAACAATGCTTGGAACTACATCAAGCTCGCCAATGAATTTTCTAATCTATAAAGCCTCTTTCACCGCATTTGCAGCTACAATATACTCGGCCTCAATTATAGAATCAGCAACCGTCTTCTGCTTGGAAATCTTCCACCTTACATCTCCTCCATTTAGGAAATAAACAAACCGTGATTGAGACTTTGAATCATCTCTATTAGTCTGAAAGCTAGCATCTGTATAACCCTTTCTAACGAGCTCTTCCTCTCCACCAAACACCAAGAATACATCCTTAGTCCTTCTCAAGTACTTCAGGATATTCTTGACTGTTGTCTAGTGATATTCACTAAGGATCAGACTGATATCTACTTGTCATGCTCAAAATATATAAGACATTGGGTCGAGTACTTAATATTGCATACATGATTGATCCAATTGTCGGAGCATATGCAATAAACTTCATGCGGCCCTTATCTTCCAAAGATTTAGGACATTGGCCCTTTGAGAGACTCACACAATGATACATGGGTAAGAATCCCTTCTTGGACTCAAGTATGTTGAACTGTTTCAACACCTTCTCGATGTATGTACTTTGGGTCAAACCCAGAAAATTCTTCGAGCTATCTCTATAGATCTTAATACCAAGTATATAAGTTGCTTCACCCAAGTATTTCATAGAAATACAGTCCCTTAAGTTATTCTTAACAGCTTGTAGGGTCGGAATGTCATTCCCGATCAGCAGTATGTCATCTACATACAGTAACGGGAAAATAACAATGCTCCCGCTAATCCTCTAATAAACACAAGTTCATCTTCATTCTTGATGAAACCAAACTCTTTGATTTTCTTATCAAAATGCAGATTTCAACATTGGGAAGTTTGTTTTAAACCATAAATAGATCTCTACAGCTTGCATATTTTAGTAGCTTCATTTGGAGATAGAAAACCGTCGGATATGTCATATATACTTCCTCAAGGATGTTTCAATTAAGGAAAGTCATTTTGACAAATATTTATAGATCTCGTAGTCATAATACGCAGTAATAACTAGCAGAATTCTGATAGACTTTACGATAGTAATAAGGGAAAAGGTTTCATCATAGTCAACATCATGAACTTACCTGAAATATTTAGACACTAGTCGCCCTATGAATATCTATACATTCCCATCCATATCAGTCTTCTTCTTGAAGACCCACTTGCACCTTATTGGTCATACCCCTTCAAGTGGTTCTACCAAGGTCCAAACTTGGTTTGCATACATGGAGTCCATTTTAGATTTCACAGTCTCAAGCCACTTCTCGGAGTCGGGTCCACTCATAACATCTTAGTAGGTTGTAGGCTCATCATCATGATCCATAAGCAACACATAACCTATTTGAGACATGAGAAATCCATATCTCTCAAGCTCAATTCTTGGTCTACTAGATCTACATAGGACTTGTGTTTATTGAGTAGGATCTCTAGCTTCAATAACTTGTCGTCCTTACACAGGATCCATTTCTGATGCATTTATATTTTGTGGTTCTCGAACTTCTTGAAGTTATACAATTGCAGTCTTTCCTGATAAGAACTATTTCTCCAAAAAGATATCGGTACACACGACAAACATTTTTCACTCTATTGGTAGGTAGAAATAGTACCCTTTGATTTCCTTAGGATACCCCACAAGATAACACATATCTGACTTGGGTTCCAGCTTGTCAGGAATTTGTCGTCGCAATATGTCTCACAACCCCCAATCTTAATGAAATAAATACTAGGATGCTTCTCAGTCCACATCTCATATGATGTTTTTAGAACTGTTTTTGTTGGAACACAATTTAAAGTGAAACCAACAGTCTCTAGAGCAAATCTCCAAAAGGAAATGGGCAAATATGCATGACTCATCATGGACTATACCATGTCTGACAAAGTACGATTCCTCCGCTTATACACCATTATATTATGGTGTTCCAGGTGTAGTGAGTTGTGATACAATACCACACTCTTTCAGATGATCACAAAACTCATGACTCAGATATTCGCCACCTCGATCAGATCAGAGTGCTTTTATCCTCTTTCTCAATTAGTTCTCTACTTCATTCTTAAACTTTCTGAACTTTTCAAAAGTTTCGGATTTGTTCTTTATAAGAAACACATATATGTATCTACTGAAATCATCAGTAAGTAAAACACAATCGAAGAACCCACCTCTAGCCATATAACTTATGGGTCTATATACATCGCTATGTATAACACTTAAAAGTTCATTAACCCTCTCAGTATGACTAGTGAAAGGGGCTTTAGTTATTTTGCCTAATAAATATGATTAACATTTATCAAATGATTCATAATCAAATGAGTACAACAGTCCATCTTTATGGAACTTGGATATGCGCTTCTTTTTATATGGAACAAACGACAATGTAAAATGTATGCAGGATTCGAGTCATTATTTTTTAGTCTCTTAGTATTCTCTACATTATAGATCAGATGGTCCAAGTTCAAAATATATAAACCATTAAATTGTTGTACTACACCATAACAAACATCATTCATAAATATAGAACAACCATTATTCTTAATAATGAAAGAAAATCCTTTGATGTCAAGACATGAAATAGATATAATGTTTCTAGTTATGGATGGAACAAAATAACTCTTTATATGCATCATCTTATGTCACATGCCAACCATATGCCTCTAGGCACTAAACCTTTGAGGTCACCTAGTTATGTTGGACCTAATGTCACAATTATCCACTCGCACTCTTACCAAGATAGATTAATGCATCTTGCTTTGTCAAGCCCACACTTCATCGATCGTGTACAACCCCGTATCCAGCGAGTGGGGTCGCCAGGAACCAGACCGACCGGTTCAGATCACCCAAGTCCCAGGCGAGCTCGGAAGAGAAATTTGAGCCCGAGGTCGGCATTCGTCGACCCCGAGCTCAGCATTCGTCAACCCCGAGCTCGGCATTCGCCGAGCCAAGTCCAGGTTTCGTCGAGCTGCGCTCGACTAATGGAGGCCGATCGAAGGTCGAGCTCTGTATCCTAGCTCGCACTCGCCCTAAGGAGCTCGGCAGACAGCAGGCAAGCCAGATCTTTAGGGGTGGCCGAGATCCTCAGCTCGCCTTGGTACATAAGGTATTTTTTAATATTTTGCCCCCGCTGGCCTGCCCATAGCCTTTCAGAACAGCGGAGTTACGCTATTGGCAGGCCAATCTGGACTGCACATAGCCGTTCACAACAGCAGAGGTTGGCTATTTGCAGGCCATTTTCAGAAATCTATAAATATGACCCAAGGGATACCTCAAATGGCATGATTCTGGTGCCCTCTTGCTCCATCTCTTAAGCGCTTTCTGAGGATACCTTAGCTCGGCCTTTGGCTAAGGAGGGGAAGCGCTCTAAGATCTTCTAGGTGTGTGGTGGGTCCTCCCGCTGAGGCCTTGGGTCAGTTCTTCCTTATTTCCTTTGTTGTTTTGCCTGTAGGAGCGAAGTAGGTGCGCAATCACCCCTTCCACAAGGGTGAACTCCATAAGAGACTGATTTTTGGTTTCAACATTTTAGTGCGGTGAGCGTGGAGTATGGTCAGTACAAAAAACCTTCAGTAAGCTCATTGACAGGAGGACAAGGATATGACAGGTCGGACTCGCCACCCCCACCACCTCTGGCCACAGTGGGGATGTTCGAAGATTTCACAAATGAGGTGGTAGGCCTCGTCAAGTTCGAACTCAGTGCGCGGGCCGAGTGCTCGACTCCAGCTGCCCAGATCGCAGCCGCTCCCTCTCTAGTCGAGGACGCCCCATGCAGGCGAGATGGGAAGGAAGTGGTCGAGGAAGGCCGGGGGTGTGAGCTCCCCGGGCACGTGCACTTCCCCGACTCGGCAAGCGGAGGCCGGATCGGCGAGCTGGGCCCGCGGGATGCTCCGACTCGCCCGGCAGGGGGAGGTAGCCCCTTCAGCGAGCTGGTCTCTTCCGCCCCAATTCCAGAGGGGTTCAGAGAACCCGAGATGTCTACTACACTGGGAAGGGGAACCGGTCCAACACGTCCAGTGGTTTGAGGACGTGGTCTCAATCTGACAGATGTTGGATGGGTTCAAGCGCCGGCTCTTTGCCATCACCCTTAACGAGAAGGCGAGGGAGTGGTTTCACCAACTACCGGCCAGCTCCATCTACTGCTTCGAGGACCTACGCCCGGGGTTCATGTTGAGGTTCACTACCTCGAAGAGGAGGAAGAAGGAGTCGAAGTCCCTGTTCCACATCAAGCAGGGAGTGATTGAGATGCTGGGGAGCTACGTTGACCGGTTCTAGGAGGAGGTCTCCCAGGTCCAAAAGATGCCATGCCATAGCTTAATGATGGTCTTCACCCTGGGACTGCAGCAGGGTTTCTTCATGATGGAGCTGAAGAGAGTACCCCCCTCTCCTACGAGGAGCTGATGGAGAGGGCGGCGAGTGAAGTCGACGGGGAGGCGACGAATCTGGAGTTCTCCCGGAAGCTGGCCAGGTCGGCCACGGAGGAAAATAAGGAGCCACGAGGCGAAAGGGGGCAGGAGGACAGGAGAGCCGAGCCCCGGTAGAGGGAGCACAGGCAGCTCCAGGGGCAGCAGCAGCCCAGGTGGGGGCATCAGGAGCCAGACCATCGGTTGCGTTGGAGGCTTGAGTGGCAAGAGCAGGGGCCACAGAGAGGGTACCAAGGAAGGGACAGCAATCAAGGGGGGCAGGATCAATTCCACCCCCCGGGTTGGAGGCAGGAGCAAAGGACTCCACTCCCCGATCAAGAACAGGCTATGACCATAGCCATAGGGGAGAGGAGGAGAGTAGCAAGGAGGAGGAGGGGAGAAGTTAGGGTGGAGTTGCCCTACTGCGACTTCCGTCTGGAGGAAGGACAAGCCACATCCACGTGCCCGGAGTTCCTCGAGATGAGGGGAAATAGGGAGCAGCAGCAGCAGCAGGGTTGCTAGGAGGTGAGGATTGAGGAGGTCATACTCGGGTGGAGGATGATCGTTGTGAAGACCGGGTGGACGTCGGGACCCGAGGAGGGATCGAGGTGATCCATGGGGGTGGGGGTTGAGTCTTCTTGGAGGGCAAGCCTCCACACCATGTATCGCCGGAGCGTTGGCTCCACATCCCAGACCCCACCCCCAGAAGAGAGGATTACCTTCTCGAGGAGCGATATGCCGGATCATGATGATCCATTTTACGATGCGCTAGTCATCTAGACGGCCATAGAAACTTTTACCGTCTCCCGAATCCTCATCGACAATGGAAGCTCCGTCAACATCATCTTTAAGAAGGCGTTTGACGCAATAAAGGTGGAGGCGAAGAGGGTGTTGTCCTCGGATGGGCCCTTGTTTGGATTTTCGGGGGAGAGTAAGGAGGTAGAAGGAGGAGTGGGGATCCATGTCACCCTGGGGGGGGGGGGCAGTCCCGTAACTGCAGGTTTGTCATTGTGGATGCCCCCGACATCTATAGCGCCATCTTCAGGAGGCCCCTCATCAGCACCTTCCGCTGCCTCCCCTCATCAGTACATCAATGCTTAAAGTTCAATGCCGAGGGGATCCAGGTCCGGGTCTGGGGTGACCCCAAAGTAGCAAGGGAGTACTAACTCACCATCGTGAACTCCATCTCTTGGCAGGAGGGAGCCAAGGAGATGGATCAAAGGATGGAGGAGGCAGAGCAGGAAGCTGGCAAGGAGGAGCTTGAGGCAGAGAACTGCACCGAGGTAGAGGCGGCGGGAGGAGATCAGAAGGAGTCGGCCGAGGCAATGTCCGTGGAGGAAGAGGTGGAGGCAGAGGTCCTCGTCCCAGAGGAGAGGGATGTTGGAGAATGGGGGGAGCAGTCCAAGTTGGAGGCTACGGAAGATGTGGTGGACCTGGAGGTTCTCACCCTTAGAGGCAGGGTGGAGAAGGTCCGCATCAGCGGAGGGCTAACCTCGGAGGATCAATGAAGTATGCTGGCATGCATCCAGAAGAACGTGGACATCTTCGCATGGAGCGCCACAGAGATGCCGGTGGTTGACGCAGATGTGGATTGCCACCGCCTTAACTTGGACCCGGGAGCACGCCCCGTCCAACAAAAGAAGAGATCCATCACGGATAAGCTGGCCGAGCCCATCAGATAAGAGGTGGCAAAGCTTCTCAAGGCTGGCTTCGTGTCCGAAATCCAATACCCCGGCTGGGTCTCCAATGTAGTCATGGATAAAAAGGGAGATAGTCGGTGACATATGTGTGTCGATTTTTTGCTTGCTTAATAAATCTTGTCCTAAGGATTGTTATCCCTTACCTCAGATCGACGCGCTGGTTGATTCAGCCGGCGGATTTTCTGTAATGAGCTTTTTGGATGCGTTTTCAGGTTACCACCAAATCAGGATGCACCCCCCAGACGTCAAGGACGTCTCGTTCATCACGGGTGATGGGTGCTACTTTTATAAAATGATGCCCTTTGGGCTGAAGAATGCAGGGGCGACTTATCAAAAAATGATGGACAAGGTCTTCTGGGAATAGAAGGGGAGGAACCTGGAGGTGTACATAGATAATCTCATGATCAAGAGTCAAGATGTGAACTCTCACCTCCAGGACCTAGAGGAGACCTTTGCCACCCTACGCAAGTACAAGATGCAATTGAACCCCCTGAAGTGCGTCTTCGAGGGCAGTAGGGGGAAGTTCTTGGGGCACCTCCTCACCCCCACGGGGGTCGAACCAAATTCTGATAAGGTCAAGGCTATCGTAGAGCTGGGGTCATCGCGGAATACTAAGGAGGTACAACGGTTGACATGGAATCTAGCAAGGTTAAGCAGGTTCCTCTCCCGGGCTGGGGAGAAGTGCTCCCCCTTCTACAAAACACTAATGGGGGGCCAAAAATTTGAGTGGACTAAGTAGTGCGAGGATGCATTCCAGGCCCTCAAGTTGCAGCTAACGAGGGCTCCGTTGCTTCAAGGTCCAAAGGATGGGGAGGACCTATTTTTGTATCTCGGGGTTGGGGTGGAGGCCTTGAGCTCTGTCTTAGTTCTTGAAGAGGGGAAGAAGCAACTCCCCATATACTACGTGAGCCGGGTCTTGAGTAAGGCCGAGCTCCGGTATCCAATTTTGGAGAAGCTAGCCTTTGCCCTGATCATCTCGGACTGGAGGCTGCGGCCCTATTTCCAGGCACACTCCATCCTAGTAGTGGCAGACATCCCCTCCACAACATCTTTGAGGGGGTGGAGCATTCTAGCAGACTGGCCAAGTGGTCGGTGGAGTTGAGCGAGTTCGACATCTCCTTCGTCCCCCGCCTCTCGATCAAGGCTCAAGCGATGGCTGACTTTTTGTCCGATTATGTGATCGAGGTGGCAGAGGAAGAGCTCACCCGTTTGACTCCATGGGAGGTGAAGGTAGATGGTGCCTTGGGGAGGCATTCCCTGGGGGTGGGGGTGATCTTATAGAGCCCCCAGGGAACTAGAATTGAGGAAATGGTGGTGGTGCACTTCCCCATCACTAAAAATCAGAAAGAGTATTAGGCCGTGATAGCAGGGCTGCGCCTGGTCAGGGAACTGGTGGTATTGGACGTGGAGGTCCTCACCGACTCCATGGTGGTAGCTTCCCAGATCAACGGGGAGTTTGAGGCAAGATAGCCTACCCTATGATTTTACTTAGCCAAAGTAAAGGGGGTCATTGGCACGTTTGAAACCTTCTCCATCAGACACGTGCCCCGGGAGGAAAATGAACAAGTCAATCAACTAGCGAAACATGGTCCCCGGGTGCGGTGGACTATCACCGACCTATTCTGCCCTTCCATAGTAGAGGGAGAGCTCATGGAGATAGATCAGCGGTCGTCGTGGATGGACTCAGTCATAATTTTCCTTTCTACGGGAGTGTATCTGGAGGAGGCGCACAAGAAGAAGCTCAGGCACAAATTGACGTACTACCTCCTCCGTGACGGGCAGTTGTACAGGAAGACTCTCTCGGGGATGCTGGCTCGTTGTGTGGCCGAGAGGGAAGTACAAAGAATCTTGGAAGAAGTCCACTCCGGGGAGTGTGGGATTCACTCCGGGAGTCGGACCGTGGAAGGAAGGATCGTTAGACAAGGGTATTTCTGGCCCACGCTGGGCCGCGATGCGATAGAGGTCGCAAGAATATGTCACAAGTGCCAGCTATTTGCCACATCCAGCTACAGCCTACTCAGCGACTCAAGAGTATCACAGCCCCTTGGCCCTTTACCATTTGGGGAATGGATTTGGTTGGACAATTCCCCCAGGCCAGTGGGCAAAGGAGGTTCAGGTTGGCGAGGATTGATTATTTCTCTATGTGGTTGGAGGTGAAGGCACTGGCCAAGGTAACCCCCCAGGTCATCAAAAACTTTGTTTGGGGGGAGATCATCTACCGCCATGAGCTGCCCCAAGCCATTGCCACAGATAACAGGCCCTAGTTAGCCGGCGCGGAGTTCACTAGTTCCTACGAGCAGATTGGGATTGACTTCAGGTTTGCCTCGGTCCACCACCACAGTAGCAACGGGTAGCTGGAGGCTGTCAATAAGATCATCTTAAATCTCTTGAAGAAGAAAGTACAAAATCTGAAAGGAAGCTGGGTGGAGCAGCTTCCCGCAGTTCTCTGGGCCCTGAGTACGACCCCCAACACATCAACAGGGGAGACTCCTTTCAAGATCTCCCTTAGGTGTGAGGTAGTACTTCCCGTGGAATTTGAAGTTCAAGCGCCTGGAGTCATCGCAGCCGGGCAAGGCCGGGAAGAATGGCAGGCCGAGAACAAGGAAGGGCTGCGGCTCTCCCTAGATATGGTGGAGGAGCTGCGTGACCTCTCCGCCATTCGACAAGAAGAGGTGAAGAAGAGGATCTCCAAGTACTTTGACAAGCACGTCAGAGTCAAACAGTTTGCAGAGGGAGACTTATTGCTGAAGAAGGTGGATGCAGCGGGGAGGTCGGCAACCGTAGGGAAACTCAACCCCAGCAGGGAAGGTCCGTTCATTGTAAAAGAGGCATTGAGATCAGGAGTGTATCGACTCCGAAATGTGGAGGGCGAGACCCTACTGAAAGTCCACCTAGTGTCAGCTATGTGCACCTATGGGGGGGGGGGAATAGGTGACGTGTGGTTCTTTTGCGGAATTTACGGATGTACCTGCACAATAAAAACAACAAGCACAACACACAGAATACACAGCAAATTTATAGTGGTTCCCCGACTTGGGTACATCCACTTTCCCCCTTCGACCTATCTCCCCAACAAGGGACGACTCGGTCACTTCTCCAACGGGATTGAAATCCAATCCCTTCACTAACGGAAGGAGCCCTTCCACACGTGAGAGTCAACACTCCCACACTACGGGCTGCACCCAACCCTTACAACACGGAACAAAAGTTCCCTTACAACAAAATTATATATAGAATGTAAACGTGATACAAACTTCTTTTGGAGACTACGGTGTTCCTCTTTGTTCGACGACGTGTTCTTGAAGTCGATGAAGAGTCTACGACCTTGGTCTCACTTGGAGAGGATCTCCCCGGAACCGGCGGCGGCACACGAGCGGCGGCTAGCTTCGGGATCGGCGGCTACGATGAAGAGCGGCTGCTGAACTTGGAGATCCAAATTTCGTAGCGAAGCAAACTAGGTCGACCAACGGTCACTCTAGAATCGGTCGTCTCGATCGATTCGGACGGAGGAGTTTTTCCTGGTCAACAAATCGAGAGACAAGAGATCTCTGGATAGACACGTGAGACTCAAGCTTTGCTAAGCTTCTGTCGCCGGAGATCACGAAGAAGAACGATCAGCGGCGGCGACGTACTTGCCCGAGCGCGACGGCGGCGGCGGAGAGGAGTCGCGGATCTAGGGTTTGGTTGCGGCTCGGTTTCTGTTCCTTTTTCTCCGTGCTTTACTGTTCAAAATACCCATGTATTTATACCCTGTAGATACAACAAATTTGACCGTTGTGGGACCCACAAAATAAATTCCCAAATTCCGGTTCAAATTAGTCCAGAAGCAGAATCCGGTCCAGCAGCAACCTGAGAAAACGCCAAGTGAAAATCGGCGAGAATCGCAGACGATTCTCGACGAATCGGCGAGAATCACCAAGTGATTCTCGACGATTCGTCGAGAATCGTTTGTGATTCTCGTCGAATCACTTATTGATTCTCAACGAATTTTACTTTGTGTTCATGGGCTGCTTGGCCACTGGTTCGGCGGGTATTACAAGTGATTCTCGCCGAATCTTACTTGGCACCATTTTGAGATGGCCAGAAGGAGTCGGCGAGAATCACTGATGATTCTCGTCGATTCGGAGAGAATCACTAGTGATTCTCGCCGAATCGGCGAGAATCACTTGGTGATTCTCGCCGAATCGGCGAGAATCACTTGGTGATTCTCGTCGAATTTGTCTTGGACGAATTTTCGTCTTCCACCTAGGAGCTGCTCCTTGATCCTCCATGCTCCTTGTCTCTTCTTGCATATGAACGGCCCTGTACTTGAAAGTAAGTGCACTCCAATAGAGAGAGTACACATAGGCCAACACACTGATCTGCTCAACGAGGGATTACGTCGTGCAGACCCGTGTATATTGACTTACTGCACCCTGACATTGGTGTGCACTTAGTGTGGAGGAACTGCAAGTACAACTTAAGATGTTTCGTCAAATACATTGTGAATTCATCTTAGCTTGACAGGTGGATTCCTCAAATCTAGGTAATCGTGGATACAATACCCAACAATCTCCCCCTATTTGACGAAGCCAAAACCCTACTAGCTAAGATGAATAACACCTATCAAATAATAACATAGCATTCAAAAATTAAACATGCAACACAAGAGAATATATGCAATCAGAACAAGACTTGAGTCATTCACACATTCAAATATATATATACCAAGAGAAATATATTCACATATAATCCAGAATCGTTCATACGACAGTAATAATCATTAAATGTTCTTAAGACACAATGACCAGCTATAAAATGATGACTATTTGTCCTTAGCTACGTCACCCTTAAGAGTTTGAGCCAAGTACTTTTTGCTTTGCCTTTCCATGTATTCCTTGGGCTTCGGGTAGTACCTAGGAGGAGCAACTTTGTCTGGATCCTTGTTGTTTCTGAAAAAGATGTTGCGTTTCGCTTCAAATGCTTTGTGCGTTTCCCATTCATACTGGCTATATGCTTCATTTCGATTGATCTCTCCTCTTTCTTGCAGCCGGAAGGTGTCTAAGATGATGTTCCTTGAAACTGGACTCCACCTTTCGTTTCGTACATCCTCCTCACTCATTCTGATTCGCTTCTCAGCTGGAGTCTCCTTGGAGGTCCCTTCCTGAACTTTTCTCTTTCCCCTGGCTTTTGCTAAGGCCTCTTGGTCAAACATGCTCCTCAATTTAGCTTTGGAGAGAGCCCTAGCATCAGCTTCATGTGTGGGAATATCTGCAGCAACACTTGCACTAACATCCTCAGCAACACTTACTTCCTCAGCAGCCTTAGATGTCTCAGGGACATGAATACCGGCAGGGTTGTCAGGTAGGACGACGCCTAACGTACCTAGCGCCTGTTGGAGCATCCACCAGCAGCTCTCATAGACGTATTTGCTTGATTGTGCGAAGTTTGCATCCATGCTTCCTTGGAGCTCGGCCAGCTTAGCAATATACTCTTTCTCCCCCTTTTTGGCTTCGTCAGCTATGCAGTTGGCATATGAGTGCAGGGAGTCATCAATATGCTTCGTTGTCTTGGTGAATTCATTATCCAAGGTCTGCTGATTTGCGTTTAGAGTGACCATATTACCATCAAACTTCTGAATGTTGTTGGCGACAACATGAGCGTTCTGATTGACGACGGCAAGAGTATCTGTATTCTTTTTCAAACCGGCCATTAGGAGTGTGACAGCTGTGCCAGCCGCGGTGTACTTCTCCTCAAATTTCTTCTCCATCATGTCCAGCTTATGGTTGATTTCCACCATATTTTTGAGCATCAGATTTTCAGAAGTCTTAATCCTTTTCAGCAGAGTTTTCTGGGCTATATCAAAAGAGTCTTTAAGCTCATTTACGATGCCCTGAATGACATTGATAGTGTGAGTGGCCAGCTCATCTCGTAACGGGATGGTCGGAGGCACTTGTGGGCCTTGCATTTCTGCAGACGCATCTGTGGAGCTGGATACCATCACAGTCTCTATAGGAGGAGTGTGGGCGGCCTCTGTAGATTTATTTAACTCCCCCTCCACTGGTGCAGACTTATCAGAAGGAGGTTCAACAGTATCTGGAGTCTCAAGTACTTCATGTCCCTCATTTTCATCGTCCTCTCCGTCCTCATTCAAGAATTCATCTATGTCAGCAGCTTCTTCCAATTCCCGATCATCAGTTTCCAGTGCTGCAGCTTCGGTTCCTTGACTATTTCTGTTCAGGATCTCCTCATCCTCCAGCTCAGGTTCACTTACTTCAGGAATTTCGGCTACCGCATCCTTGGCCACCTGGGCGATTTCAGATATTATATCCATATGAGTGGGTTGAGTCTCCCCCTCGATTCCTGCAGTCACAGTATCAGGAATTTCACCGAGGGAGACTGCGGGAGATACTTCCTCGTGCTCTTCCACAGCAGGCTGCCCGATGCGCCGCTCCCATCGATCAAACACAGTAGCATCCATCTTTTTCAAGTAGTGGAGAGGAACTCCTCTGCTCATGTCGAACTTGTCTCCGTTGAGCTGGTTGAGATATAGACTGATGATGCGGCCGAAACTTGGAGTGCCCAGAGTGTCCTTGATCTTTTGGAACAGCAACTCCCCCCAGTTGAACCTCTTGCGGCAGACCACAGCTATGAGAATTTTGAACATATCTCCGGAGATATGATCATGGGAGCCTGGCTTACAGATGAGCACTTTTCCAATGACGTCAGATAGGAGCTTCCCTTCTTCATTCATCTCTTTTCTCTTTACTGATCGAGTGCCTCTTGGAAGACCGCAGAACAAGAGAGTTCTGGCTTTGTCCTCGTCCTCTAGATAGTCCTCCTGCTCCGAACTTGAAAGCTGCAGGTAGCGAGTTAGCTTATCGGCAGACATCTTTACTTTTGTCCCAGCCACCTTGCTCTTGATGATGGAGTCTCTATCTCGGAGTCTTGCGGTAGAGAAGAACTCCAGCACCTCTTTATCCAGGACTTTGCAAGGGTGCTCCAATACGAAGGTTAGCCCAGCCTCTTCTAGCATTAGAATGATATTCCGGAACTCGTCCGAGGCATGAGAAAATCCAGTGCGAACCAGCTCGCAGCCAGAAATCAAACCTGCAGTCGTCCTTGGAGCCATGGAAGATCTAGAGAGAAGCCCTACTGAAAATGTTAATGAACTTTCAAAAAGAAAACCTCATTTGTGGATGCTTCGGGCGAGGGGATACCTAGAGGTGAAGTCGGTGAGGTGGTTTGAGCAGAGCAAAATCGAGACTTGGGGAGATCGACGGTGCGGGCTTCGGCGGGAGTCGTCGGGAGCCTTTCGAAGAGAACGTCGCGAGACCCTAGCGGGAGCTTAGGAGGAGACCTCACGAGCTGCTGCGAGTCGGCGGAAGAATTCCTGCGGGTTGCGGAGAATTCTTGCGGGAGAAATCTTGTGGGTGTCGGGGTACTTGCTGCAGCGTGAGGCAGGTGTCGTGAGGAAGGCGAAGGGTTTTGCGGGATTTAAACGATTCGGCGAGATTTGTCAAGAATGCGAAGGGTCTTCCGGTATTTGACTGATTCGGCTTTGTCAAATTCGGCGGGATTCAGGAGATTTGGTTAATTCGGCTTCTGATACTATTTATCTGATTCGAAATTGAGGGGTCTCTTGACTAGGGATTTTCACATTTGAGAAGCTTGCAATATTTTAGAAATTTTCCGATGTCAAAAAAATGATAAATACACGTATATTCTAAAGTCAATCTATTTGAAGTTTACTGAGGTTTTTCAAAAGTCTTCTTAATGTCAATTGTGTGTTGTCGAGATTTACAACTACATGTCTTCGTTAACCCTTTATTGAGGTGTAAAGGTTTGCATGCATCGAGTTAACCAATCCTTAGACGTGCATACATACACTAATATACAAAGAAGGATCTGTATATGATGATATATATAAGTATATATATTTTGAATGAGGATCCATCATGACACAAGTCCTTGAACTGATCAAAATTACCTGGGATTTTGAGAGTTATTGGCTTAGTCCCACAGGTAGAACACATCAGAAGCTCAATGTGAGTATGCTCAAACAGGTAGCACATCTGTTATTGCAGATGCTTGTTCCACGTTAGCCTTGAGCCACCTACTGTCCAGTCCCCATCGAATTCACGGGGACCTGGACTGCCCTGCAAGACAGAATTACTTTACCTTAGGAACCCAAATCATATTGGGTCCTAGGTTTCTATTAGCATAAGCACGCAACTGCCTTCCTTCAGAAAGCCTGTCTGTAAGACTGCCTCTGTCCCTATAATGTGGATAAGCCCTTGCTGTGGGCACAGAGAGGTTGTGCCAACAGTCAATGGCAAAGTGTCCCACTTTGCCGCAGCACCAACAAGGGTGAATGTTGTATCGCCATTTTCGACCTGATCTAGTGACTGATGTAGTCACGGTCCTAGGTCTAAAATGGATAGGGCATGTTCTTGTCGCACAAATTCCTCTTCCATCGAGGCATGAGGAAGGGTGGAACGAATGCATGATGTGAGTGTTATGAGGCCGAGAAGGTGGTGCCATTCTTTCAGGCATCTTCCTTACTGAGGCTCCACGAAGCCTGACATCATGACTTCTATTCTCCCTATCCCGTGTCCTCGAATGGAGAGAATTCTTCTATGAACTAGGACATGCAGATCCACACTTTGTTGTGGCAGTGGCCGTGAATACAAAGGGCTCAGAATGAGCCTTAGGTATTTCCTCATGGGTGGCCATGACGCCTCTTGCACTATGGACGTTTCCACATGGGGACAAATCACCCTTGCAGTGACCATGATTATTCCTGTGGTCATACCTGAAGGCATGATGAGTTGCCTTCCCGCTTGGAGTGGGAGGTCGGAACACCGTTTCCCCATTTCTCCATCCCTGGATAATCCGGGAGATCCACCCGGTTTCTTGTTTTCTCTTTATAGCATCAACTTTGGAAAAGTTAGATACTATACGTTTCTCATTATCTAGACTATTCTCTAGAGCTGAGATCTTAGAGTCCTTGACCTTGTTGGACGCCAATTGGAGAACCAACAAGATCTTCAGTCGAGCAATCTCTCGAGCTTGCTCCTCAGCAAGTAGATTGCTTTCCTGAAGGGCTCTCTTCAGGGAATCAGTATTTTCTGGAGGAGAGCAGTTTTTGTCTTCAGAAAAGTCGAAAGATATGGGGCAGGATGAAGATGATACCTTCTCATCTGAGTTATTGTCATTAGAATCAGTGACCAATGTTTCGTCCTCGTCGGAGCTGCTTTCCTCACTATCTTCTTCAGTCTCTGACAAGGATACTGGAGCTCTGATGCAATCCGAAGGATCCTTGCATTCATCTTCAGAAGTGAGGACCCCCACATACGCTTCATCCTCTGATTGGCAGCATATTTCAGCTTTCTCTGACCCCCCCATCAGCTCTGAGATCATCATCCACAGAGATTTAGCCGTTCTACATTTTTCCAATCTAGAGCGAGAGGCTCCAGACCAGACATCCATGATAATTTGTCGAATCCTCTGGTCCAGTTGGAAAATGAGAGTTCCATCTCTGTCATCTCAGCAATGCACATGGGCACCTGGATCCCAGAGTCGGAGGTCTTCATGGGAATAAACGGACCCTCCTCCAGGATGAAGGATGCTCGAGGATCGATAGCATCAAGGTGACATAACACTCTCATTCGCCAGATGGGATAATAATCCTTTGTGCAGGCGGGGAGTTTGGGTGGCGGCATCTCATACTCTAGCTCCATGCTTCTGACACTGGTGGCAGGATTCTACTCAAGGTGTTAACCTTTTTGATGAGCAACCTCCCTCTGATACCACTTGAAAGTCCACCTAGTGTCAGCTATGTGCACCTATGGGGGGGGGGGAATAGGTGACGTGTGGTTCTTTTGCGGAATTTACGGATGTACCTGCACAATAAAAACAACAAGCACAGCACACAGAATACACAGCAAATTTATAGTGGTTCCCCGACTTGGGTACATCCACTTTCCCCCTTCGACCTATCTCCCCAACAAGGGACGACTCGGTCACTTCTCCAACGGGATTGAAATCCAATCCCTTCACTAACGGAAGGAGCCCTTCCACACGTGAGAGTCAACACTCCCACACTACGGGCTGCACCCAACCCTTACAACACGGAACAAAAGTTCCCTTACAACAAAATTATATATAGAATGTAAACGTGATACAAACTTCTTTTGGAGACTACGGTGTTCCTCTTTGTTCGACGACGTGTTCTTGAAGTCGATGAAGAGTCTACGACCTTGGTCTCACTTGGAGAGGATCTCCCCGGAACCGGCGGCGGCACACGAGCGGCGGCTAGCTTCGGGATCGGCGGCTACGATGAAGAGCGGCTACTGAACTTGGAGATCCAAATTTCGTAGCGAAGCAAACTAGGTCTACCAACGGTCACTCTAGGATCGGTCGTCTCGATCGATTCGGACGGAGGAGTTTTTCCTGGTCAACAAATCGAGAGACAAGAGATCTCTGGATAGACACGTGAGACTCAAGCTTTGCTAAGCTTCTGTCGCCGGAGATCACGAAGAAGAACGATCAGCGGCGGCGACGTACTTGCCCGAGCGTGACGGCGGCGGCGGAGAGGAGTCGCGGATCTAGGGTTTGGTTGCGGCTCGGTTTCTGTTCCTTTTTCTCCGTGCTTTACTGTTCAAAATACCCATGTATTTATACCCTGTAGATACAACAAATTTGACCGTTGTGGGACCCACAAAAGAAATTCCCAAATTCCGGTTCAAATTAGTCCAGAAGCAGAATCCGGTCCAGCAGCAACCTGAGAAAACGCCAAGTGAAAATCGGCGAGAATCGCAGACGATTCTCGACGAATCGGCGAGAATCACCAAGTGATTCTCGACGATTCGTCGAGAATCGTTTGTGATTCTCGTCGAATCACTTATTGATTCTCAACGAATTTTACTTTGTGTGCATGGGCTGCTTGGCCACTGGTTCGGCGGGTATTACAAGTGATTCTCGCCGAATCTTACTTGGCACCATTTTGAGATGGCCAGAAGGAGTCGGCGAGAATCACTGATGATTCTCGTCGATTCGGCGAGAATCACTAGTGATTCTCGCCGAATCGGCGAGAATCACTTGGTGATTCTCGTCGAATTTGTCTTGGACGAATTTTCGTCTTCCACCTAGGAGCTGCTCCTTGATCCTCCATGCTCCTTGTCTCTTCTTGCATATGAACGGCCCTGTACTTGAAAGTAAGTGCACTCCAATAGAGAGAGTACACATAGGCCAACACACTGATCTGCTCAACGAGGGATTACGTCGTGCAGACCCGTGTATATTGACCTACTGCACCCTGACATTGGTGTGCACTTAGTGTGGAGGAACTGTAAGTACAACTTAAGATGTTTCGTCAAATACATTGTGAATTCATCTTAGCTTGACAGGTGGCTTCCTCAAATCTAGGTAATCGTGGATACAATACCCAACACCTACGTCTCACCTGGAGCGGTGATGACTTGAAGCATTTTTATCCTTGAGACATGTAAGTGGTGTCTTGTTCTGAATAAAATATCTTGATGTATCAATTCTGCTGCGGTAATTCGTATGATAGGATGTATTCATTTGATAGACCCCGAGCAGATCCCACTGTCAGGCTCTCACCTAGCTGACAGGGCTGGATGTCACTTGGTGTCAAGCTCTAGACCACGAGCAGATCCCGCAGTCAGGCTCTCACCTAGCTGACAGGGTTGGATGTCACTCGGTGTCAACCTCGGATCCCGAGCAGATCCTCTTATCAGGCTCTCACCTAGTTGACAGGGCGGGATGTCACTCTACGGTGTCAACCTTGGACCCTAAGCAGATCCCACTGTCAGGCTCTCACCTAACTGACAGGGCTGGATGTCACTCGGTGTCAACCTCGGACCCCGAGCAGATCCCGTTGTCAGGCTCTCACCTAGCTGACAGGGCTGGATGTCACTCGATAGTGTCAACTCTGGACCCCGAGCAGATTCCACTGTCAGGCTCTCACCTAGTTGACAGGGTTGGATGTCAGTCGGTGTCAACCTCGGACCACGAGCCGATCCCGCTTTCAGGCTCTCACCTAGCTGGCAGGGCTGGATGTCACTTGGTGTCAACCTCAGACCCCGAGTAGATCCCGCTGTCAGGCTCTCACCTAGCTGATAGGGCTGGATGTAACTCGATGGTGTCAACTCTAGACCCCGAGCAGATCCCACTGTCAGGATCTCACCTAGCTGATAGGGCTGGATGTCACTCGATGGTGTCAACTCTGGACCCCGAGGAGATCCCGCTGTTAGGCTCTCACCTAGCTAACAGGGTTGGATGTCACTCGGTGTCAACCTCGGACACCGAGCAGATCCCGCTGTCAGGCTCTCACCTAGCTAACAGGGCTGGATGTCACTCGGTGTCAACCTCGGACCCCGAGCAGAGCCCGCTTTAAGGCTCTCACCTAGCTGACAGGGCTGGATGTCACTCGATGGTGTCAACTCTGGACCATGAGCAGATCCCGCTGTCAGACTCTCACCTAGTTGACAGGGCTGGATGTAACTCGATGGTGTCAACTCTTGACCCCGAGCAGATCCCGCTGCCAGGCTCTCACCTAGCTGACATGGCTGAATGTCACTCGGTGTCGACCTCGAACCCCGAGCAGATCCTGCTGTCAGACTCTCACTTAGCTAGCAGGGATGGATGTCACTCGGGGAAGTCCTATATTCTTTAGATGGTGTCCAACAAGTTTGGCATAGGAGGAGAGAGGCTCAGCATAAGCGAGTTAGAACTCGCCAACTCAGCTCGGCATCTGATGAATTGTAAATATACATATTTTTATGTACATTAATTAAGTCATTTTTGTTTATTTTCTTTGCTTTCAGTCAATTTCATTTAATAAATTGTTCATATTTTGTTAAATTTGATTCTAACTTAACTTATTTTGATTTTCTAAAATTTCAGAAAAACTGCCCAAAAATGACCTGACACGCCCGTATCCCACGATGACACGCCCGTATCATGGGTGTGATACGTTTAATTCCAACAAAAATCAGTGAAAGTCGAAGAAATGCTGGACACGCCCGGCCACACGCCCGTGTCAACCCGACACGGCCATGACCAAGCCCGTGTCACTCCCGCTCGACGAAAATGCACTCCACGTTCGTCGACCAACCTGACACGCCCGTGTCAGCCAACCCAACATGCCCGTGTTACCACGCTCGACAATTTCCGCTCGACATTTTGCTCTCGACATTTTCCACTCGACGTTTGTCGACTCAACCGGACACGCCCGTGTCAAGATGCCACACGGGCGTGTACTCCTCCACCTGGCTGACAAGACTGAGGCGGCGACTTTTCGACGCGACCCGCACCCAGATCCACCTCCCCGACAAGCCAAGAGTCACGCCAGTGACCTGGGGCGTGACCGCCACGTGACCGACACATGTCCAGCCTGAATTCAACTTTGCCGTCAATTCGCCGGATCGAATCATGCACAGTGCTGACACGCCCCCTGACATGCCCGTGTCCGAGGGCGTGTCCCATGAAAAATTTTGCCTATTTAAACCAGCTTGTTGGATGTATTCCTTTTCCACTTTTTTGGGCCATTTTGTATAGGGGAAGTGCTGTTAAGATGAATTCCAAATATTATGTAAGGGATATTTTCTCCCCCTCTCCTTAGTTTTTGTTTTCGTTCCTTTGTAACTCGTTCATTTTAACTTAATAAAATGTGTTTTCATCTCTGTATTTAGCTTTGGAAGGAATCTAAACAACCCACTCTTATGCAATCTTATTTCTTTCTTGTTTGTTTTAACTTAGTTTTTGTTTTTTTTAAAATGGATCTGTGCGTGTATGAGTATAATCTTTTTTTTTTGTTTTAATGGTTTAGTATTTTTACTTAGTCTTTTTAACTTAGTTTTTTTATAGCATTTATTTCATTCATATAGATCCGTAAAAAATGTTTTGAAAGTGTTTTCCTTTTTCATTAAATTAGATTTCTTTTTTTTAGAATGTAAAACTTTTTCATTCTTTTTCCATTATTCGCACTTTTTCAGCATTTTTACGTAGTTATAGGAATGATAATATAGTTGTTTTAATTTTTCGAGCATTTCAATTTTCGTTATAAACTTTTGCTCGTTTAATTTTTCTGTCTTCTTTTTACGCATTTCTACCGCATTCTAGCAGTAGAAATGTATTCCTTTTAATTTTTCAAGCACTTGCGTTTTTGTGTTTATTTACAAACACAATTGCTCGTTTAATTTTTATTTTAGATTTTTATGCATTTCTACCGCATTCTAGCGGTAGAAATGCAGTTGTTTTAATTTTTCATTAACTTAGTTTTTATTCATTTCTATACGTGTGCGCATTTATTTCCGCCTACTCATTAAGAGTTAAATGACACGTTGTTTTTATTTCATTTAGTAGAGTGTGTGAGTTTTTACATTATGTAGTATGAGTGTGTTTTACTTTATGTCGAGAGTGTGTGTGTGTGAGTTTTACTTTCTGTAGAGTGCGTGCGTGTGTTGCATTTATTTTCTCCTACTCGGTTGAGTAGGACTCGCTTTATTTCCCGCATACTCATTTGAGTAGGACTTGCAATTTCCCGCCCACTCGTTTGAGTAGGACTTGTCATTTTACATCTTTATTTCTCCCGCCCACTCATTTGAGCCAGGACTCGCACTTTACTGCTTTCATCTCAGTTGTACTAGTTTGAGTAGGACTTGCAATTTACTGCTTTATTTACTGCTTTCTTTTTCTGTTTTCTTTTCCTGCTTTCATTTACTGCTTTCTTTATTGCTTTTCTCGCCTGCCGTCCCCATTCCGATGAGTGGCTAATCGTTTTTAGCCCTTAGTATCGAAGAGCATTGGGACAGAAAAAATTGCTTTAAATAACTAAAGGTCCTTATTTTCTAATTAATTAAAATTACTTAAGGTTTGCGTAGGGTTTACGATGCATAGAACCACATAATCGATGTGTGGTCTCTATTTCTGTAGTCCATATGCTAGCTAACCGAGAGGCCGTGCGTATGTACCGATCACCCCTTGGTAAAGAGAGTTCCGCACTAACCCTCGAGAGAGGAGGTGCGCAAACTCTGCCGGATTGGGTTCCCCACCCAATAGCGGGGTTCTTAGCGTAATGCGGGCGTTAAGAGAAATCCTTCGTCGGACGAGAGCCCGGTCGAATAGTCTTAGCGTTTAGGTGAGCGATAGCCCTATAGCTAGGTGAGCTAATTTTAGTGGAACCTCCACGGACAAGTCTCCGCCTTAATTAATTTGAAACTTAGGATCTCTTTTTATTAAAAATTTATTTTAGTTCACATTTATTCAATTCCGTCGCGCTAAGTTTTTCATCGGCTCCACCTTTTATGATTTCATTTTCTGTCTTTCTTTTTGCTTATATATATATATATATATATATATATATATATATATATATATATATATATATATATATATATATATATATATATATATATATATAATACACGACAAGTAATTATCGGTAAAAAAATAGTCCACTCCAGGGAAGAGTAGAAATAATCGAATCGACCCCGAGAACAATACGACATCGATATTCCACACTAGAATATCCTGTATTACACACGATAGGTGCACTTGCTTCCTTTCGTTAAAACTCGAGCTAAACCATTTTATATCCAAATAAATAAATGTGCGCGCCCCGTTTTCTAAATAAAAACCAATTCCGCCTTTTTCCTTAAATAAACCGCACGGGGCGCCGCGGGAATACTCACCAATTTTTGGAGTTTTAACCACATCAAGTTTTTGGACTTGATGCGAAATTATCAATCAAGTTTTTGGCACCATTGCCGGGGATTTTTTGAGTCGTTATTTTGAACGCTCGAGACCTATTAATTCTACCTCGATATATATATATATATATATATATATATATATATATATATATATATATATATATATATATATATATATAAATTGGCCAATTTAATAATAATAATAATAACTACTTTAAAAATAATAAAAAAAACTAAAAAAAAACCAAAAACTTAAAAAAACTTACGAAAAAAAGAGTTTATATATATACTTATAATTTCATATATATTTATCTTTAAAAAAGCAAAAAATGAAATAGCGTTGTTTCCCAAAACAATTAAAAACCCTATAAAACTAAAACTTGAAAAAAAGCTATAAAATCAAAAAAATAACAACAAAAATCTTGAAAATGAAAAACTTTAAAAATTTCATTATTTTTATGAAAAAAAAACTACAAAAAACCCATAAAAAAATCTAAAAACCCAAAAACCACAAAAAATTTTTAACAAAAACCTAAAAACCAACACTAAAAACTAAAAACCTCCTAAAAAACCAAATAAAAAAAATTTGTCTATTTTTTTTATTATTATTAAACATTATATATTTATTTTGTTACTTCGGCGCGTTTCACTCTTGTGCGCACTTGGTGTCCGCATTTCTGTACGCACTCTTGTGGCTAAGACGTTGGCTGCTCCGAGTCTCCCCCACTTGCCACCCCTACTGCCCACACACGTTTCGTCGAATTTATCTTTTTTTTTTCTTTTATTTTTCTTTCTTTTGTTATTAATAATGCAGGGTATCAACCTGAGCCTCTACTGAACTCGTCTTAGGGAAGCTTCTACCCTCTCTTTTTTGTACATATTCTACTTTGTATATTATCGTTCTGCATACTTAGTTGCAACATTGGGGACAATGTTGGGTCTAAGTATGGGGGTGTTTTCCTATTCTGCATATTTTATATTCTATACTTAGCAAAAACATACAAAAATGCAAAAAAACTAAAATTTCAAAAAAAAATTTCATTGTTTTTTTTGTAATAATAAAAAAAATACTTCAAAAAAAATTCATAAAACCACAAAATTCAAAAAAAGTTATAAATCAAAAAAATAAAAAATTTGTAAAACAAAAATTTAAAATAAATTATTTTCCTTTGTAAATAGTTTTTGTAAAAAGAAAATTCTCTCTCCCCCCTCTCTTCTTTTTTGTAAAAGCTCATTTTTAGCATGCCCGCGACATTTGACTCATCGAACCAACCACCTAAATAAAAGTCAGTTCACGGGCCGTCGAGTTTTTACTTTGTACAATTTTGTAAAAATCTCTTTTTCCCTCTCTACTTCTGTCTCTCCCCCTTCTTGTAAATAATTTGATAAAAAACTAAAAAATCAAAAAAAATTGAAAATCCAAAAACCCTAATAAGATAAAAATCAAAAATCCTAAAAAGATAAATAAAAAAAATAAAAAAAAGATGATAATCAAAATTCCAAAAAAAGGGATAAAAATCCTAAAAAATCCAAAAATATTTTGTTAATTATGAAACAAATAAAATCGAATATACCATATCTTAACTCTTTTTGCTTTCCAAAAATCTAGTTTCGAGTTAATTTATAAGCGAATTCTTTTAATTCTTTGCTTACTATTCGTTTATTAATTAAAGTTCGATAGATTTAAGTGTCTGAGGTTAAGATTTAAAGAAATTTTTATAACTTTTCCTTATAATAGAGAACTTGTTTTTCACCACCACTTCTAATTTTTATAAATAGAAGCTCGTCTTTTATGTTGTAAAATAACAACCATGAATTTCAATTATTTCTACTTCATGCTTTTAGAATCATATGAACGTTCATTTTAAAAAAGTTGCTCTCAAAACTTTTTTTTATTAAAATTTAGTTTTCTTTTTGAAAAAATAAACCCATCTCCATTTTTTCATATCTTACCTGACATGCTTACCAATATTTTATCCCTTAAAAAGATCCTATGTCAATGAGAATAACATTTTGTTCCGTAAACATAGACACCCAATATTTAAAAAATTATATGTTACAGAGTAACATGATAAAATTCATTACTCCTATACATATACATTAGGTTAATTTTTAATTATGAAGAAAGAAAAAAAAATTATATGTTAGGAAAATAAGATTTCATTTTCCTAATTATTCAAAAGAAAAAATATATAGAGGTTCGAGAAAAAATTACCCCGCCTCTAAATCCAAGCCCTCTTCATAAACCACCAAACCACTTAGCCTATTTCAATGATTTTAGAATTAATTTAAATTGTTTTTGAGAGCATAATTTTAAAATTGCATTATTTCCATTAACTTCTTTTAAGCTAAAGTATTTTATATAATTTCAATCCATCTTTATTAAACTAACAAAAAAATTTTTTTGCTTTCTATTTTATTTTATCTAGAAGTCTTTTTGAAACTCTTCCTCTATTTTTAACATTTTCATAATTTATGATTTAACTCTAGTACCGCAGATGTTTATTTTGATCTTACTTTTAATTAATTCAAGCGGTAGTTAAACTTAAGATTTCTTTAATTCCTTATAAGTTCATCTCCAACTTTTGCTCTGGAATAGCAAAAGCTTAAGTATGGGGGTATTTGATGAATTGTAAATATACCTATTTTATGTACATTAATTAAGTCATTTTTGTTTATTTTCTTTATTTTCAGTCAATTTCCTTTAATAAATTATTCATATTTTGTTAAATTTGATTCTAACTTAACTTATTTTGATTTTTTAAATTTTCAAAAAACTGCCCAAAAATGACCTGACACGCCCGTGTCCCACAATGACACGCCCGTGTCATGGGCGTGATACGTTCAATTCCAACAAAAATCAGCGAAAGTCGAAGAAATGCTGGACACTCCCGGCCACACGCCCGTGTCAACCCGATACGACCGTGACCAAGCCGGTGTCACTCCCGCTCGACGAAAATGCACTCGACGTTCCTCGACCAACCTAACACGCCCGTGTCAGCCAACTCGACACGCCCGTGTAACCGCGCTCGATAATTTCCGCTCGACATTTTTCTCTCGACATTTTCCGCTCGACGTTTGTCTACTAAACCAGACACGCCCGTGTCAAGATGCCACATGGTCGTGTACTTCTCCATCGGGACGACAAGACCGCGCCGACGACTTTTCGACGCGACCAGCGCCCAGATCCACCTCCCCGACATGCCCAGAGTCATGCACGTGACTTGGGGCATGACCGCCACGTGTCTAGCCAGAAGTCAACTTTGTTGTCAATTCGCCGGATCGAATCATTCACAGTGCTGACACGCCCCCAGACACGCCCGTGTCCGAGGGCGTGTCCCATGAAAAATTTTGCCTCTTTAAACTAGCTTGCTGGATGTATTCCTGTTCCACTTTTTTGGACCATTTTGTATAGGGGAAGTGCTGTTAAGATGAATTCCAAAGGTTATGTAAGGGAAATTTTCTCCCCCTATTCTTAGTTTTTCTTTTTGTTCCTTTGTAACTCATTCATTTTAACTTAATAAAATGTGTTTTCATCTCTTTACTTGGTGATGGGCCCGCGAACAGACTCCTACTGTGGTTGGTTCGGTGAGTCGATCGCCGCGGGCTTGCTGAGGTAGGCAAGTGCACCTATCGCAAGTAGTACTCGATATTCGGGGGAATACCGAGGTCGTATTGTTCTCGGGGTCGTGTTGACTATTCTTACTCCTCCGGGAGGACTATTATTTTACTGAAAGTAAGGTGGATTTTTTTTAGTAAAGTAAAGACGGAAAAAGCAAAGGAGCGAAAATACGATTTAGAAAATATTCGATGAAGGGTTAACGCTCGACATCAAATCGGATTAAGACTAAAACAATTTTTAATAATTATAGGACTTAGTTTTCAAATTAATAAAAGGCAACTTGGCCGTGGAGGTTCCACAAATGTGAGCGCACTTATCTCTAGGAATATTGCTCACCTGAACGTTAAGACTATTCGACCGAACATTAGTCCGACGAAGGATTCCTCTTAACGCCCGCTGTACAACCTCGGGCTCGCAAAGAGCCCTCAAAAAGTAAAAAGAGCGAGACAGGCAAAGGGTACCAAGAGGGCCCACTCGCAAGCAGCGAGATGATGGGCTCCCCAAAGGGCAAAATGCCCCGCCTAGAGGCGAGAGGGCCCCGGAAGCGAGAGGACCTCCAAGGGCGAGAGGCTCCGGCGAGACGGGGGCGGGTCCTTCTCGCCGGCAGGCGCCTTTCCTCTTGCCAGGGGGGGGAGAAGGTTTTTTTTTACTCTTTTCTATCAAAGCAGGGGGTTTTTACTCTTCTACCCCGGGTATTTTTACCCTTTTACCCTTGGTGGACTGCGTATAGCTCCTCAGAACAGCGGAGTTTGGCTGTTGGCAGACCCAGCCAAGGGTACCCCGGTAATTTCAGACCGGTGCAGTCTTGTTATTGGCAGTTCAGATTCTGAAATCTATAAATAAGCCCATAGGGGTTCTTCAGAAGGGACCTTTTTTTGAGACTCGGGAGAGGAATTGACAGTCTTCTGAAGAACTCCAAGCCCAGCTTTTGGCTTTGGAGGGGAAGCTCTCTGTGACCTTCCGGGTAAGCGGTGGGACCTCCCTGCCGCGGCTTTAGGCCAGTTTGTTCTTAGTCCTTCACGACCAGTCGGAGTTCGAGCTTGGGCCTAGTAGGTGTCGGCTACGCCCCAATTTTGTGAACGCTTGTCGGAGTCAAATTTTGGCTTCAACAGTTCTGGTGCGGTGAGCGTGGAAGTAGCCGGTTCAAGAAAAGTTTGAGTTTGGTCCTATGACAGGAGGCGAAGGAGAAGGATCTGGTTCTGGAGGTTCCCCCTCCCAGGTAGAAGAGGCGACGAGGAAAATGCTGGAGGACTTCAGGCGAGAGGTCATGCAAACCATAAGCTTGGCCTTCTCGGCAAGGAGCGAGTGGGCGACACCTCAGGTTCCAATCGAGGTGGTCCCGCTTTTAGGCGAGAATGCCCCAGGTCAGCGTCCGGGAAAGGAGGTCCCCACAGAGGTTGGCGAGAGGGACGTGGCGGCGCGAGAGCTCTTCCCAGGCCAGCGTCCCGGGAAGGAGGTCCCGACAGAAGACGGCGAGAAGGAGGTAGCTGTGCGAGAGCTCTTCCCTGGGCACGGTCTCGCAGATCGGGCCAGCCAGCCGAGGCCGCGGGACGTGCCCTCTCGGCAAGCAGTCGGCGAGAGCCCGTTTAGTGAACTTGTCATCTCGGCTCCGGTGCCGGAGGGGTTCCGGGAGCCCGACATGTCCTACTACTCAGGAAAGGATGATCCGGTGCAGCATGTGCAGTGGTTTGAGGATGTGGTTTCGATCAGACAGATGACGGATGCGTTTAAGTGTCGACTGTTTGCCATCACCTTGAAGGAGAAGGCGCGAGATTGGTTCCACCAGTTACCGGCAAGGTCGATTTATTGTTTTGAGGATCTGCGGAGGGGTTTCTTATTGAGGTTTTCAACATCGAAGAAGCGTAAGAAGGAGGCGGAGTGCTTGTTCTCGGTAAGGCAGAGCCAGGATGAAACGTTGGGGCACTACGTAGATCGGTTTCAGGAAGAGATCCTCCAGGTTCAGGAGGTCCCTGGGTATACGCTAATGCTTGCATTCACCCTGGGACTGAGGCCAGGTTTCTTCAGCATGGAGTTGAAAAGGGTGCCCCCCCTCTCCTTTAAGGAGCTTATGGAGAGGGCGGCAAAGGAGACGGATTTCGAGAGAGCCAATCCGGCGTTTGCAAGGAAGTTAGCCAGGTTGGCGGAGGATGATGCAAAGGAACCAGGAACAGGGAAGCAGAGGGAGCAGAGGGAGCACAGAGAAGAGAAGAGGAGGGAGGAACCCCGAGGCCAGGGGCACCAGGGACAGAATCATCAGGGGGCCCGAGAGCCGAACAACCGGATAGGTTGGAGGCCTCATGAGGGTCGCCCCCATGAGTTGGGAGGAGGCTTCCAGGGAAGAGATAATTTCCGAGAACCAAGGAGGTTCGATCAACCAGCGTGGAGACAGGGAGTGAGGGATCGTTTTTAGCATCAGCAGGAGGCAATGGGGATTGGTCGAGGGAGAGGAGATCGAGGAGGAAGGAGAGGAAGAGGAGATGGAAGAAGGGGTGGGGTGGCGTTGCCTTTCTGTGATTTCCATCAGGAGAGAGGTCACGCTACAGCCACGTGCCCAGAATGTTTGGAGATAAGAGAGGCCAGAGGTTTGAGGAGGCAGGATCCGCCGGTAAGGATCGAGGAAATGCAGCCGGGGGAGGCGGAAGATAGGTGTGAGGACCGGGTGGATGTGGGAACCCGGGGGGTATCGGGGCCATCCATGGGGGGATTGGGATCGAGGCCACTCGGAAGGGGAGCTTCCAGACCATGTTCCGGAAGGGGGTAACCTCAACCTCCCAGACCCCACCCCCGCTAGAAAAAATTACCTTCTCTTCAGAAGACATGCCAGAGTACGAGGACCCATTCTGCGACGCCTTGGTGATCCAGACGGCGGTGGAAAACTTTACGGTCTCCAAGATCCTAGTGGATAACGGGAGCTCCGTAAATGTGATTTTTAAGAAGGCCTTCGATGAGATGCAGGTGGAAGCCAAGAGGGTTTTGGCCTCGGATGGACCGTTGTTCGGGTTCTCCGGGGAGAGGAAAGAAGTGGAAGGGGGAGTAGGGCTGCACGTGAGGTTGGGGGGCGTATCACGGAACTGCCGGTTCGTGATTGTAGATGCCCCGAGCAGCTACAGCGCCATCTTTGGGCGACCCCTCATCAGCGCCTTTCGCTGCGTCCCCTCCTCGTTCCATCAATGTCTCAAGTTTAACAATGGAGGGGTGCAGGTCAGGGTCAGGGGAGATCCAAAAGTGGCGAGGCAGTGTTACGTCACGGCGGTTAACACCATATCTTGGATGGCAGAGGCGGAGGAGTTGGAAAAGGAGATGGCGGCGCAAGAAGAAGCCTTGAGGGAAGAGGAGGTGAGCCCAGAGGAAGCGAGAGGAGGAACCGAAGAAGAAGTCGGGGAGGAGGAGACTGAGAAGCAGAAGGGAGGAGGTGTGCAGGAGGCGCAGGAGGATGTTGAGGTCGAGCAGCAACAGGAGAGCCCGGAGGGGAGAATGGAGATTGAGGAGGAGCAGGGGGGAGAAGATGTGCAGGAAGTCAGGAGGAGCGGGGAGTCGGAGCCACGGGAAAGAATGCAGGAGAAAGTGGGAGAGTAAGGGGCAGAGGAGGAAGCCCGAAGGAAGATGGAAATTGAGCAGCAGCAGGACGAGGTGGTAGAGGTTGAGGGAGCAGGAGGGGAGGAAGAGATGGAAGAAGAAGCAGGGGATGGCTGGGAGCAGTCGCGGTTGGAGGTGGCCGAGGAAGTAGTGGAGGTGGAGGTCCGCACCAGTCAGGGGCAGGTACGAGGGGTACGGATCAGCGGAGGCTTGTGTCCCGAAGACCAGGAGCGGATGCGGACCTGCATCCAGAGCAACATCGACGTCTTCGCTTGGAGCGCGGCGGACATGCCGGGCATTGATGCGGACGTGGCCTGCCATCGCCTAAATCTGGACCCTCGAATGCGCCCCATACGCCAGAAAATGAGGGCCATCACCACCAAGCTGGAGGAGCCCATTCGAGAGGAGGTCAAGAAGCTCCTGGAGGCGGGCTTCATCTCAGAGATCTAATACCCAGGCTGGATCTCCAATGTTGTAATGGTGAAGAAGGGGGGAGGAAAATGGAGAATGTGTATCGACTTTTCGTTATTAAATAAATCATGCCCTAAGGATTGCTACCCCCTGCCTCGAATCGACGCGCTGGTTGATTCAGCCGTTGGTTTTTCTGTTATGAGTTTTCTGGATGCTTTTTCAGGTTACCATCAGATCCGGATGCACCCTCCCGACGTCAAGGACGTCTCCTTCATCACAAGGGAAGGGTGCTTTAGTTATAACATGATGCCCTTTGGGTTAAAAAACGCGGGAGCGACATACCAACGAATGATGGATCGAGTTTTCCAGGGTCAGAGGGGTCGGAACCTAGAAGTCTACGTTGATGATCTCATGGTAAAGAGCAAGGGGGTGAACTCGCATCTCCAGGATCTGGAAGAGACGTTCGCCACCTTGAGGAAGTTCAAAATGAGGTTGAACCCCCTGAAATGTGTTTTCGGGGCCAGTCGTGGGAAGTTCCTTGGGCACCTTTTGACCCCGGCGGGAGTAGAACCTAATCCTGATAAAGTAAAGGCCATCCTGGAGCTGGAATCACCTAGAAACGCTAAGGAGGTGCAGCGCTTGACTGGGAAGCTGGCCGGCCTTAGCAGATTCCTCTCTAGGTCAGGGGAGAAGTGCTCGCCTTTCTTTAAAGTGCTACGAGGGAATCAGAGATTTGAATGGACAGCAGAGTGCACAGAAGCTTTTCAAAAACTGAAGGAGCAACTCTCCCGAGCTCCTCTGCTTCAGAGCCCTAAAGAGGGGGAAGATTTGACCTTATACCTAGGAGTGGGAGCAGAGGCGGTGAGCTCCGTCTTAGTCAGAGAAGAGGGAAAGAAGCAGCTGCCCATTTATTATGTTAGCAGGATCCTAAGGAAGGCAGAGCTCCGCTACCCTATCCTAGAGAAACTGGCATACGCCTTGGTTATTTCGGCCAGGAAGCTCCGGCCATATTTCCAGGCCCATTCAATTAGAGTGGTGACGGACCATCCTCTCCGAAAGATTTTCGAAGGAGTAGAGCACTCGGGTAGGCTGGCCAAGTGGTCTATCGAGTTGAGTGAGTTCAATATTTCGTTCGTACCAAGGCTCTCCATTAAGGCACAGGTGGTGGCCGACTTCTTGGCAGACTACGTCGCGGAGGACGGGGCTGAGGAGCCGCAGCGGCCAGAAGCATGGAAGATAATGGTCGACGGGGCCTCAGGAAAGCACTCCCTCGGAACAGGGGTGGTACTGACAAGTCCTCAGGGAGTGACCATAAAATAAGCCGTCGCCTTGCATTTCCCCACAACCAACAACCAAGCAGAGTACGAGGCAGTGATAGCCGGCCTTCGCTTAGCTAAGGAGCTCGAGATCAAGGACGTTGAGGTTTTCACGGACTCATTGGTGGTGGCGTCTCAGATACGCGGAGAGTTCGAGGCGCGGGAGCCCACCCTTGTGAAATACTTGTCCAGGGTGAGGACGATCATCGGAGGGTTTCAGACGTTCTCCATCCAACACGTCCCCAGAGAAGAGAACACTGCTGCCGATCAATTGGCCAAGTTCGGACCTTGGGAAGGGGGTGCCCTCACTGATTTATTCCACCCAGCGATTGAAGAGGGGGAGCTAATGGAGGTGGATCGGCGGCCCTCGTGGGTAGATCCTTTCGTTACCTTTTTTCTGACTGGAACCCTCCCTGAGGGGGTCAAGGAGGCAAGAATCTTCCGTCACAAGGCGGCCCACTATCTCATGCATGAAGGAGGATTGCACCGGAGGATGTTTTCGGGTCTCCTAGCTCGATGCGTAACGGAAGAGGAGACCAGACACATTCTGGAAGAGGTGCACTCCGGGGAATGTGGTAGTCATTCCGGAGGGAGGACATTGGAAGCAAGGGTGGTCAGGCAGGGGTACTTCTGGCCCACCCTGAGGAAGGACGCGACAGAGTTTGCGAGGAAGTGCCAGAAGTGCCAGCTCTACGCCCCCCTCCAGCTCTTGCCGGCTCAAAGACTCCGAAGCATCACAGCGCCATGGCCCTTCGCCATTTGGGGAATGGATCTGGTGGGGCCTTTTCCTCCAGCTAGTGGACAAAGAAGATTCCTCCTGGTCATGATAGATTACTTCTCGAAGTGGCTGGAGGTTAAGGCACTAGCAAAGGTGACCTCCCAAGTCATCAGGAACTTCGTCTGGGGGGAGATTATCTGCAGGCACGGGCTGCCTCAGGCCATCGTCACGGATAACGGCCCCCAGTTCGCTAGTGATGAGTTCATCAGCTTCTGCACTCAGCAGGGCATCGACCTCAGGTTTGCCTCTGTCCACCACCCCAGGAGCAACGGTCAGGTGGAGGCGGCGAACAAGATTATCGTTAACTTGCTAAAGAAGAAGGTAGAGAATCTGAGAGGGAACTGGGTAGAGCAGCTCCCCTCGGTCCTGTGGGCTCTAAGAACAACTCCGAACACGGCCACTGGTGAGACCCCTTTCAAACTTTCCCATGGTTGTGAGGCGGTACTACCAGTAGAATTCGAGGTCCGATCCCCACGAGTTGCGGCCGCAGGTGATGGAGACGAGGCATGGAGAATGGAAAATGAGGAAGGTCTGCGCCTCTCGCTAGATCTGGCAGAGGAGCTGCGAGACGTGGCAGCCATCAGACAGGAGGAAATCAAGCGACGAATGGCAAAGCACTTCGACAAGCATATCAGGATAAAACAGTTCGCGGAAGGAGACCTAGTACTAAAAAAGGTTGATGCGGCAGGGAGGTCCGCCCCGGTGGGAAAGCTCAATCCAAATTGGGAAGGGCCTTATATTGTAGAGAGAGTGTTGAAAGCAGGGGGTTACTACCTTCAAGATGTGGAGGGCAGGACCTTGAACCACTCCTGGAGTGGGTATGACTTAAAACGCTTCTACCCATGAAAAGGGAGAGCGGTAGATGTGTACTTAAAGCGTGATCAATATAATATATTTCTCAAAACATCTCTTGTCTTTGCTTATTATGACGCCCTAAAGACAGGATCAAGAGATCTTCATCGGCACCCCGAGCTCGGCTCGGCCCCAGGTAGACCCGCTGCGCAGGCTCCCATCTAGCTGGCAGGTCCGAAGGCTCGCCTGTGGGGGATAGGTTTTGAGTTGAGATCTTCATCGGCACCCCGAGCTCGGCTCGGCCCCAGGTAGACCCGCTGCGCAGGCTCCCATCTAGCTGGCAGGTCTGAAGGCTCGCCTGTGGGGGATAGGTTTTGAGTTGAGATCTTCATCGGCACCCCGAGCTCGGCTCGGCCCCAGGTAGACCCGCTGCGCAGGCTCCCATCTAGCTGGCAGGTCCGAAGGCTCGCCTGTGGGGGATAGGTTTTGAGTTGAGATCTTCATCGGCACCCCGAGCTCGGCTCGGCCCCAGGTAGACCCGCTGCGCAGGCTCCCATCTAGCTGGCAGGTCCGAAGGCTCGCCTGTGGGGGATAGGTTTTGAGTTGAGATCTTCATCGGCACCCCGAGCTCGGCTCGGCCCCAGGTAGACCCGCTGCGCAGGCTCCCATCTAGCTGGCAGGTCCGAAGGCTCGCCTGTGGGGGATAGGTTTTGAGTTGAGATCTTCATCGGCACCCCGAGCTCGGCTCGGCCCCAGGTAGACCCGCTGCGCAGGCTCCCATCTAGCTGGCAGGTCCGAAGGCTCGCCTGTGGGGGATAGGTTTTGAGTTGAGATCTTCATCGGCACCCCGAGCTCGGCTCGGCCCCAGGTAGACCCGCTGCGCAGGCTCCCATCTAGCTGGCAGGTCCGAAGGCTCGCCTGTGGGGGATAGGTTTTGAGTTGAGATCTTCATCGGCACCCCGAGCTCGGCTCGGCCCCAGGTAGACCCGCTGCGCAGGCTCCCATCTAGCTGGTAGGTCCGAAGGCTCGCCTGTGGGGGATAGGTTTTGAGTTGAGATCTTCATCGGCACCCCGAGCTCGGCTCGGCCCCAGGTAGACCCGCTGCGCAGGCTCCCATCTAGCTGGCAGGTCCGAAGGCTCGCCTGTGGGGGATAGGTTTTGAGTTGAGATCTTCATCGGCACCCCGAGCTCGGCTCGGCCCCAGGTAGACCCGCTGCGCAGGCTCCCATCTAGCTGGCAGGTCCGAAGGCTCGCCTGTGGGGGATAGGTTTTGAGTTGAGATCTTCATCGGCACCCCGAGCTCGGCTCGGCCCCAGGTAGACCCGCTGCGCAGGCTCCCATCTAGCTGGCAGGTCCGAAGGCTCGCCTGTGGGGGATAGGTTTTGAGTCGAGATCTTCATCGGCACCCCGAGCTCGGCTCGGCCCCAGGTAGACCCGCTGCGCAGGCTCCCATCTAGCTGGCAGGTCCGAAGGCTCGCCTGTGGGGGATAGGTTTTGAGTTGAGATCTTCATCGGCACCCCGAGCTCGGCTTGGCCCCAGGTAGACCCGCTACGCAGGCTCCCATCTAGCTGGCAGGTCTGAAGGCTCGCCTGTGGGGGATAGGGTTGGGTCAAGCAATCTCCGTCGATATCAAACTGACAAGGCAGAATTCAGTTTGGCAAAATAGGGTGAAAAGTCCCCTTAAGCGGCACTACACCTTAGTATCCTCACTTAGCCCTAAAATACAAAATTGAACAAAGGGAAAAAGGGTGTGGAGTAGGGCAGGTGGCAGCACTCGCAGCGGATGGCTGTTGAGGATCGTCCCGCCGGTAGCGAAAGGGCACTCGCGGGGCAAGCCATTGCGCCAACTCGCGGGCGATTGAGCACGCCGGGAACCCGTCTCGCGTAGGGCATGAAAAAGAAAAATATATATACAGAAAGGTTACGCGGCGAGACGAAATATTAGCATCGTCCCGCGGGCAAAAGGCAAGCCAGAGATTAACTTCACAAAAATAAGAAATAAAAAAATAGACAGCAAAATTGAGCACTCGCTCGTCACTTGGCAGATGCCACAAAATATAGTTTAAAGTCTTTACATCAGGAGGAGGAGAGAGTGATTCTAAATCTTGGAGGCGGCGCATCAGTCCTCCTCGCCGGATGAAGAATCATCGCTCTCCTCGCTATAGAGCTCGGGAACCAAGTCGCGCGCGGTTACTGTCTCAGAATCATCCTTCACGACCCCCAGGTCTTTCATCATCTGTAGCACCAGCTCAGCCCCGCGGACGCCAGCGTCTCGGCATCGTTCCTCGACTTCCTCATAAGAATAATGTGGCGGGGGAGTCTGGAAGGGCTCGCGGCGAGACGACGACGCGGCAGCCGCCTGGAGGCGCGCGTTCTCAGCCGTCAGCGCCTGGACCTCCTCCTCCAAGGCCGCCACGCGCGAACGAAGTTGTCCCGCCGTCTCGGCATCCTGCGGGATGACCTGGCAATCAGCCAAGAATCGTGGAAAAGAAAAAAAAAACCCAAGGGAAAAAGAGAGTTGTGGCTTACCACACCGCCTTGGGCCTTCGCGAGGAGTGACTCGGCATCTGACAGCCTACTCGCTAGACCGGCAGATTTCTCCCGTTCCGCCTCCAGGTTTTCCTCGCTGGCTTTCCATTTTGAATTGATGTAAATAAGGCGGCGAGAGGAACGGTGCGAGAACTCCAAGGCCCGCATCTGATGGTGGCAGGTTCTCAGCACAAGGTCCTTGGTGGACTCGCTTTCAGGCGAAGAGGCGTCTAGGCCACCATAAAGGCCGTACCCTATGGCGAAGGCGTGGCCGGAAGGGACCTTTTGCTCTTTCCATGATGGAAGGAGGGTGGAGATAGACACGCGGTTGGCGTCCCGCCCCCACAGCAGAACCGGGTCGCCGACGGCATCGTGAACCAGGGGACCCAAGTTATAATTCATGTGAGAGGAGGGAGCGGGACGGCCAGAAGAGTCACCCTCGCGAGAGGAGGTACCGGCCACCTGCTCAGGAGCAGCAGCACGCGGATCAGGGGCAGCAGCGCGCGGGTTGGAAGCAGTAGCGGGCAGGCTGGAAGCAGCAGCAGGTTGGCCAAGAGGCACCGTCTCGCCGATAGGCGAGACGGCCTGGTGATTAGGCGAGGGAGGCGGTGGAGTTTCCCCTAAAGAGATAGGGCTCCCTTGGGGAACCTTCCCCCTATCCTTGGAGATAGCTACGGCTTTCTTCATTTTCTTTTTTGGGGGGCTGGAGCGAGAGGGGACGGTGTCATCTCCGGGACGCTTCGGCGGGACAACCGCCAGGGACTCTCTCGCCGCCTCTGCCGCTGCATTGGCGAGATCAAGACCCTTGGCGGGGTGAATATTGCTCTTATAAGGAGGGGATGTTGGGATAATTCGCTCACCTAAAAGCGAGTGGGTGGGGGTTAGGAAAAAGCGAGACAACAAATAGCCAAGAGAGAGGAATAGAAGAATACCCTCGCCCGGGAGCACTGGGAGAAGCGAGTCGAGGCCTCGCCGTAAGAAGTTGACCTCGAAGTTCTTGCCAGCAAGGTACTCGCACAGCAACTTCTCTGGCCCGCTGACTTGGGGGGTGGCGTAGAAGCTCTCTGGCGGAGAGACCGGCGCGAGAGGGACGCCGCCGAAGTCAGCCCGGTCTCCCCGGATGAAGACGAATCGGGTGAGCCAGTGATGGTTCTTGTTAGGCGTCTCGCATACCTTGAGCCCCTGCCCAGTGAAATACGAGACGCCATCGGCGTTGGCGTGGTAGATGAAAAGCTTGCGGAAGGCCGTCAAGCTGAACTCGATGCGCTCTCGGCGCATGTAGCAAGCAAACGCAATCAGCACCGAGATGGCGTTGGGATTGAACTGTGCCGGGACAACACCGAAGTACTTGAAGACCTGCTTCACCTCAGGCCAGAGGGGGAGTCGCAACCCCGCCTCAAAGTGCGAGACGGGGAAGGCGAGTTCACCAGGGTAGTATGTGTTGATGCACTCGCCGACCTTGGGGGGCCGCGACTCGATCCCCTCCCCCAGATACTCGCGGGCGAACTTATCATGGTCTTCCCGAGGGAGCCTGCCGAGCGGGAAGTCGTGGTCAGTAAACCTCTTCCCGCAACGGCTGCGCCCCTCGCCCTCCTCCACTTTCTTCTTACCCATCTCCTTTGGCGAACTGGTCCTAAGCGAGACGAAGGAGTTAAGAGGCGAGAATGGGCCGGCGAGACGGAGAGATCAGAGGGCCAAGACTTGGTTAACGGCGAAGGCGGAAAGTGTGGTATCTAGTCCAGGACTAGGCATATTTATAACTGATGCAAGGCCAATGATTAAAAGGGCGGGAAAATAAGGGGGAGAGGAAGAGTCGGCGTTTTTCTCTCTCCTAAACCTCGATCGGCGCGACCCATCACAATCAGGAAAAATATATAAATATTTAGCATAAAATTAAAAGGAGGATTAAAAAAGGGAATGAGAAATTAAGCCATAAAAATATATGTCCAGAAATCATCCCACAGAGGACCAAGCTCTCTGCATACTTTGGCGAGACTACCATTATTACAACTTTTGCGAGAAGAAGAAAAAGAAGGATAGCAAGACAGACATTCGTCAGTATGGGCGCCACTCCCAGCGGCCACCACGTGCTCCCCCGCGAGGAGGCCTACTCCGCGAGTGGAAGGAACGGATGGTTTGGAGGCCACGCCGCGCGAGACGGAGCTGCATATCGGTCTCATTGATGATGGCCTCAGGGTCGGTGCCGTCGACATCCAGCTCGGCATCGGCTCCAGAAGATAGACGAGCGCACTCGCCCTCCAGCGACTCGATGCGCTTCTCCGCGGCCTGTTTGTCTAAAGTCAAGGAGTGAATGAGGCGCGCGTGCTTCCGGAAGAGCTCAGCCGTCTTCCGCTTCATCTCCACTGGATCTGAGGGATCGCCCAGATAGTCTTCAATCCCGTCTGCAGGAGGAGGCGAGACGGAGAGTTGCTTTGGCTGCTCCTCAACAGGAGAGTTGGCCCGAGAATCTGCACAAGGAGTGCAGGGACAAGGTGGAAGAGGCACTCGTAGGAGAGAGTGAGAGTAGCGAAGGGGATTCAAAAGGGCGAGGGAAGGTCCCTTACCAAGATGGCGAGAGGTATCGGCAGCCGGGGAGGGGTCGTCCCTCCTCTCGCTGGGAGTAGTTGGAGGAGTAGATGAGGGTAGCGAATCAAGTTCCTCGCAACGAACAGAAGAACCATCTCGCGGACTCTTCGGGGACGGCGGAACCACAAGAGCCCCCTGAAAAAAGCGTTAGTCAGCAAAAGAGCACCCGGTCGCGGAAATAACAGTGGTAATCGCGAGTGTCCACCTCTTTTTCCGTAGAGAGCGCACGGGGAGTGGGAGCAGGTTTCAAAGAGGCGCGAGACGAATCTACTGCTGCAAGAGATGGGCCCCCAGCCTTCGTCTTTTTCGAGCGAGACGACGTGGCGAGGGGACGACCCAGGGAAGAGGTGAAAGCAGCCACGTTGGCCTTATGTTGCTCTCGCACCAGGGCGAGACGTTCGCGAAAACTTTGACTGTGCGTCATTCTACAAGAACTCGAGGACAGGGAAGAAGAAGAATATGTAGAGCGGGGCATCAGGAGCGCAGGGCAGGAGTCATATATTTATAGACCCCGGTGGGGGCCTCCGAAGATTCCTCATAAATACGTTTTTTAATGCACCTTGAATAACGAGCCTCGGTTGAACATTCTTTTTGAGCTTAGAGTAATCTCAAAAAGAGCGGGGATTGTGTACAACCTCGGGCTCGCAAAGAGCCCTCAAGAAGTAAAAAGAGCGAGACAGGCAAAGGGTACCAAGAGGGCCCACTCGCAAGCAGCGAGATGATGGGCTCCCCAAAGGGCAAAATGCCCCGCCTAGAGGCGAGAGGGCCCCGGAAGCGAGAGGACCTCCAAGGGCGAGAGGCTCCAGCGAGACGGGGGCGGGTCCTTCTCGCCGGCAGGCGCCTTTCCTCTCGCCAGGGGGGGAGAAGGTTTTTTTTACTCTTTTCTATCAAAGCAGGGGGTTTTTACTCTTCTACCCCGGGTATTTTTACCCTTTTACCCTTGGTGGACTGCGTATAGCTCCTCAGAACAGCGGAGTTTGGCTGTTGGCAGACCCAACCAAGGGTACCCCGGTAATTTCAGACCGGTGCAGTCTTGTTATTGGCAGTTCAGATTCTGAAATCTATAAATAAGCCCATAGGGGTTCTTCAGAAGGGACCTTTTTTTGAGACTCGGGAGAGGAATTGACAGTCTTCTGAAGAACTCCAAGCCCAGCTTTTGGCTTTGGAGGGGAAGCTCTCTGTGACCTTCCGGGTAAGCGGTGGGACCTCCCTGCTGCGGCTTTGGGCCAGTTTGTTCTTAGTCCTTCACGACCAGTCGGAGGTCGAGCTTGGGCCTAGTAGGTGTCGGCTACGCCCCAATTTTGTGAACGCTTGTCGGAGTCAAATTTTGGCTTCAACACCCGCTTTACGCTAAGAACCCCTCTATTGGGTGGGGAACCCAATCTGGTAGAATTACGCTTTTCCTCTCTCAAGGGAATGCACGCAACTCTATTTACCCAGGGGTGATCGGTCCATATGCACGGCCTCTCGGCTAGCTAGTATATGGACTACGGAAATAGGGCCCACACATCGATATGTGGTCCTACGCGTCGTTAACCCGGGGTAAACCTTAAGTCCTTAAATTAAAATGAAAATAAAGAGCTTCAATTATTAGAAATCATTTTAAATGTCCCAATGCTCTTCGATGCCGAGGCTAATAGCGATTAGCCACACATCGGTATGGGGACGGCTCTATAATTTAGTGAGGCGCAAGTTCGAAATTAAACGCTAAAAGATTATAAGAAGAGGACATAAAAATAAATAACAAACATTTAGAAAGCTGAAAAATTAGCTAGAATAAGAACTCACGCACACTCCAAATTATAAATTAAACAGAAACTAGGTTACACATAAAAGAAATTTGCATAATTGAAATTGCGAGTCCCACTCAAACGAGTGGGGGCGGTAAATAAAAGCTGAAAATTGCAAGTCCTACTCAAACGAGTTGGACTGAAATGAAAGCGAGTCCTACTCAAATGAGTAGGAGAAAATAAATGCGATTACAGGGCTTTCTCAAATATTTACAGTGAGATAAAGATCCGTCCATTTAACTCAAGTGAGTAGGCGGAAAAAATAAATAAAGAAAATTACAAGTCCTACTCAAACGAGTAGGCGGGAAATAAAGTCCGTCCATTTAACTCAAGTGAGTAGGCGGAAAAATAAAGAAAGAAAATTGCAAGTCCTACTCAAAAGAGTAGGACTGAAAATGAAAATGATGCGCCATTTAACTCTTAACGAGTAGGCGGAAATAAATGCACACAAACACACACACTCCATATGAATTTCAAAAAAGCATTAAAATTAACACCTACACTCACACATTCTACATAATTTGAACAAAGCATTAAAAGAAAGCATTAAAATTTAACACCTACACTCACACACTCTTCATAAATGAGGAAAGCAATAAAAAGTTATACTCATACACTCACACACACAAATTGAAAGCAAAAATGAAAGTTACCTAAAAATTAAAACTTTTACTTTTTCAAGCTTAGGTTTTGCCAAAAACAAATAAAAAGAAGAAATTACAATTTTTAGAAGACAAGTTTTTCAAAATAAATTAAAAACCAAAGCCTTTCAAAAATTAAAATTTCAAGATTTTCATTCTTATGATTTCATAAAAGTGATAAAAAAGTGAAAAAGAAAATGAAAAGAACAAAAAGAGGTTTTACAATCCTACAAAAAAAACTAAGAAAAGAAAATAAAATTCACTTTCGAATCTCTTTTACAAATTCATAAGTATGAAATAATAAACAAAAAAAACAATAAGGAAGAACATGTTGAAGATGAGATAACCATATCATACCATGCTTGGAAATTAAATCTACTATAAAACCTATCATGAACACAAATGAAAAACATTACTATCAAACATGTTACACTCATACACACACACACACTTTTCATAAATGAAGAACAAAGATGAAACCAAGGATAAAAAAGGGAAATAAGTAAGCCATCCAAATGAATTTTCATGCTATAAAGAGAGAGAAAATCTAACATTTTTATTAAAATTATCAAGCTATTACAAAGCTAAAAGATAAAGCAAAACAAAACATGAAATAAAGGAGGAAAAAATCTCCTTACATAGCACTAGAATCCACGGATGCAGCCCACAAAAAGACACTAAAATGGCCCAAAAATCTGAACCCTTGGACCTTACAGAAATGGGCAATTTATAGGCAAAAAATTCTAAGTACACGCCTCCGTCACGGGCGTGTAGGGGGGGCGTGTCAGTACTATTCATGAAGGCGGCCGACGATTGGACAGAAAAGTTGACTTCGGGCTGAGTTCGAGGCAGTCACGCCCCAGGTCACGGGCGTGACTCTGGGCGTGTCGGGGAGGTAGAACCGGGCGCGGGTTGCGTCAAAAGTCTTCGACAGCATCTTGTCGGGCCAGCTGGAAAGGTCACGCCCCAGGTCACGGGCGTGACTCTGGGCGTGTCAGTTGGTGTCGACACTCGACGAATGTCGAGCGGAAAGTGTCGAGTTGAAATTGTTGAGCTGAGATTGAGTCACGCCCTAGGTCACGGGCGTGACTCTGGGCGTGACGCGGGTTCGACGATCGTTGAATAGAATTCGTCGAGTGGACGGGACACGGGCTGCTATCACGCCCCGTGTCGGGTGACACGGGCGTGTCGCCAGGCGTGTCAAGCTTTTTACTTCAGAAATCATCCGATTTCACGGGAAATGCAATGTCACGGCCCTGTCACGGGCGTGACCAAATTGACACGGGCGTGTACTGCCCAATTTGGGCAGATTTTGAAATTTTTCTGCAAAATAAAATAAAACAAGTTAGTAGTAAATTTACAAGAATATGAGCATTTTATTGAACAAAAATAAGTAAAAACGACGAAAATAAATGAAAATGACTAAATTAATGTGCACAAAAATACGAATATTTACAATTCATCAAATACCCCCATACTTAGGCTTTTGCTATTCCAGAGCAAAAGTTTGAGGTGAATCTATAAGGAATAAAAAAAACTCTAAGTTTAGCTACCGCTTAATCAATTATAAGAGAGATCGAAATAAATATACGAGGTGTAAGAGTTAAGTCCTAAAATTATGTAGATGATTTAAATAGCGCAAAAGTTTTGGCCAAAAGACTTCTTGATGTAATCAAATAGAAGGCAACATTTGTAATGGTTAGATTAACAAAAATAGTTTGGAATTATAAGAACTCTAGCTTATATGAGTGCTACTGCAAATAAAACAATTTACTAATTATGCTCTCAAAAAGATTTTTGAATTAATTCTAGAATCGTGTAATTGGCTAAGGGGGTAGTGAGTTTATGAAGAGGGTTTTGATATTTGAGGTGAGGTAATTTTTTCTCGAACCTCCATTTTTTTTCTTTTGGATTATTAGGAAAACGAAATCTTATTTTCCTAATATGATTTTTGTTTTTCATCTTCATAAGAATAAAATTAACCCAATGTATATTTGTAGGAGTAATGAATTTTATCCTCTTACTCCATATATAATCTTTTAAAATTATTGGGTGCCTATGTTTACAGAACGAAATCTTATTCCCATTGACATAGGATCTTTTAAGGATAAAATTTTTCATGCCAAGTAGGTCATGAAAGGTAAGGGGAGAAAGGAAAACTAGATTTTTATTCTTAAAAATTTTTGAGAGCAACCTTAATAATTTGTACGTTCCAATGTTTCAGAAAGCTAAAAGTAAGTATAATTGAATTCTATAGTCGTTATTTCCTAACATAATATACGTGCTCCTATCAATGAAAAATTAGAAGTAGTGCCTAAAACGAGTTCGCTATTTTTAACAAAGTATAATGAATTCTTTAAAACTTAACCCCGGCTATTTAAATTTTTCAATCAATAATTAACAAACGGGTAGTAAACAAAGAATTAATCAAATTCACATATAAATAAACTCAAAACTGAATTTTTGGATAGCAGAAAAGTTAAGGATGGAATATTTGATTTATTTGTTTCAAAACATTTTTTTTTGATTTTTATAGTTTTTATCATCATTTTTTTCTGTTTTTCATTTATTATCTTTTTTGTATTTTTGTTTTTCTCAATTTTTTGAATTTTTTTTTGAACTATTATCTTTTTTTTGTATTTTTTGAGAGAATTTTCATTATATGTACAAAAAAAAGGGAGAAAAAGAGAGGTTTTTACAAGAATGAGGAAGGGGGAGATAGAAAAGAGTATGTACAAAAAATATTTACAAAGTGAAACTAAATATATTTTTTGTTTTCTTTTTTTTTAATTGTTTTTGAGTTTTTGGAAAAAAGAAAGAAAGAGAACAAATTTTTTTTTTGGAATTTTCATTTAAATTTTTTTTCATTTTAAGATGTTTTTTTTATTTTTTTTGATTTTGTTTTGTTGTTATATGTACTTTTTTGTATTTTTGAAATGCCGAAAAATTGAAGTGCAGAAAGTAAAGCACGAAAATACCCCCATACTTAAGTCCAACATTGTCCCCAATGTTGTAACGTAAGTATACAGAACAAAAATTAAATAAAATGCGATATGTACAAAAGTAAAGAGAGGGGGGGGGGTAGAAACGTCCCTGAAACGCGTTCGGGGAAGTCCAATCAGAAACCCTGCGTTTATTAGAAAAAAAACAGCAAAGGTAATAAGGAAAGAGCGAAAAAGATAAGCGAGGGGTGCCTCCCAGGAGCGCTTTGTTTATAGTCGTGTAGCTTGACTAATTTGGCGGAGTTATAGATCGAGGAGGGTTATGGTTTCGTAATGCTCGATCACGGGGTCGCCCGCGATGTATAACTTAAGCCGATGACCGTTTACTTTAAACGAACCTCTTTCCGGGTGGGAGACGAGTACGGACCAATATGGAAAAGACTTCTTCAACTAAGAAGGGACCGGACCATCTAGATTTTAGTTTACCCGAAAAAAGCTTAAGGCGTGAATTATAAAGAAGGACAAGATCGCCCGGAGAAATATTTTTGGGGACTTTAAATTTCGATCGTGATATAACTTAAAACGCTCCTTATAGAATTTATTGCTCTCGTAAGCGTTCGCACGCCATTCATCGAGCTCGTTTAGTTGCAGTTTTTTATTCTGAGCGGCTAAGTTGGAGTCGAGGTTTAAGAGTTTTAAAGCCCAAAGAGCGCGATGCTCTAATTCTACGGGTAAATGTCACGCTTTGCCGTAGACTAACCGGAACGGCGTACAACCAATTGTGGTTTTGTATGCCGTCCGATACGCCCACAACGCATCGTCGAGTTTAACGGACCAATCTTTCCTATTTAGTGAAACGGTTTTTTCTAAAATTCTCTTAATCTTTCGATTTACTACCTCAACTTGGCCACTTGTTTGCGGGTGGTAGGGGGTGGCAAGCTTGTGCGTGACTCCGTATTTAGCTAACGTCTTAGCCATAAGAGCGTTACAGAAATGCGTTCCCCTATCACTAACAATTGCGCGAGGCGTGCCGAAGTGAGAAAATAGTTTTTTAAAAAATGTAACGATGACTCGCGCATCGTTGGTGGGGAGAGCTTGCGCCTCCGCCCACCTTGATACGTAGTCGACCGCCACTAAAATATACATATTTTTGAAAGATGGAGGTAGGGGGCCAACAAAATCTATGCCCCATAAATCGAAGACTTCGCACTCTAAAAACATATTTTGGGGCATCTCGTCGCGACGAGAGATGTTACCCGACCGCTGACAGCTATCGCATGCGCGCACAAAATTATGCGCGTCTTTGAAGAGAGTGGGCCAAAAGTAGCCCGCCTCTAGTGCCTTCCGAGCGGTCCGGTTGGCTTGATAATGCCCACCGGCTGGACCCTCGTGGCAGTGCTTAAGAATTTGCAAGCACTCCACACCCGCAACGCATCTTCGGACCGCTTGGTCCGCGAAGATACGAAAAAGAAATGGGTCCTCCCAAAAGAAAATTTTCAAGTCAGAAAAGAATTTCTTCTTTTGATGACTTGAAAACTCTTTTGGAAGCACCCGCGCTACTAAGTAATTTGCAAAGTCTGCGAACCAAGGCGAAGATGACGAAGAACTAATGGCAAGGAGGCGTTCCTCGGGGAATCTGTCATTTATTTCAGATTCGACGAGCGCTTCCGCACCCAGATTTTCTAAACGGGAGAGGTGGTATGCCGCTAGATTTTCCGCTCCCCGCTTATCTCGGATCTCCAAATCAAACTCTTGTAGGAGGAGAATCCATCGAAGAAGGCGGGGCTTCGCATCATTTTTAGCTAATAAATATTTAAGCGCGGAGTGATCGGTAAAAACGATAACTTTAGATAGCGTTATATACGAGCGAAACTTATCAAAAGCGAAAACGACGGCTAAGAGTTCCTTTTCCATTGTCGTGTAATTTACTTGTGTGGAAGTGAGCGTCTTGCTAGCGTAATAAATAGGATGAAAATGTTTTTCTACGCGTTGGCCAAGAACGGCACCTAAGGCAATATCACTAGCGTCGCACATAATTTCTAACGGAAGGGACCAATTAGGGGCCACTAAAATTGGTGAAGTGATAAGTTTTTGTTTTATTAAATTAAAGGCGGACTCGCATTCGCTACTAAAGATGAAACATGATTCCTTTTCCAAGAGGTGAGTAAGCGGCTTTGTTATTTTTGAAAAGTCTTGAATGAAGCGTCGATAAAAGCCCGCATGGCCTAAGAAACTCCTAATAGATTTTACGTTTGTTGGATGCGGAAGTTTTTCTATAATTTCTATCTTGGCCTTATCCACCTCTATCCCCTTAGACGAAATCATATGGCCAAGGACCAAACCTCCTCGAACCATAAAATTGCTGAAAGTCCACCTAGTGTCAACTAGCTTCACCTATGGGGGGGAATAGGAGACGTGCGACGTTTTTGCTGAATTTAAGATTGTACCTGCACAATAAAAATAACCAGCACAACACACAGAATACACAGGCAATTTATAGTGGTTCCCCGACTTGGGTACATCCACTTTCCCCCTTCGACCTATCTCCCAACAAGGGACGACTCGGTCACTTCTCCAACAGGATTGAAATCCAATCCTTGCACTATCGGAAGGAACCCTTCCACACGTAGGAGTCAACACTCCCACAAACCGGGTTGCTCCCAACCCTTACAATCACGGAACAAACGTTCCTTTACAACAAAAGTAAAATAGAATGTACACGAGATACAAACTTCGTTTGGAGACTAAGATGTCCCTCTTTGTTGACGACGTGTTCTTGACGTCCACAAGGAGTCCACGACCTCAGATCTATCTTGGAGAGGATCTCCCTGGAACCGGCGGCGGTAAGATGAGCGGCGGCTAGGTTCACGGGATCGGCGGTAACAACGATGTGAGGCTGCACTTCTTTGTTGATCCAAACTTCGTAGCGAAGCAAGCTAGGTCTACCAACGGTCACACTAGGATCAATCGTCTCGATCGATTCGGATGGGGAAGATTTTCCCGATCTACAAATCGAGAGACAAGAGATCTCCGGATAGACACGTGAGACGCTAAGCTTAGCTAGGCTTCTGTCACAGGAGAATCTGGGCGAAACCACGATCAACCGGCGAACACCTTGTCGCGAGCGGCAGCGGCGGCGGCGGAGCGGAAGCAGCGATTTTAGGGTTCGTCCGTGCTCGCGTATTTATTATCTGCTTTGCTGTCTTACTGTTCAAAAATACCCATGTATTTATACACTGTAGACCCTTACAATATGACCGTTGTGGGTCCCACACGTAGATACCCGAAATCCGGTTCAAAATAGTCCAGCGGCAGAATCCGGTCCAGCAGCATCTCGAGAAATCGCCAAGTAAAATTCGTCGAGAATCATAGGTGATTCTCGACGAATCGGCGAGAATCAGTTAGTGATTCTCGACAATTCGTCGAGAATCACTAGTGATTCTCGACGATTCACTTGTTGATTCTCAACGAATATAACTTTGTATTCAGGATCTGCTCTGCGATGGGTTCGGCGAGAATTGTTAGTGATTCTCACCGAATCTTACTTGGCACCGTTTTGAGGTAGCCGGAAAGAGTCGGTGAGAATCACTAGTGATTCTCGCCGAATCGGCGAGAATCACTTGGTGATTCTCGTCGAATTACACTTAGACGAATTTTCGTCTTTCCACCCAAGAGCTGCTCCTTGACCCATCCTTGCTCCTTGTCTTCTCTTGCATAAGCACGGCCCTGTACTTGAAAGTAAGTGCACTCCAATAGAGAGAGTACACGTAGGCCAACACACTGATCTGCTCAACGAGGGATTACGTCGTGCAGACCCGTGTATATTGACCTACTGCACCCTGACATTTGTGTGCACTTAGCGTGGAATAACTGCAAGTACAACTTGAGAAGTTTCATCAAATACATTGTGAATTCATCTTAGCTTGACAGGTGGCTTCCTCAAATCCAGGTGATTGTGGATACAATACCCAACAATCTCCCCCTATTTGACGAAACCAAAACCCTACTAGCTAAGATGAATAACACCAATCAAATAATAAAAACAGCATACAGAAGTTAAACATGCAGCACAAGAGAATATAAGCAACCAGATCAGGACTTGAGTCATTCACAAATTCAAATATATATACCATATATATATATATATATATATATATATATATATATATATATATATATACACATATAATCTCAGAATTGTTCATATAATAACAATAAGCATTAAATGTTCTTAAGAGAAAATGACAAGCTGTAAATTGTTGACTATTTTTCCGTAGCTAAGTCATCCTTGAGTTTTTGCGCCAAGTACTTCTTCCTTTGCCTCTCCATATACTCTTTAGGCTTCGGATAATATCTGGGAGGAGGAACTTTATCTGCATCCGTGTTGTTTCTGAAGAAGATGTTTCGTTTTGCTTCATATGTCTTGTGCATTTCCCACTCATACTGGCTGTATACTTCGTTTCGATTGAGTTCTCCTTTTTCTTGTAGTCAGAAGGTGTCCAAGATGATGTTCTTTGAAACTGGACTCCACTTTTCGTTTCGTACTTCCTCCTCAATCATTCTGATTCTTTTCTCAGCTAGTGTCTCCTTGGAGGTCCCTTCTTGAGCTTTTCTCTTCCCCCTGGCTTTTTCTAGGGCCTCTTGGTCAAACATGCTCCTCAGTTTAGCTTTGGAAATAGCCCTAGCATCAGCTTCACTTATGGGAACATCTGCAGCACTTGCACTTATTCCCGCAGCAGCACTTACTCCCTCAGCGGCCATAGAAGTCTCGGGAGCATGAATATCCGCAGGATTTTCAGGCAAGGCGACGCCTAACGCCTGGTGGAGCATCCACCAGCTGCTGTCATAGACGTATTTGTTTGACTGTTCGAAGTTTTTGATCATGACTTCTCGGAGCTCAGCCATCTTAGATATGTATTCCTTCTCCCCCTTTTTGGCTTCGACAGCGATGAAGTTTGCATAGTAGTGCAAGGAGTCATCAATATGCTTGGTGGTCCGGGAGAACTCAGTGACCAAGGCCTGCTGATTGGCGTTGAGAGTGATCATATTACCGTCAAACTTTTGAATGTTGTTGGCTACAACATGAGCGTTCTGATTTACTACAACAAGAGTATCGATGTTCTTTTTCAATCCGGCCATAAGAAGTGTGACAGCTTCGCCGGCCGCGGTATACTTTTCTTCAAATTTCTTGTCCATCACGTCAAGTTTATGATTGAGCTCCACCATATTCTTGAGCATGAGATTTTCAGACTTCTTAATCCTTTGCAGCATTTTATTCTGAGCTTTATCAAAAGAGGCCTTAAGTTCATTCACTATGCCCTGAATGACATTTACCGTGTGAGTGGCTAGCTCATCTCGTAATGGAAGAGCCGGAGGCACTTCTTGGCCTTGCTCGTCAGCAGACGCATCTGTAGAGTTGGATACAAGCACAGTCTCTAATGGGGGAATGCTGGCGGCCTCGGTAGATTTTTCTGACTCCCCCTCCACTGGTGCATGCTTGTCAGATGGAGGTTCAAAGAGATCCGGAGCCTCCAATGCTTCATGTCCCTCATTCCCGTCTTCCTCTCCGTCATCATCCATGAAATCATCTTCATCAGCAGCCTCTTCCAACTCTTTGTCAGCAGTCTCCAGTACAGTAGCTTCGGCTCCTTGATCGTTTCGGTTCGGGGCCTCCCCATGCTCCAGCTCAGGTTCACTTTCTTCGTGTAGATCTGCCACAGCATCTCTGGCCAACTGGGAGATGTCAGATACTACATCAGTATGAGGGGGTAGAGGCTCCCCCTCGATTCCTGCAGTCAAAGTATCAGGAATTTCACTGGGGGTGACTGCTGGAGATACTCCCTGTTGTTCTTCCACGGCAGTCTGCCCAATATGCCTCTCCCATCGGTCAAACACACTTGAATCCATCTTCTTCAAGTAGTGTAGAGGAACACCTTTACTCATGTCAAACTTGTCTCCATTTAGCTGATTTAGATACAGACTTATGATTCGGCCAAAACTCGGAGAGCTCAAGGTGTCCTTTATCTTCTCGAACAGCAACGCCCCCCAGTTGAACCTTTTACGGCAGACAATGGCCACCAGGATCTTGAACATATCCGCAGAGATATGGTCATGAGATCCTGGCTTGAAGATGAGTACCTTTCCAATTATGTCAGACAGAAGCTTCCCTTTCTTCATTCATATCCTTGCGCTTGATCGACCGAGTTCCTCGTGGGAGACCACAGAATAAGAGAGTCCTGCTTTTGTCTTCTTCCTCAAGATAGTCCTCGTGCTTTGAGCTAGAGAGCTGCAGGAAGCGAGTCAGCTTGCTGGCAGACATCTTGACCTTTGCCCCAGCCACCTTGCTTTTGATTAGAGAGTCGCCATTCCGGAGTCTTGCGGTAGCGAAGAACTCCAGCACCTCCTTGTCCAGGATTTTGCACGGGTGCTCCAGGACGAAAGATAGCCCAGCCTCTTCCAGCATCAAAATGATGTTTCTGAATTCGTCAGAGGCGTGAGAGAACCCAGTTTGAACAAGCTCGCAACCAGTGACCAACCCAGCAGTTATCCTTGGAGCCATTGCAGATCTAGGGAGAGAAGCCCTATTCTACGCTTAATCAAAAATCAAAAAGGATGCGACTCTAGCGATCAAGTCCAAGTAAGGGTGAGGGAGGGTTACCTAAAGGTGTAGACGGTGGGTTAGTGCGATGAAGACGAGGGACACCCGATGAGTGTACGCGGAGAAATTACTGAAGGTAAGAATTGAAGCCGGAAGAGCGTCCAAGAACAAGGTGAGCGTCCTGCTGGAAACTTGTGGTGAGAAGCGATGAGAAGCGATGAAAGGTGAGAAGCGGTGAGCGTCCTACAGGAAACTTTTCGATTAGGAGAGATTCCAGCGGGAATCGGCGGGATACCTTCGATGGAGATAGATTCGGCGAGCTTTCCTGCAGGAGTCGGCGAGTTTCCGGCGGAGGAGTTGATTCGGCGAGCTTTCCTGCGGGCTTCGGCGAGTCGGCGGGTAAGGGAAGAGTCGGCGGAAGAGATTTTGCGGGATTTCTGCAGAATGTGAAGAGTCGGCGGGTTTCGGAGAGTTTGCTCCTTCGGCGGGATTTGAAATATATAAAGGGTCGGCGGGATTTCTGCTCATTCGACGAGTATTCTGCGGTAAGTTTCCCGTGGAAATGAAAGGTCGGCGAGATTTCTTTGCGTTAACGACAGGTTATAATAAGGGTTTTAACAAGTTATAACGGGATCCCTTTGCTAAGAATCGGTGGGAATTTGTCTAAGTTGTAATCGAAAGAATTCTTTACAAGGAATCTTCAAGTTAAGAGGCATTGCAGCATTTTCGAATTCTTCTGATGTCAAGTCAATTTAAACATTATAAATATATATATATCTTAAAACCAATCTATTTGGTTTTGAACGGGGCTTTTCCAAACACTTCTTGATGTCAATCGTGAGTTGTCGAGATTCACAATGACTTATCTTCGTTAACTCTTTATTGATGTATAAAAGGTTTGTATGTATCGAGTTAACCTATCCTTAGATGAGCACACATATATGTATAAGCATAAGTATAAATGTACATATATATAGATATATATGTAAATGTGGATACAATATGACTCAAGTCCTTGAACTGATCAAACGTACCTGGGATTATGAGAGTTATCATTTAGTCTCTCTGACTATAACATACCAGGTGCTCGATGTTAGAATGCTCATATAGATATCACTTATGTTATTCCAGATGCATGTTCCAATTCAGTCTTGGAACACCTACTGTCTAGTTCCCCTCATATTTACGGGAACCTAGACTACCCTGCAAGAAAGAATTACCTTACCTTAGGAACCCAAATCATATTGGGTCCTAGGTTCCTGTTAGCATAAGCACGCGACTGCCTTCCTTCAGAAAACCTGTCAGGAAGGCTACCTCTGTGCAGAAAATGTGGATAGGCCCTTGCCTTTGGCACAGAGGGGTTGTGCCAACAGTCGATGGCAAAGTGTCCCACTTTTCCACAGCACCAACACGGGTGAATGTTGTATCGCCGTTTCTGACCTGATCTAATGACTGAGGTAGTCACGGTCCTAGGTCTAAACAGGATAGGGCATGATCTTCTCACAAAATGTTCTCTTCCACCATTACACATGGAAGGGTGGAGGGAATGCATGTTGCGAGCGTCATGAGGCCGGGGAGGTGGTGCCTTCCTTTCAGGCATCCCCCTTCCGGAGGCCCCATGAAAACTTACACCATGACTTCTAACCTCCCTATCCTGTGTCCTCGGGTGGTGAGAGGTCTTCTGTGAGCTGGGACATGCAGATTCACACTGAGTTGAGGCAGTGACAGTGAATACAAAGGGCTCAGAAGGAGCCTTAGGTATTCTCTCATGGGTGGCCACGACGGCCCTTGCACTACGGGTGTCTCCACATGATGACAGATCACCCTTGCAGTGACCACGATTGTTCCTGTGGTCATACCTGAAGGCATGATGAGTTGCCTTCCTGCTTGGAGTGGGGGGGTCGGAATACCGTTTCCCCATTTCTCCACGAATTGATAATCCGGGAGATCCACCCAGTTTCTTGCTTTCTCTTTATAGCATCAACCTTAGAAAAGTTTGATACTATTCTTTTCTCATTCTCTAGACTACTCTCTAGAGCTGAGATTTTAGAGTCCTTGACCTTGTTGGATGCCAATTGGAGAACCAACAAGATCTTCAGTCGAGCAATCTCTTGAGCTTGCTCCTCAGCAAGTAGGTTGCTTGTCTGAAGGGCTCTCTTCAAGGAGTCAGCATTTTCTGAAGGAAGGCAGTTCTTGTCTTCAGAAACTTCAAGAGATACGGGGCAGGATGAAGAAGTTACCTGCTCTTCAGTGATATTGTCATTAGAGCCAGTGACCACTGTGTCATCCTCATCAGAGCTGCTTTCCTCACTGGCCTCTTCAGTCTCTGACACGGACACTGGAGCTCTGATGCAGTCCGAGAGATCCTTGCCTTCATCTTCAGAAGCGAGGACCCCCACATAGGCTTCATCCTCTGATTGACAGCAGATTCCAGCATTCTCTGACCCCCCCATCAGCTCTGAGATCATCATCCACAGAGATTTAGCCGTCCTACATTTTTCCAATCTAGAGCAAGAAGCTCCAGACCAGATATCCATGATAATTTGACGAATCCTCTTATCCAAATTAAAGAATGAAAGTTCCATTTCCGACATCTCAGCAATGCACTTGGGCACTTGAATTCCAGAGTCGGAGGTCTTCATAGGAATAAAAGGACCCTCTTCCAGGATGAAAGATGCACGAGGATCGATGGCATCCAAGTGATACGACACTCTCATCCTCCAGACGGGATAAAACTCCTTTGTACATGCGGGGAGTCTGAGTGGCGATATCTCATAATCCAGCTCCATGCTTCTGACACTGGTGGCAGGATACTACTCAAGGTGTAAACCTTTTTGATGAGTAACCTCGCTCTGATACCACTTGAAAGTCCACCTAGTGTCAACTAGCTTCACCTATGGGGGGGGGGAATAGGAGACGTGCGGCGTTTTTGCGGAATTTAAGATTGTACCTGCACAATAAAAATAACCAGCACAACACACAGAATACACAGGCAATTTATAGTGGTTCCCCGACTTGGGTACATCCACTTTCCCCCTTCGACCTATCTCCCAACAAGGGACGACTCGGTCACTTCTCCAACAGGATTGAAATCCAATCCTTGCACTATCGGAAGGAACCCTTCCACACGTAGGAGTCAACACTCCCACAAACCGGGTTGCTCCCAACCCTTACAATCACGGAACAAACGTTCCTTTACAACAAAAGTAAAATAGAATGTACACGAGATACAAACTTTGTTTGGAGACTAAGATGTCCCTCTTTGTTGACGACGTGTTCTTGACGTCCACAAGGAGTCCACGACCTTAGATCTCTCTTGGAGAGGATCTCCCTGGAACCGGCGGCAGCAAGATGAGCGGCGGCTAGGTTCACGGGATCGGCGGCAACAACGATGTGAGGCTGCAGTTCTTTGTTGATCCAAACTTCGTAGCGAAGCAAGCTAGGTCTACCAACGGTCACACTAGGATCAATCGTCTCGATCGATTCGGATGGGGAAGATTTTCCCGATCTACAAATCGAGAGACAAGAGATCTCCGGATAGACACGTGAGACGCTAAGATTAGCTAGGCTTATATCGCAGGAGAATCTGGGCGAAACCACGATCAACCGGCGAACACCTTGTCGCGAGCGGCAGCGGCGGCTACGGAGCGGAAGCAGCGATTTTAGGGTTCGTCCATGCTCGCATATTTCTTATCTGCTTCGCTGTCTTACTGTTCAAAAATACCCATGTATTTATACACTGTAGACCCTTACAATATGACCGTTGTGGGTCCCACACGTAGATACCCGAAATCCGGTTCAAAATAGTCCAGCGGCAGAATCCGGTCCAGCAGCATCTCGAGAAATCGCCAAGTAAAATTCGTCGAGAATCATAGGTGATTCTCGACGAATCGGCGAGAATCAGTTAGTGATTCTCGACGATTCGTCGAGAATCACTAGTGATTCTCGACGATTCACTTGTTGATTCTCAACGAATATAACTTTGTATTCAGGATCTGCTCTGCGATGGGTTCGGCGAGAATCGTTAGTGATTCTCGCCGAATCTTACTTGGCACCGTTTTGAGGTAGCCGGAAAGAGTCGGCGAGAATCACTAATGATTCTCGACGATTCGGCGAGAATCACTAGTGATTCTCGCCGAATCGGCGAGAATCACTTGGTGATTCTCGTCGAATTACACTTAGACGAATTTTCGTCTTTCCACCTAAGAGCTGCTCCTTGACCCATCCTTCCTCCTTGTCTTCTCTTGCATAAGCACGACCCTGTACTTGAAAGTAAGTGCACTCCAATAGAGAGAGTACACGTAGGCCAACACACTGATCTGCTCAACGAGGGATTACGTCATGCAGACCCGTGTATATTGACCTACTGCACACTGACATTGGTGTGCACTTAGCGTGGAATAATTGCAAGTACAACTTGAGAAGTTTCATCAAATACATTGTGAATTCATCTTAGCTTGACAGGTGGCTTCCTCAAATCCAGGTGATTGTGGATACAATACCCAACAATTGCATTTTTCCCAATTTAATACAAGGCTTGTGTCCTTGCACCGTTGAACGACACGATCTAAATTGTGAAGGCAATCGGGAAAAGAGCGTCCGAAAACAGAAAAGTCATCCATAAAGACTTCCATAATGTCTTCTACTAGCTTGCCAAAGATCGCTAGCATACATCTTTGGAATGTAGCCGACGCATTGCAGAGTCCAAATGGCATTCTTCGATATGCGAAGGTGCCAAACGGGCAAGTAAAAGTTGTTTTCTCTTGATCATCGGGGGAAATGGGGATTTGGAAAAAGCCCGATAAACCATCAAGAAAACAATAATACGGATGACCGGATAAACGCTCTAAAATCTGGTCCAGAAATGGCAGAGGGAAATGGTCCTTGTGGGTGGCATCATTAAGTTTTCTATAATCGATGCACACTCGCCAACTCGTAACAATACGAGTTGGGACGAGCTCGTTATGCTCATTTTCCACTACGGTAAGACCGCCCTTCTTGGGCACGACATGCACGGGACTAACCCATGCACTGTCCGAAATAGGGTAGATAATCCCCGCATCTAATAACTTAATAATTTCGGCTTTAACGACGTCTTTCATGTTTGGGTTAAGACGCCGCTGCGACTGAATCATTTTGCGGCAATTATCGTTAAGAAAAATCTTATGGGTGCAAAAGGAGGGGCTAATCCCCTTTAAGTCAGAGATTTGCCACGCAATTGCGTGGCAATGTTTAAATAAAACTTCCAATAAATCGGAAGTCTCCGAATCACTCAAGTCCTAAGAAATGATAACGGGAAGCGTATCGTCTTTTCCCAAAAATGCGTATTTGAGTGATGCGGGTAAGGGTTTGAGGTCTAGGATGAGCGGTTCTTCTAGGGAGGTTTTAATGCCTATGTATTTCTTACCAATTGGTTCGAAAGGCAAGTCTAAAGAAGTATCCTCATCGCATTTAAAATTTTTGAGCGCATAAATATCGTCGTTTAAAAATACGGACTCGAAAACGAGAGAAGAACGATCTCCGAAAAAGGTATCTAAAGAGTAGCAGAAATCGTCGCTCGATGACAAATTGTCCATCGAGGGATTAATAGAGAAAGTAACCTGATCATCGCCTACTCGGAGGAGAAGACTACCATTACTAACATCTATTAGTGCACGGGAGGTGGCGAGAAAAGGGCGACCGAGTATTATTGGTACCTCGGCGTCCTCCTCGATATCTAAGATGACGAAGTCTACCGGGAAGGTAAACTTGTCGACTCCGACCAGGACGTCCTCCACTACCCCGATAGGGAACTTAACCGAGCGATCCGCTAATTGGATGCGCATATTCGTAGGATTAGGAGTACCCAAACCTAAACGTGAAAAGAGCGAGAACGACATCAGATTAATGCTAGCCCCTAAATCAGCTAAGACGTACTTTACTAATATATCGCCAAAAAGGCACGGGATGGAAAACCGTCCCGGGTCGTTTTGTTTTGTGGGCAATTTATTAGTAAGGGCCGCCGAGCAGACAGCGTTGAGAGATACATGCGAAATATTCTCTAATTTACGTTTATTAGAAAGTAATTCTTTTAAAAATTTCGCATATTTGGGCATTTGCGAGATAGCCTCGCAAAAAGGAACATTAATGTGAGTTTGTTTTAATAATAAAATAATTTTTTCATATTGCGCGTCCTTACGCTCGTTATCTAACTTATGCGGATATGGAAGGGCCTTGTTTAAAATAATTTTTTCTTTTATAATTGGTAAATGCGGCGTAAGCGAAGAAAGGGGAAGATGGGTCGGAGGTGAAATATGTACCTGAGGGTCGGTCCGTTTTGGATCGACCACCTCCTTTCCGCTACGGAGGGTTATAGCGTTGGCGTTCTCCCGCGGATTGGGCTCCGTGTTTCCCGGCAGTGACCCGAGCGCGCGCTCGGACATCATCCTCGCCAGCTATCCAACCTGTTGTTCGAGAGTTTTTAGCGATCCGGTGATGTTCCGGATATTTGACTCGTTGGACGCAATATACTTCGAAAAATTTTCCTCCATCGGGGAGGGTTTCGGAAGAGGAGGAGGAGGCAGAAATCCGGGCGCATAAGAAATAGGGGGATGCTGAGCATTATTCGGGTTGCTCCACGAGAAGTTGGGGTGATTCCTCCAACCCGGATTATAGTTATTACTATAAGGGTTGTTATTGGGGTTGAAGGGAGGATGACCCGAATTTCCCATGAAGTCCACGAACTCTTCAGCTATGCAGACGTTAGGGGGAATAAAACAAGGCAGAGTGGAGGAGGCAGCAGACATCTCCGCCACTTGCTTTGTTAACCTTTCAACTTGAAGGGTCAAGAGAGCAGTGGCATCCACTTCAAAAAGACCAGCCGCCGGCTTTGGGCGTCCCCGCGGGACGTTCCATTGATAGGCATTCATATCCATCTCTTCGAATAAAGCTTGGGCGGCCTCGGGGGTTTTGTTGTTTAGAGTACCCCCGGCAGCCGCGTCAATCATTTGACGCGTCTGAAAATTCAGCCCATTATAAAAAATTTGAACTTACAACCACGTTGGCAGCGCGTGGTGCGGGAAACGGCGGAGGAATTCCTTAAACCGTTCCCAAGTCTCATATAGAGACTCAGGATCGTTTTGCACAAACGAAGAAATGTCCGCCCGTAACTTTGCAGTTTTTGCGGGCGGAAAGTACTTCGTTAGGAACCGTTCCGTCAACTCAGCCCACGTGGTGATACATCCTCGCGGGAGGGCATTCAACCACGCCTTGGCTTTGGACTTAAGGGAAAAAGGAAATAAGCGCAAGCGAATGGCGTCATCAGTGACGCCATTAATCTTGAAGGTGTCGCATATCTCCAAGAAATTGGACAAGTGGACATTTGGGTCCTCATCCGGCATTCCATCGAACTGCACGGCGTTTTGGACCATTTGAATGACACTCGACTTTATTTCGAAATTATTATTCGCCACCGCAGGGCGAACAATACTCGACCCAGTATCATCCAGGTTAGGCCGGGCGTAATAAGACATAGTACGCTCGGCCACCGGGGCAGGGTTAGGCGCGACCATAACTACAACAGTGGGTTATCCGATAGATTCCTCGGGATCTAAAGAAGGATTTCGGCGTTGAGATCAGATACGCGCAAGAGAGCGTTCGATCTCAGGGTCGAAGTCAAAATCTTCAGACTCGGAGGGTTGTCCACGGGTCATACACCCAAACAAAAATAAAACAAAATAAACTTCTTTTTTTGTTTTAAAATAAAGTTTTTAATTTTTCTTTTATAGAAAATAAGTAAAAGTAATAGACTCCGGAATTCGAAATAGCAACTCGAAAAGAGAGTCCCCGGCAACGGCGCCAAAAACTTGATGGGCCCGCGAACAGACTCCTACTGTGGTTGGTTCGGTCAGTCGATCGCCGCGGGCTTGCTGAGGTAGGCAAGTGCACCTATCGCAAGTAGTACTCGATATTCGGGGGAATACCGAGGTCGTATTGTTCTCGGGGTCGTGTTGACTATTCTTACTCCTCCGGGAGGACTATTATTTTAATGAAAGTAAGGTGGATTTTTTTTAGTAAAGTAAAGACGGAAAAAGCAAAGGAGCGAAAATATGATTTAGAAAATATTCGATGAAGGGTTAACGCTCGGCATCGAATCAGATTAAGACTAAAACAATTTTTAATAATTATAGGACTTAGTTTTCAAATTAATAAAAGGCAACTTGGCTGCGGAGGTTCCATAAATGTGAGCGCACTTATCTCTAGGAATATTGCTCACCTGAACGTTAAGACTATTCGACCGAACGTTAGTCCGACGAAGGATTCCTCTTAACGCCCGCTTTATGCTAAGAACCCCTCTATTGGGTAGGGAACCCAATCCGGTAGAATTACGCTTGTCCTCTCTCGAGGGTATGCACACAACTCTATTTACCCAGGGGTGATCGGTCAATATGCACGGCCTCTCGGCTAGCTAGCATATGGACTACAGAAATAGGGCCCACACATCGATATGTGGTCCTACGCATCGTTAACCCAGGGTAAACCTTAAGTCCTTAAATTAAAATGAAAATAAAGAGCTTCAATTATTAGAAATCATTTTAAATGTCCCAATGCTCTTCGATGCCGAGGCTAATAGCGATTAGCCACACATCGGTATGAGGACGGCTTTATAATTTAGTGAGGCGTAAGTTCGAAATTAAACGCTAAAAGATTATAAGAAGAGGACATAAAAACAAATAACAAACATTTAGAAAGCTGAAAAATTAGCTAGAACAAGAACTCACGCACACTCCAAATTATAAATTAAACAAAAAGTAGGTTACACATAAAAGAAATTTGCATAATTGAAATTGCGAGTCCCACTCAAACGAGTGGGGGCAGTAAATAAAAGCTGAAAATTGCAAGTCCTACTCAAACGAGTAGGACTAAAATGAAAGCGAGTCCTACTCAAATGAGTAGGAGAAAATAAATGCGATTACAGGGCTTTCTCAAACATTTAAAGGGAGATAAATATCCGTCCATTTAACTCAAGTGAGTAGGCGGAAAAAATAAAGAAAGAAAATTACAAGTCCTACTCAAAGGAGTAGGCGGGAAATAAAGTCCGTCCATTTAACTTAAGTGAGTAGGCGGAAAAATAAAGAAAGAAAATTACAAGTCCTACTCAAAAGAGTAGGACTGAAAATGAAAACGATGCGCCATTTAACTCTTAATGAGTAGACGGAAAAAAATGCACACAAACACACACTCCATATGAATTTCAAGAAAGCATTAAAATTAACATCTACACTCACACACTCTACATAATTTGAACAAAGCATTAAAAGAAAGCATTAAAATTTAACCCCTACACTCACACACTCTTCATAAATGAGGAAAGCAATAAAAAGTTATACTCATACACTCACACACACAAATTGAAAGCACAAATGAAAGTTACCTAAAAATTAAAACTTTTACTTTTTCAAGCTTAGGTTTTGCCAAAAACAAATAAAAAGAAGAAATTACAATTTTTAGAAGACAAGTTTTTCAAAACAAATTAAAAACCAAAGCCTTTCAAAAATTAAAATTTCAAGATTTTCATTCTTATGATTTCATAAAAGTGATAAAAAAGTAAAAAAGAAAATGAAAAGAACAAAAAGAGGTTTTACAATCCTACAAAAAAAACTAAGAAAAGAAAATAAAATTCACTTTCGAATCTCTTTTACAAATTCATAAGTATGAAATAATAAACAAAAAAAATAATAAGGAAGAACATGTTGAAGATGAGATAACCATATCATACCATGCTTGGAAATTAAATCTACTATAAAACCTATCATGAAGACAAATGAAAAACATTACTATCAAACATGTTACACTCATACACACACACACACTTTTCATAAATGAAGAACAAAGATAAAACCAAGGATAAAAAAAGGGAAAGAAGTAAGCCATCCAAATGAATTTTCATGCTATAAAGAGAGATAAAATCTAACATTTTTATTAAAATTATCAAACTATTACAAAGCTAAAAGATAAAGCAAAACAAAACATGAAATAAAGGAGGAAAAAAATCTCCTTACATAGCACTAGAATCCACGGATGAAGCCCACAAAAAGACACTAAAATGGCCCAAAAATCTGAACCCTTGGACCTTACAGAAATGGGCAATTTATAGGCAAAAAATTCTAAGTACACGCCCTCCGTCACGGGCGTGTAGGGGGGGCGTGTCAGTACTATTCATGAAGGCGGCCGACGATTGGACTGGAAAGTTGACTTCGGGCTGAGTTCGAGGCAGTCATGCCCCAGGTCACGGGCATGACTCTGGGCGTGTCGGGGAGGTAGAACCGGGCGCGGGTTGCATCAAAAGTCTTCAGCAGCATCTTGTCGGGCCAGCTGGAAAGATCACGCCCCAGGTCACGGGCGTGACTCTGGGAGTGTAAGTTGGTGTCGACACTCGACGAATGTCGACCGGAAAGTGTCGAGTTGAAATCGTTGAGCTGAGATTGAGTCACGCCCTAGGTCACGGGCGTGACTCTGGGAGTGACGCGAGTTCGACGATCGTTGAACAGAATTCGTCGAGTGGACGGGACACGGGCTGCTGTCATGCCCCGTGTCGGGTGACACGGGCGTGTCGCCAGGCATGTTAAGCTTTTTACTTCAGAAATCGTCCGATTTCACGGGAAATGCAATGTCACGGCCCTGTCACGGGCGTGACCAAATTGACACGGGCGTGTACTGCCCAATTTGGGCAGATTTTGAAATTTTTCTGCAAAATAAAATAAAACAAGTTAGTAGTAAATTTGCAAGAATAGGAGCATTTTATTGAATAAAAATAAGTAAAACGACGAAAATAAATGAAAATGACTAAATTAATGTGCACAAAAATACGTATATTTACAATTCATCACTTGGCTTTGGAAGGAATCTAAACAACACATTCTTATGCAATCTTATTTCTTTCTTGTTTGTTTTAACTTAGTTTTTGTTCTTTTAAAATGGGTGTGTGCGTGTATGAGTATAGTCTCTTTTTTGTTTTAATGATTTACTATTTTTACTTAGTCTTGTTAACTTAGTTTTATTTATAGCTTTTATTTCATTCCTATAGATCCGTAAAAAATGTTTTGAAAGTTTTTTCCATTTTTCATTAAATTAGATTTTCTTTTTTTAGAATGTAAAACTTTTTCGTTCTTATTCCTTTATTCGCACTTTTTTAGCATTTTTACGTAGTTATAGGAATGATAATATAGTTTTTAAATTTTTCGAGCATTTCAATTTTTGTTTTAAACTTTTGCTCGTTTAATTTTTCTGTCTTCTTTTTACGCATTTCTACCACATTCTAGCGGTAGAAATGTACTCCTTTTAATTTTTCGAGCACTTGCGTTTTTGCGTTTATTTACAAACCCAATTGCTCGTTTAATTTTTATTTTAGCTTTTTATGCATTTCTACCACATTCTAGCGGTAGAAATGCAGTTGTTTTAATTTTTTATTAACTTAGTTTTTATTTATTTCTGTACGTGTGCGTATTTATTTTTGCCTACTCGTTAAGAGTTAAATGGCGCATTGTTTTTATTTCATTCAGTAAAGTGTGTGAGTTTTTACATTTTGTCGTGTGCGTGTGTTTTACTTTATGTCGAGAGTGTGTGTGAGTGAGTTTTACTTTTTATAGAGTGCGTGCGTGTGTTGTATTTATTTTCTCCTACTCGTTTGAGCAGGACTCGCTTTATTTTCCCGCCTACTCATTTGAGTAAGACTTGCAATTTCCCGCCCACTCATTTGAGTGACACTTGTCATTTTACAGCTTTATTTCTCCCGCCCACTCATTTGAGCTGGGACTCGCACTTTACTGCTTTCATTTCAGTCCTACTCGTTTGAGTACGACTTGCAATTTACTGCTTTATTTACTGCTTTCCTTTACTGCTTTCTTTTTTTACTTTCATTTACTGCTTTCTTTATTGCTTTTCTTGTCTACCGTCCCCATTCCGATGAGTGGCTAATTGTTCTTAGCCCTCAATATCGAAGAGCATTGGGACAGAAAAAATAGCTTTAAATAATTAAAGGTCCTTATTTTCTAATTAATTTAAATTACTTAAGGTTTGCCTAGGGTTTACGATGCGTAGAACCACATAATCGATGTGTGGTCTCTATTTTCGTAGTCCATACGCTAACTAGTTGAGAGGCCGTGCGTATGGACCGATCACCCCTTGGTAAAGAGAGTTCCGCACTAACCCTCGAGAGAGGAGGGGTGCAAACTCTATCGAATTGGGTTCCCCACCTAATAGCGAGGTTCTTAGCGTAATGCGGACGTTAAGAGGAATCCTTCGTCGAACGAGACCCCGGTCGAATAGTCTTAGCGTTTAGGTGAGCGATAGCCCTATAGCTAGGTGAGCTTATTTAAGTGGAACCTCCACGTCCAAGTCTCCGCCTTAATTAATTTGAAACTTAGGATCTCTTTTTATTAAAAGTTTATTTTAGTTCAATTTTATTCGATTCCGTCGCGCTAAGCTTTTCAACGGCTCCACCTTTTATGCTTTCATTTTCTGTCTTTCTTTTTGCTTTTATATATATATAAAAAAATACCCCACAAGTAATTATTTGTAAAATAATAGTTCCCTCCAGTTAAGAGTAGAAATAATCGAATTGACCCCGAGAACAATACGAGCTCGATATTCCACACCGGAATATCCTGTACTACACACGATAGGTGCACTTGCCTACTTTCGTTAAAACTCGATCAAATCATTTTATATCCAAATATATAAATCCGCACGCCCCGTTTTCTAAATAAAAACCAATTCCGCCTTTTCTTTAAATAAACTGCCCGGGGCACCGCGAGAATACTCACCAATTTTTGGAGTTTTAACCGCATCAAGTTTTGCGACCTGATGCAAAATTATCAATAAGGTTTTTTGCGCCGTTGCCGAGGATTTTTTGAGTCGTTATTTTGAACGCTGGAGTCCTATTAATTCTACCTCTATATATATATAAATTGGTCAATTTAATAATAATAATAATAGCTACTTTAAATATAAAAATTAAAAAACAAAACTAAAAAGAAACTAAAAACTTAAAAAAACTTACGAAAAAAAAGAGTTTATATATATACTTATAATTTCATATATATTTATCTTTAAAAACACAAAAAACTGAAATAGTGATGTTTCCCAAAAAAAATTAAAAAATCCTATAAAACTAAAAACTTGAAAAAAAGCTATAAAATCAAAAAAAAAACACAACAAAAATCTTGAAAATGAAAAAACTTAAAAAATTTTCATTATTTTTATGAAAAACAAAACTACAAAAAACCCATAAAAAATCTAAAAACCACAAAAACATTTTAACAAAAACCTAAAAACCAACACTAAAAACTAAAAACCTCCGAAAAAACCAAATAAAAAAATAATCTATTTTTTGTATTATTATTATTAAACATTATATATTTATTTTGTTACTTCAGCGCGCTTCACTGTTGTGCGTACTTGGGGTCCGCATTTCTGTATGCACTCTTGTAGCTAAGACGTTAGCTACTCCGAGTCTCCCCTACTTGCCACCCCTACCGCCCACACACTTTTCGCCGGATTTATCTTTTCTATTTTTCTTTTATTTTTCTTTCTTTTGTTATTAATAATGCATGGTATCAACCCGGGCCTCCCCCGAACTCGTCTTAGGGAAGCTTCTACCCTCTCTTTTTATTTTTGTACATATTCTACTTTCTATATTATCGTTCCGCATACTTAGATTGCAACATTGGGGACAATGTTGAGTCTAAGTCTGGGGGTGTTTTCCTATTTTGCATATTTTATATTCTGTACTTAGCAAAAAAATAAAAAAAAATGAAAAAAATTAAAATCTCAAAAAAACATTTCATTGTTTTTTTATAATAATAAAAAAAACTTCAAAAAAAATTCATAAAACACAAAATTGAAAAAAATTATAAATCAAAAAAATCAAAAATTTATAAAACAAAAAATTCAAAAAAAAATATTTCTTTTCCTTTGTAAATAGTTTTTGTAGAAAGAAAATTCTCTCTTCCCCCTCTCTTCTTTTTTGTAAAAGCTCATTTTTTAGCATGCCCGCGGCGTTCGACTCTTTGAACCAACCACGTAAATAAGAGTTTGTTCGTGGGCCATCGAGTTTTTACTTTGTACAATTTTGTAAAAATCTCTTTTCCCCTATCTACTTCTTTCTCTCCCCCTTCTTGTAAATAATTTGATAAAAAACTAAAAAATAAAAAAAATTGAAAATCCAAAAACCCTAAAAAGATAAAAATCAAAAATCCTAAAAAGATGATAAACAAAAAAAATCAAAATAAGATGATAATCAAAATTCCAAAAAAAGGGATAAAAACCCTAAAAAAATTCAAAAATATTTTGTTAATTATGAAACAAATAAATCGAATATACCATATCTTAACCTTTTTGCTTTCCAAAAATTTAGTTTCGAGTTAATTTATAAGCGAATTCTTTTAATTCTTTGCTTACTATTCGTTTATTAATTAAAGTTCGATTGATTTTAGTGTCTGGGGTTAAGATTTAAAGAATTTTTTATGTCTTTTTCTTATAAAAGGGAACTCGTTTTTCACCACCAATTCTAATTTTTATAAATAGAAGCTCGTCTTTTATGTTAGAAAATAACAACCATGGAATGCTTGTGTTTTGGCTTCGGGAGGTGTTTGCCTGAGTTTGGTTTGTCAGATCTCGATTCTGACTTCGTCGTAGGATTCATAGCGTCGATATTTAGCTACGGTTTGAGTTTCGTTAAATTCCGAGGCCCTTTGGATTTCGGGTCGATTTGGCATTATTTAATTATTATTATTATTATATTATTTATGTATATACGCGTAAATCAAAAATCCTACCCTTTACTATTTACCTTCTTCCTAAACACGATGGCGGAAGCTTTTCCCCAAAGAGGACGGGCGACGGACATGACGTGCGTTCGGCCGGCGATTTCCAGAGATCCGGTGGTCGGATTCGTCAATAAACCCGAAATTCGGAAAGCTCTTGGCGAGAGCTATGCGATCGTGGTAAGTCTTCCCCAATTCCTTGATTTTTATACGTTAGGGTTAGCGATTTTGACCCCTTTCCCCTCCAAAAGTTTCAGGAAACGTTGATAGCGCCTTTTTACGGCCGATCCTTGTTGCGGTGCAAGCGAGCAGCGTTTCTTCGAAGGTTCAAGGTAAGTGGATTCCTCCCCCTTGCATGTCCATTGCTAGTATTTACTTTCCTTCACTTCTTACTCCCTTAGAGAATAGTATGGGTGTAGATAAAACCAAGAAATAATCCGCTAAGGTAGTGTCGGGTTTCGGCCAACCGACACATACTAGTTTTCAGTTTAAGTGAAACTCAGTGGGTATCGGGTGATAATTCATCGAGTATAGGTGGCAGGATTCGGCAAGTATAGTAGACTAGTCTAAGGGAAATTCGTCGGGTTTAGATAATGGATTTTCGTCGAGTATTAGCAGACGATTCAGCGAGTATCATAATTCATCATGTATGGTCCAGGTGAGAATTCACTGAGTGAAGCCGGTTGTCGCCAAGTATTTTTAGGCGAGTATCGTAGGTCATTTCGCCGAGTGTCGTCAATTATAAAGTTTCCAAGTAAATTTCGGTGTGTATCATTTGAAGTCGTCGAATATCATATGTTAGCTAAAGGCAGTTCGTCGAGTATCGCCAGTCAGTTCGTCGAGTATCGCCGATTGTCGCTAGTCATTTTCGCCAAGTAGTATAGGAATTCGTCGAGTATCGCTGTAAATCATCAAGTATACTCGCCGAATTGGCCAGGACTTGGAATTTTCATCGATTTTGTCTGATTCGTCGAGTTTGGTCCTTAGGGTTTATTTTGGGTATGTTTGTCCTGTTTTCATGGGAAGTGCTAGACTTTGGTATTTGGGTTTCCTTGGGGTTTTAGGTTGTGTTTTAACTTCTAGATTGGCAATGGATAAAGGACCGCCAATTGGACGTTGTTTCGTGAATCATTGTACGTGGTAGTTTGTTTTGGGTCTCTGTTTATAGGCTATTTTAGGTGTGTTGGGCCTTATGGCCGCCACCGTGGTGCCTCTAAGACATTTTGGTCTGATAGTCCGGTATTGGATGTTTTGGTCGCCGACACAGATCCGTGGTTTTACTTGTGTTCATGATTCACATGTTTAGGACCGTACAGTTCCTTTTCTTCCTATAGTTTGGTTTTTCGTTGGCTGTTTGCTTCTACAGGTTTGAGCAAAGCATGGTAACTTATTGCACTTGGTGCATTTGGCTTACTTTACTGAAGTGTACTTTTTTCCTTACTTGTCTCTTTTGTTGAATTAGTGGCTAAGGATGTCAGCTTTTCCTTATAGTAGGGTTTTGTAAACCCCTTCTTGTTTTTTACTTGATTGCTGCCTAATTGATTCTTTTTGTCACTTGTATTTTCTTGCTGAGGTATTCTACTTTTTAATGCCTCCGGTTTAGGGCTGCGGCTGGTTGAGCGGCTAGGTTTGGGAGTTTACTAGTGGATGGCTTGTTGTAGAGGTTTTCCTCACCCTTGTGAGGTAGTTTTTGGTTATTTACTTGTTAGTATAGACATACATACCTTCAGTGGGTTCATGTCAGGTTGTTGACATCCACTAGTGGTTTTCTTTTAAATGTTAAGTATTTTGCTAATTTGCTATTTTTACCTCTTTGTGGTTGTTTTTACTTGCTCTTTGGGAAGACTTTATGTTATGTTGCATGTTAGATATTTTAACTTTAAAAAGTATTACTACTAGTATTTCATACATGCCATCTTTCTAAAAAAAAATACTATTTTCTAGCTAACATAAAGATTATTTTTATACTTATGATAAATCTACAGTCTTGCATGTCGTAGGTGGTCCTTCGGGGATGTTTATGCTCGCGTAGGATGTTAAATCAACATAATCAAAGTATTTCCGCATTATATAACTATGTTTTTCTAGTGGACTAGTTGATCCACTGAGCCAAGGGATACGACCACCTTAACTTAAAACTGAATCTCTTTCATAATAACTTATGAATTCCTTATGAAAAGTAGAGTTGGAGTCTGCCTGAGCATCCGCAGTTATCCCATACGTGATGTGGCATCACGACGTGTGTTTTCTCCTTACTTTGATACGTCTTTTAAATGCGGAGATAATGCTGATTGTGACACCGAGTGATCCTGAAGAACCCGCTGAGTGATCCCGACGAACCCGCCGAGTGATCCTGACAAACCCGCTGAGTGATCTCGACGAATGGACTTGGCAAAACTTCTTCCATGCTCTCTTAATTATTTGCTGTCTGTGAAGAGGTATGGCCCGATCCAAAATGGAAACACTTTTTGGGACTTGTACGGCGCATTGATGATGATGCCCCTTGTCTTTCTGAATTCTTACTTTTTAAATATAACAAAGTATGGTCCAATAGGAGAGCGATACGTAACATAGTAGTTATCCCAAGGCTTGACAGTCATTAACACTTGGTCAAATCAGCCTATTTTCTCTCTCTTCAAGACTTCATACTGAACGATACTTCCTCATCCGACAAAGGAGTCCTCTTATTCTTCATCATCGTGCCGAACTCTTCTCTCAGAAATAATGAAGGAATGGAGCTAAGTAGTCAGACGCCGAATGCCGCTATGCTGTCGACGAGAGGAACCTGATTCATGGCCGAAAATCAAGTGTGCTTCCTACCCTCTCCCTTGGTGCTAGATCTTTAGATCTGAAATTATGAGAGACGTTGACTCAAGTGAGCCTGACTTTGGGAGTTTAATGGAGTTTCCTATGAAAAGACCACGCTAGAACTTTTGTTCTAGGGCGTCGATCGCCACGAAAATATTTTCAATCTCCTCCTCTCTTCAATACGAAGGCGATAAACTTGATTTCATTAAAAATGGTGGTCTATTGAGGGATAAAAAGAGGAGAGAAGCTGTTGGGTATTGTATCCACAGTAACCCAGATTTGTATGAAGTCACCCTTGAACTAAGATGCATTAAGTTATATTTAATGTATTGTTTGTGTTATGTGTTTGCAAGACTAAATTACCAAGTGTAGACCAATGCAAGTCTAAAATGGGTCACCAAACACATGACCATACAATGTAATCCCTTATTGTGTGATCCATGGTGTTGACTCTTGTGTAGACTCTCTATTGGGATACACTTCATTTTTTCAAGCACTTGGTTTGTTGGAGAAAGACTTGTTACTGATTCTATTGAAGGAAGGAAAATCTTCAAAACCAAATGTTTTTCTAAGTGTTTTACTCGAGTAGAATTATAGTTCTCGAGTAGAACATTAAGTGGAACTCGAGTAAGTCTAGTGTAGATTTCGAGTAAAGGAAATGGTTCTCGAGAAAGTTAAATCTAGTTCTCAAGTGGCCAAGTCCATTACTCGAGTAGATTTCTTCTCTTTCTCGAGTTGACAGATTTTCCTCCTCAGAGATATTCTAAGTATTATACTCGAGTAGTCAAGTTCACCACTCGAGTAGATGAGCAATTTGACTCGAGTGACAGAAGGAAAGTTCTCGTGAAGTATCTACCCTACTCGAGTAGTGTAGCTTCTATACTCGAGTAGCCTGCTTACTTCTCGAGTAGTCCAGTTCCAGTACTCAAGTAATCAATTTTATCTCCTTGAATTTTCTCTAAGTCCTCTTCTCGAGATGTTCACCTCCATCTCTCGAGTAACATTTCTAGCACTCGAGTAACCATCATTCCACTTGAGTGACTTTGATTCTGTTCTGAAATTTCCTAAAGGACTTGTTCTCGAGTTGTCTGATATTGTCCTCTCGAGAACTTAGTTTAGTACTAGAGTAGTTCCTATTTCACTAGAGTAATTCAGTCTTTTTTTTCCAGAAAACTTCGCTAAGTCCTAACTGACGGGATTTTCAAATGATTTGACATGATTGATCCACGTGGCAGTTATTAATGCTAATTATGACCGTTAGGGAGATCTTATATAAGGTCTTGTCATTCAGACTAACCCTAACAAGAGCGTGAAAGAAATATTCTAAGACTTATGAATCAATTTTTCTCTTTCCTAAAACGGAAGCCGCCGCTGCTCCTCATCGTGAAAATCACAAAGGGCTTTCATTGAAGAAGATTCAGATCAGTCGACTTACAGATCGAGATTGTTCTTCAACTTCTTCATCTTCTCTCGGATCGTGTGAGTCAAGAATCTTCAGATCGGATCTTGCCGTGTCTTCTTCAAAGTTTTCTGACAGTGCCGCAAATTTCAAGAAGGAAGACCTAGGCAGAAATTTCCAGATCTGAGAAAAAGAAACTGTTTGTATTTCCTATTTTCAATCTATTCTTATAGGAGATTATTCTCTGAGTGTAGGAGCATTGTTCTCCGAGTTGTAGGAAGTCTTCATCTTCCGAGTGTAGATCCATTTTGTGGATCGAGTTGTAAGAATGTTGTTCCGAGGCGTAGGATTGGTTTCAATCTGAGATAGTGGAGTAGTCGAGTCTAGTGCTTTGCTAGATCGGTGAGTGGAAAGTGGATGTACCCAAAGTTGGGGAACCACTATAAATCTCTGTGCCCTCTGTGATTGCTTGGTGGTTGTTATTTTCTGTGCTCAGATCTCTAAGATTTTATTTTGCAAAAGACGCAAAACTCACCTATTCACCCCCTCTAGTTGATTTAGGTAAGATAACTAACATTTTAATTGGTATCAGAGGGAGGTTGATCATTAAAAGGTTAACACCTTGATCTGATCTGACCCAAGTTGTCTTTTGAGTTATCCAAGCATGGACAAGGCCAAGGACTTTACAAAGCTTCCCTTGTGTACAAAGAACAACTTTCCCATGTGGAAAGAGAGGATTAAGTTTTTCATGGAAGCTGTAGATCCAAGGATCTTCATGATTATTGAAGAAGGTCCTTATGTTACTATGCCCGTCTCCACTATAGATCCTACAAAGAAAGTTAATAAGAAGTTGATGGATCTTGACAAAGATGAGATTGCACTTGTCTCTTTAGACAAGAAGACCAAAAATATTATCGCAAGTGCAGTTGATGACTCTATGTTGCAGAACTTGATTCACTGCCAGTCCGTTAAGGAAATGTGGCAGTCCCTCGTCACCTTGATGGAAGGCACATAAGAAGTTAGGGATGATAGAAGATCCCTTCTTAATCAAAAATATGAACCATTCCGACAAGGACCCAAGGATACCATTGCAGACACTTTTGAAAACTTCTTCAAGATAGTTAACGGCCTAAGAGTATACGGTCGAGTCTTCACCAACAAGGAATTGAATGATAACTTCTTGAGATCCCTGACTAAGGAATTGGATAACAAGGTTTGTGCTATTCGGGAATTTGGAAAGCTAGCTGAGACTGACTAGCAAAATCTCTTCGGAAAGCTTATGTCATATGAGCTGCAACTTAATTCAAGAAAAGCTGAAGAAGAGAAGAACATGTATTCATCCAAGGAGAAGTTTGTAGCTCTCAAGGCAGACACCCTAAGGAAGTCCAAGGCTGCCTATCCCGCCCCAGCACAAGAAGTGAGTGAATAAGAAACCTCGGAGCCAAGTACCTCTGTCTCAGAACTATCTGAAGGAGAGTTCTCTTTACTCTCAAGACAGTTCAAGAAATTCTTGAACAAGAAGATGAAATGGAGAGGCAAGGATGCCTCGTATAGAAGATCACGTTATGATGGTGATCGACACAAGAAAGGCTCTGGTAGCCAAGACAGGTATACCTCTAAACAGAACAAATAGATTTCTGCTGACATCTTTTGTTATTGCTGCAATAAGCCAGGTCACGTTATTGTTGACTGCCCCCACAAGAAGAAGGAGGGTTGAAAAAGAGACGAGAAGAAATCTTCATACAATAAGAAGAGAACAGAGAGAAGCCTTGTAGCCAAGAAGGGCAAAACTCTTAGCGACTCTGACTCATCTGAGTCAAGTGAAGAAGAGGAAGCTTACTTCGGTCTAATGTCTCAAACTGATGATGAACAAGAACCCCAATTCACTGGGAAGGTAAATTCTCACACTCCTCTTTCTGAATCTGATGTTTCTGAACATGATCATGAGGATAGCTCTTCTGACGATGAGTCTGAACTCATGGCCCAATATAATGAGTTGATCAAGGCATACGACAAATGTCGAAAAGTCGTGAAAACTCAAGCCAAAAAGATAAAGTCTCTTAAGGCTGAAGAGAGCACTTTGAGAGAGGAAGTCGCTAAGACAGACTCACTCAAAGAGAACTTCAATGCTGTCATTGAAGAATATAACAAGGCTCTCGAGCACCTAGACCTTAAGGAGAAGATAATGAAATAACTGGAAGCACAACTTGAATCAGAAAAGAAACTTGTTGAAAGTTTCTCGAAACCCAAGTCTGTCCTTCCTTTCGTTGCTGAATTCTCAGCTAAGGCTAAGGGTGCTGGGCTAAGCCATGTTGAATCTCCTAGTAAATCTTCTAGGAGGAATAAAGCTCAGAGAAAGAATAAGACGGCCAAGAAGGCTTTGGCCAAAGAAAAGGGGAAAGCTCCTCATGATCAGACTTTTTTCAAGATGGTCGTATTTCCATCAAACGAGTTTGATCTTGACTCGTCCTATGGTCACTTTGCTAGGCCTACTTATGTAGAGCCTAAGTATCGTTACCAATGATGGACTCGTCCCCGTAACTTTGGTGAAAGTGACTTTAAGGCACCCTATGAAGAAATCACTATGCAGATCTATGGCCCTTATAATCATGGTCATAACATCAAGAATGCAAAAAAGGTAAAGCCTATTGTAGAAAAGCCTCTCAAGGAGAAGAAGACATGTGATTGCCATCACCATGAAGCTTCTTCCTCTAAGAATGCTGCGCCTGCTAGACCACCATTTCAAAAGGTCAAGCATGAGATTTTGAGGCAAAGATCATACAGGCTTGACTGTTGGTGTTGTGGCAAAATTGGTCACTTTGCCATTGACTGCTGGTTTAATTCCAAGAATTTTGGAACTCCTCAAGTTAGCAATATGAGAAAGACCACTCATAATGCTAATACTAGTAGGGGGAGTATTCTAACAAGAGACCAAGGACCTAAATGTGTTTGTGTTCCTAAGGCAAATTGATTTGTGATTGCAGGTATGTCCAAAGGCCACCAAAACTCCTATCTGGTACTTGGACAGTGGATGCTCTCAGCATATGACCGGGACAAGAAGCCTTCTTCTGAACTATTCTCCAGTCTTGAATGAGCCAAAGGTCATCTTTGGAGGTTCAGACCGAGCAATTACTAAAGGCCATGGTATGATCTCTAACGATAGTGTATCCTTCTCAGATGTGGTTTATGTTGAAGGATTGAAACACAATCTTATAAGCATAAGCCAGCTCTGCGATAAAGGATATGTTATTGAATTTCATGCTGATAAGTGCTTGATAAAATCGGTTGATAATATGGAAACGATTCTATCAGGCACTCGGAGCAAAAATATATATTATTTGAATTTCATTTGTATAGACTCTTCTACACCAGTATGTTTTATGGCTAAAGATAGTCTGTCTCTTCGTGACCAATGACACAATAGACTAACACATATTAATTTCAAAACTATTAATAAATTATTTTCTCTGAATTTAGTACGTGATGCCCCAAATGTCAAATACGTTAAAGATAGACTTTGTCACGCATGTGTAAAAGGCAAGCAAACAAGGGCTATCTTTAAAAGCGTTATTGGCCAAGATTATAATCGATGTTTATATCTACTTCAAAAGGACTTGTTCGGTCCACTGCAAGTTAGAAGTTTGGGAGGTAAGGATTATAGATTGGTTATTGTCGATGATTACTCGCGCTTTACGTGAGTGTTCTTTCTGAAACACAAGTCAGATACCTTTGACATATTTACTAATTTTGTTAGGCAAGTCCAGAATGAATACAACTGTTCCATAGTCAAAATCAGAAGTGACAATGGAACAGAGTTCAAGTCTGGGGCCATGACAGAATTTTGTGAAAGCTTAGATATCTTTCATGAGTTTTCCTCTCCTCGTACTCCTCAATAGAACGGAGTAGCTGAGAGAAGGAATAGAACACTCATAAAGGCCTACAGGACCATGTTGAGTGATGCCTCACTACCGGAATATTTCTGGGCTGAAGCCGTCAACACTGCATGCCACGTGCAAAATCGAGCACTCATAAACAATAACCACAATAAGACACCTTACGAACTTCTAAAGTGCAGGAAACTGACTGTTGTATGTTTTAGAATCTTTGGTTGTAAGTGCTTCATCCTTAACAATGGGAAGTATCACACTACCAAATTTAGCGAAAAGAGTTTTAAAGGTATTTTCGTAGAGTATATTAGCCATAGTAAGGCATATAGGATATTTAATAGAAAAACTCTGGTTGTAGAAGAATCCATTCATGTTGTTTTTTATGAGACGAGCTTGCTGCAAAGCAACTCTTCTAGTATGTTCATTGAAGATGCAGGTTCAAAGATGAAAGAACTAAACTTGGATGAGCTGACTGAAGAAAAAGGTGAAAAGTTCATCAAGATCACCACTCCAACCCCGATTGGAGAGGTTGATGATCAAGATGAAGAAATCATCCAAGTTGATGAAGTCACTCATGTGGAAGAAGAAGCTCCAGATGCAAGGACCCTAGAGCTCAGACACTTGAAGGATCATCTAATGGGCCAAATCATAGGAGATCCCCAGGATGGTGTCAGAAGTCGTAGAGGTACAACTAACGAGAATCTATATTTGAGTTTTCCCTCACAGGTTGAATAAAAGAAGTTTGAAGAAGCAAACTCAGACGCGTCATGGATAATGGCAATGGAAGAAGAACTATATCAGTTCAAGCATTGTCAAGTTTGGAAACTTGTCCCAAAACCCAAAGGTAAGAATGTCGTCGGGAAAAAGTGGGTCTACATGAACAAGATGGATGAGGATGAAACTGTCATGAAGAACAAGGCCAGACTCGTCGCCAAAGGATATCGCCAAGAAGAAGGAATCGACTTTGACCAGACGTATGCTCCTGTGGCAAGACTGGAAGCAATCAGGTTGTTCCTAGCATATGCTGCTCTTAAGGCTTCACTGTCTATCAGATGGATGTGAAGTCTGCCTTCCTTAATGGTGACATAAAGGAAGAGATGTATGTGGAACAACCTCCAGGTTTCGTTGACTCTAACTTTCCTGATTATGTTTATCTGTTATCTAAACCACTATATGGTTTGAAATAAGCTCCTCAAGCTTGGTATGAGATGATGTCTACCTTTTTCTTGAGAACAAGTTCACAAGGGCAAAGATAGATAAGACATTATTTCTTATGGAAATAAAAGGCAAGATTTTGCTAGTGCAAATTTATGTCGACGACATTATTTTTGGCTCTACTGACGACAACCTCTGTAAGAAGTTTTCTAAATTTATGCAAGGGAAGTTTGAAATGAGCAGTATGGGAGAGCTGAAGTATTTCTTAGGGCTTCAGGTGAAACAATATAAAGATGGAATTTTCATCTCGTAGACAAAGTTCACCAAGGAGCTAATTAAGAAATTCAGATTGGAGAACGCAACCTCTATGAGGACTCCAATGGGTTCAGCTTTGTCTCTAGACAAGGATGAGAAAGGGAAACCTTTTGATAAAACCAAGTACAGAAGCATAATTGGATCCTTGTTCTACCTTACTGCCAGTAGACGTGACATAATGTTCTCAACATGTGCATGTGCTAGATTTCAAGTGAACTCTAAGGAATCTCACTACGCTGCTACAAAGTGGATTTTGAGATACCTTAAAGGTACACCAAATCTTGGCTTATGGTACCCAAGAAGTAATGATAGCGAACTAATTGGTTTCTCAGATTCAGATTTTGCAGGTAGCAAAGATGACAGGAAAAGCACTTCCGGAACTTGCTAATTCCATGGAAGAAGGCTCATTTCCTTGAGTAGTAAGAAACAGAACTGTGTCGCAATCTCAACAGCTGAGTCAGAGTATATCTCTGTAGGCAGTTATTGTGCACAGTTGCTATGGATAAAGAATTAGCTGGAAGATTAAAATCTCAAAGTCCAAAACATCCCTTTGTTTTGCGACTCTTCCAGTGTGATTGCAATAGCCAACAACCCACTCTCTCACAGTCGGACAAAGCATATAGTGCTGTGTTACGACTTCATCCGTGAGCATGTGGAGCATGGGGACATAGATCTACAATATATCCAGACTGACAGGCAGATTATAGACATATTCACGAAGCCGCTGGACGAGACCAAGTTCACGTTATTCAAAACAGAACTAGGAATGCTCAACAAAGAAGATTAGAGAAGGTGAACTCACAACATAGCTCAGAGATCAAGGAATAACTTCAAAAGTCTAAATTTCTCAAGTTAAGACTTAATGTCTCGAGTAAGATAATAACCACTCGAGTACTTCTTTAAACTACTTGAGAACTTAGCAAGTCACTCGAGTAATACCACTCGAGTAATGAGATTCCTCTCCAGAAGTATAAAGATATCACTCGAGTAACATCACATCATTCTCTCACTCGAGTACTGCCGGTCCACTCGAGAAACAGGAAGACAAATTCTCTACTTATATTCAAATCTCTTTATTCGCAACCCGAAGCTTATACCACCATTTTCTATGGTATGCATCATTGATTTCCTTATTAATCATCGAATAATTAGGGTTATATAAATAGAAAAACCGGATTTTGTTTTCTACACGATTTCAAACCCTCTCACTCGAGAAAGAAGAAAGACTCTTCGTCTTCCGCCGCTGTCGCAGAGAACGCTGTCGCCTTCTTCCCCGCAACCAATTTCTCACTTCTTTCTGGACAATGGCACCGCTTTCCAAGATTGGGATTGGTAGTAAGCTAGTCGTCGATGGGATTGAAGAACTCTCCGATGATTTCAGGAATCTTCTCATTCTTCTCGATACCGCCGACTTAACATTCGTTCTCTAGCGCCCCTGCAAAATACTATTCCCTGAAGTTGAAGAATTCTTTAAGAACATCAAAGTGCGAAGAAATGGTAAGGTCCTTAACTCCAAAGTCAAGGGAATCAAGATCAATCTTACCAAGACCTCTGTCTCAACACTTCTTTGGCTACCCATAGTTGATGAAGAAGATGCCCTAACTCATGAAAATTCAGACAGAACATGCATGTTTTGTGGACTTTCTCCAGAAGTTCTTTCCATCCGTCGATTAGACCTCAATCATGAGAGCAAATTCCTTGTGGACATCATTGGCAAGGTTCTCCTGTATAAGACAAGTTCCATCAGGGACATCTCTTTTGATATGTTTGATATTATTACTGCCATTATATGCAGAAAATGATTTCAGTTTGGAATGTTGATTCATGATAAGATAAGGGAGAGAATCAAGGCTCCTAACTATGCCAGGATCATCTCTCTGCTACTGCATGAGATCAATCCAGAAGTTTTTGATTTCTCCAAAGGAACAACCCTTCACCATATAAAGAAGGTTGACATCTCTTCCATTCAAAGATGGGAATTGAAGTTGCTGAATCCTGCCCAGGCTGTTATAGCTCATGACCATCCATCTACAGAGGACAAGACTCCATCTCCCTCTCAACCTCATATTGTCGGCACATCTAGTGTAGCTCCTGAGGGGGATCCTGCTCCTTATGTTGCAGTAGAAAGGATACCTACTCCACCTGCTGCTGCTTCTCTCCCTCAAACCACTGCAGAAGAAACTCCATCAGATGCTCAAGTACAAGACACCATACTCTCTACATAAGAAGCAATTAACCAGATGATTGAAGAACTCAGCACTGAAGAGCCTTTTCCTCCCCTCCAGAAAGAACAAACTCCAGAACCAGCTGAAGCTCCTCTAAAGAGCTTAGATTTACCTCTTCCCACCTTCATTGATGAAGAAGGAGATGCTCTGATCCACACAACCAGAGCTAAGAGCTCAGTCATCATTGAAGAGATTCCTCCTTGGTCTGCTCCTCCTCCTCTAGTTCCTCATACAGCTACTCCAATTCCTGCTGTCAATGATATTCTTAGTAGGATAGAACAGATGCTGCTCGACCGAAGAAAATATTTTGATGACTCATTGAAGGTAGTTTAAGAGAAAGTTTCTGCTCTTGAAAAAGAGATGAGTAGAGGTTTTGCAGAAATTCAGTACAATACTGATGAGCTCAGACAACTATTCAAGATAGGTGGAAAAGCATTGGATCACACCATTACCAGTGTTGGAAAAGTGGTGGAACAATCTATTACTCTTGCTAATAATCAGATTCAGTTAGAAAAGATGACCCAAGAGCACACTTTCAAAATCTGGGACGAAGTGGGTACCTTCAAAGAAGCTGCCATAGATGAACTCACTGTAGAAGTCAGAAAGGGGGAGACATTAGTTGAAGGATATTTAGAAACTTCAGATGCTGCCAAGCAAACTCTCTGGGAAGCAAAGCTAAAAGAAATTCATGATGATGTGCAGAATTAGATCCACAGTGTAAAATTTCATACCTATAATACAGCTGTTTGGATGCACAACCAGATCTTACCGGATTTTCAAGCAGATCCAAATATAATTCCTCATCATCTGAATCCCATAGCTCCTCTAGCTTCAGCTCCAGTTTCTCAGCCTATCGTTTTCTCCAAGACCTGAAGGCTCTCAAACTGCTCCTCCAGAAACTTATTCTCATGTTTGGGAATCAGATCCAGTAGATATATTTCTTCAAGCTCCTCATGAGATTCACATCCCAAAGAAAAGGAAGTGTGGTGATGGAGCTTTTGTCAGCAGATCCATTCCTATTCCAGAGTCAGAGAAAAGAAAAGCACCTGAATTTGCATAGATCTGGAGTCCTACATCAAAGTCACTAATACTTGATACTCTCAAGTTAGTTTTGGATTTTAATGAGAACAGACATGATCATTACAGCTCTCAAGAGTGGGACTTGAATGAGAAGTCTATGACCAAAAGAAGACTCTATGATCGAGAAAATAGAAGGAACAATCCTGTTGCACCTCTAAAACCACCCAAGTACTATCCAAAGCCTTTTAGCTATCAAAGAAGGCAACAAGAATAGAAGGACAGACAGCAACAACAACAAAAACAACATCAAGCCAAAGATTGAAGAAAGTTATAAGAGTGTGGATGAGAATTGTGTAGAAATGATCTTTGGACAATTCTATTTATATACATCCTTAATTTTGATAATCTATATTTATGCTTATTACTCTGTTTTATCTCCTTTATATCTAGTTCTTCATTTGTCTATATAATTCACCTTAGTGCAGAGGGTTCTGACTTCTACAAATAGGGGAAATTGTTGGGTATTGTATCCACAGTAACCCAGATTTGTATGAAGTCACCCTTAAACTAAGATGAATTAAGTTGTATTTGATGTATTGTTTGATTATGTGTTTGCAGGACTAAATTATCAAGTGTATACCAATGTCAGTCTACAATGGGTCACCAAACACAGAACCATACAATATAATCCCTCATTGTGTGATCCATGATGTTGACTTATGTGTAGCCTCTCTATTGGGATACACTTCATTTTTTCAAGCACTTGGTTTGTTGGAGAAAGACTTATTGCTGATTCTATTGAAGGAAAATCTTCATAACCAAATTTTTTTCTAAGTGTTTTAATCGAGTAGAATTATAGTACTCGAGTAGATCCTTAAGTGGCACTCGAGTAAGTCTAGTCTAGATTTTGAGTAAAGGAAATGGTTCTCGAGAAAGTTAAATCTAGTTCTCGAGTGGCCAAGTACATTACTCGAGTAGACTTCTTCTCTTTCTTGAGTTGACAGATTTTCCTCTTCAGAGATATTCTAAGTATTATACTCGAGTAGTCAAGTTCACCACTCGAGTAGATGAGCATTTTGACTTGAGGGACAGAAGGAAAGATCTCGTGAAGTATCTACCCCACTCGAGTAGTGTAGTTTCTGTACTTGGTAGTCTGCTTACTTCTTGAGTAGTCCAGTTCCAGTACTCGAGTAATAACTTTTATTTCCCTGAATTTTCTCTAAGTCCTCTTCTCAAGATGTTCACCTCCATCTCTCGAGTAACATTTCTAGCAGTCAAGTAACCATCATTCCACTCGAGTGACTATGATTCTGTTCTGAAATTTCCTAAAGGACTTGTTCTCGAGTTGTCTGATATTGTCCTCTCGAGAACTGAGTTTAGTACTCAAGTAGTTCCTATTTCACTCGAGTAATTCTGTCTTTTTTATTTCCAAAAAACTTCGCTAAGTCCTAACTGACGGGATTTTCAAATGATTTGACATGATTGGTCCATGTGGCCGTCATTAATGCTAATTATGACTGTTAGGGAGATCTTATATAAGGTCTTGTCATTCTGACTAACCCTAACATGCACGTGAAAGAAATATTCTAAGATTTCTTAATCGATTTTTCTCTTTCCTAAAACGGAAGTCGCTGCCGCTCCTCATTGTGAAAATTGCCAAGAGCTTTCGTTGAAGAAGATTCAGATCAGTAGACTTGTAGATCGAGATTGTTCTTCAACTTCTTCATCTTCTCTCGGATCGTGTTTGTCAAGAATCTTCAGATCAGATCTTGCTGTGTCTTCTTTAAAGTTTTCTGACAGTGCTGCAAATTTCAAGAAGGAAGACCTAGGCAGAAATTTCCAGATCTGAGAAAAAGAAACTGTTTGTATTTCCTATTTTCAATCTATTCTTGCAGGGGATTATTCTCCGAGTGTAGGAGCGTTGTTCTACGAGTTGTAGGAAGTTTTCATCTTACGAGTGTAGATCCGTATTGTGGATTGAGTTATAGGAACATTATTCCGAGGCGCATGATTGGTTTCAATCCGAGATTGTGGAGTAGCCGAGTCTAGTGCTTTGCTAGATCGGTGAGTGGAAAGTGGATGTACCCAAGGTTGAGAAACCACTATAAATCTCTGTGTCCTATGTGATTGCTTGGTGGTTGTTATTTTCTGCGCTTAGATCTCTAAAATTTTTATTCCGCAAAAGACTCAAAACTCAAATATTCACCACCCTCTAGGTGATTTAGGTAAGACAACTAACACTTCACAAGCTAAACACATCTTGCACGTAGGCTGGAAGAAGAATATGAACAATTACTGTTCATCTGTCTTTAAGATCCGCACAGGAATTTACTTATACTACTTAGACAGGAATCTATCGTATACGTGTGACGAATTTCAAGCCTATTTTTAGGCATGATTCATTCAGATTCATGTTTTAAGACCCCCCTCCCGGATCCCAAAACACGACACGAAGGGGGTCTTATACCCATAACATCCGCCTTGTGGTAGCATTAGCACGCGGGCTAACCTATACCACAAGACGCCTATTCTGCTGGCTACAACCAATATCAATATATGCCAACCCAACCAAAACATAATATAGAAGTCAAATCCGCACATATGCATAAAAGTCCAAAGTACACAAAATAAAGAAGCTACAACAAGCTTCTACAAAGTATCAGAGTACAGCTAATATACGCCCAAAGGGCTACATAAAAGTTGCTCGACACTCACATCGGTGACTTACGGTAGCGACGGTACCGTCCCTTCAGGCCCTATCATCCTGGCCTGGCTGTCCTGCTACATGATCTGCGGCTCCTCTACCTGCGGGGTGACCTCCTAAAAAAAAGAAGACGTAGCAACTGTTAGTCAAAAAGACTAAGTGGCTTTCACATCCGCTCCCCCGGCGAATCCTCGGCACTGGGCGGAGAAAGGAACAGGGGTATAATATATAATAAGTAATTTAAGCAGGTACAAGCAGGTGGAATAGGTACAATATGATTAACAACATTTCATTCTAGCAAATCTACAAGAGCTATAATCATCCATCAAATATAAGTATCTACAACAGGAAAGTAACTTAACTTACAAGGATGCCCATACAAGCTTGTAAGTTAAGGATCGGTTTGACATAAAGTAACTCATCGTATAGGAGTGCTCATACAAACTTATACGATGAGGATCTTGTTTGTGTAATGTAATGTAATGGTATGTATGCAATGCAATGACTCACCCATGATCACGCACATGCAACCGCTATGTCGACACAGATTAGTAGTTCCCACTTTTTGAGTAGGTAGCTAACCTCTCAGGCATCAACCGCCGTGGCCAGGCGGCGACAGTAGAGCGGGCTTCTCTACTATTAAGCGGGCATCCACACTGCTTCACTTAGGCCTCCATACGCCTCAACGCTAAGGACACAACAACGGAGCCCCCATGTGAACTACGGCCCAGCGGGAGTCTCGGGTAGATGTGCACCGAGAACCAAGCCCCGAACTGGCCATGTGTGACCCTGAAGGAGCCTCGAAAAAAGCACGAGGACCAAGCCCAACCATCCACTTGGCACGGAAGGAACCCCGGGACATGAACACCGTGGACCAAGCCCAAAATCCCAAGGTCTAACTATCAACTCCCGTCGGTGTGACGACTGGCGAGCCCGTAGACCTGCCACACTATCGTTAACCCAGGATTATGACACTGCATGTCGACTCATACCGCATGCAATTCCACATCATCGTGGCATGGAAGGAGCCTCGAAGAAAGCACGAGGACCAAGCCCAACCGTCCACTCGGCACGGAAGGAGCCCCAGGAAATGAGCACCGAGGACCAAGCCAAACCATCTGTCTATGTTGCTTCTCAACATTACCCGAATCAATGCGGTTATTAAGACTAACTACAATCTACATTCACATAACTCTAACATAACCTATTAGCATGCTTTGACCAAGTACAATCATTTGTGTGCACATGAATCAACAATCTAAATAGTAACGATCGTTTGTTTATCACAATCACCACCGACCGGGTATACAAATTCGAGTCAATATTATCATTAATCAACATATTACCGTATCGTTACGTCCTCAATATTACTTATATTGAAATCATTCTAATCTCATTAACACGTCAAAACGTTCGTTCAATAATTTCTACCAAATAGATTTGTTTAAGTATAATTTACTTCTCCTTCTGTTTACATGTGAACCATCCAACAATTTCATTACTCATTACCTTATGACATTTACACACAAAGGAATTCTCTAGCCCCTACGTTAATTAGGTACAATGTCTCTACCAAATTCAAATCCAAAGCTATACCAAACCCAGAATTTAGGTACAGAACACCATCCGGATAGCACCTTCGGCCGGTCATTCCTGAAGCTTCATAAATCCGATGAAGGCATATAACCCCTCGTTGGAAAGGTATTTACAGTGGCTACAACGTTTGTGTTTAGTAAAAAGCCCAGATCTTGCCGTATCACACCTAAAAATGGCCATGAAGATCACTGCACGCAGAATAGGTTTCTGCACGCATCTTGAGGCGGAATGAATGACATCGGTTCATCTTCCTCCTCAAGCCGATTCCCAACATCACCTCCAGAAATTCCTCCTCCCTTATTCACCCGCATAAGGCCATTTATCTTCACGAAACCGTCCCCCATCTTCACATAGAAGGATGGAGAGGTTGAAGACACCACTATCCATAGAGCACAAGCCCTAGAATGACCTCTACCGAGGGAAATCATCATCTCGCAAGTCTAGACTCTTTTGAGTTGATATCTCATCTAGATATAACTACAGATCTAGCACCAAGGGAGAGGGGAGGAAGCTCATCTCATTTTCGGCGTTTCCACCATTTCCGACAAAGGATCTTGTGACTCTTCTCGGCGGCATCTTCTTCTCCTTGGCGGCAGCGGTTCTTCTCCTCTTGGACTGCTCCAGCACCTTCTCCCTCTCTACAGCAGTTCTCTCAGGAAGAAGGGTTGGAATGAGGAGTGAAAACGACTAGGATTTTCATATCCCTTATAAGTGAAAAGTGACATGGGTAGGGACACGCCCGTATCCTTACCCGTGTCCTGCTCGGGCGAAGCGTCGCCGACGGTTACAATGTCGGTTCAATACACAAACACGGGTAGGGACACGCCCGTGTCCCTACCCGTGTCCACATGATACAACTGTGTTCTCTGGCCGTGTCCTGCTCTGGACACGATTCGTCGAGTTTCACTTGTCAAACACGGGTAGGGACACCCCCATGTCTCTACTCGTGTACTCCTCGGGGCACACTTTGTCGAGCTCTACTCGACATACACGGGTAGGGACACACCCGAGTCTCTACCCGTGTCCTTTTCACACGGGTAGTGACACGGCCGTGTCACTACCCGTGTCCTTCTCTCGGATAATTCGAGTTGGCGACTCGAGAGTTGGTTGTATAGACACGGGTAGGGACACATCCGTATATCTACCCGTGTCCTTCACAGGAACACTGGTTGGATATACATGGGTAGGGGCACGCCGTGTCCCTACCGTATCATCATGCAAACGGGTAGTGACACGCCCGTGTCACTACCCATGTCCTATTCTGAACTGATTTCTCCTCCCATTTACAAGTGCAGCCTAGCTGCCAGCACTTCCCCGAACCCAAGCCAGCTCTCCTGACTAAAAAACCCGCACAAGGGGCCTAGTGCGAATCGGGACGTTACAAATCCTATAAACAAAATAAAAGATTTCGTCCCCGAAATCAGGCTAAGGCTATGGGGAGAAAAAGCATAATAGAAAATTAAATATGCTTTTAAGAATTACCTTGAGCAAACAACTCCGGGTAGAATTTTTGCGTCAAGTCCACCGGCTCCCATGTATACTCCTCCTTCCCATGATTAGACCGCATCATCTTCACCAAAGGAACACTTTTACGGCGCAAAATTCTTGTCTCATTATCTACAATCCGCACCGGCTCTAGTCGCACAGACCTATAAGTCGCCACTTCACCATCAGTGGTGGGGATATATTGATCGGGCCGCAACAGTGCCTTTCGAAGTGACGACACATGGAACACGTCGTGAAGATTCTCTAGCTCAGGCGGTAACTCCAACCGATAGGCCAAAGTGCCTATCCTTTCCAGTATAGTTTAAGGCCCAACATACCTTGGGCTGAGCTTTTTCACACCACGTACCCGTGACACTCCATGCATCGGTCGGTTTTTCAGAAACGCCTTATCACCCACTTGAAACTCCACCATCCGGTGCTTTGCATTGTAATACTTCGCCTGCCGACTTTGAGCCTCCAACATGCGATCCCATATTAGCCTAACCACCGCATCTGTATCATCAATATACTCAATTCCCAAAGCCTTCGGGTCTTCATCTTGCACCCAATATAAGGGGGTTCTACACCTTCTTCCGTAAAGAGCTTCATGGGGCGCCATACCGATGCTAGCTTGATGGCTGTTGTTGTAGGAGAATTCTACCAGTGGTAAGAGCCTTTCCCACGGCTCCCCTCTATCCAACACGCACAACCTCAATAGGTCCTCAAATATCCTGATGGTCCTCTCAGACTGCCCGTCCGTCTCAGGATGAAATGATGTGCTAAACGTAAGGCGCATACCCAAATACGTATGTACCGCCTTCCACTCCTTAGAGGTGAAATGACCATCCCGGTCAGAAATGATTGTCTTAGGCACGCCATGGTACCGGACAAACTGCTTCACAAAGTGGCGCACCAAGACATCCACGTGAGCCTCTTTCTTCACAGGGATGAACCTGGCTACTTTTGTAAGTCGATCAACGATCACCCACACCGAATCATTCCTTGAGCGTGAGCGAGGCAACCCGTGAACGAAGTCCATGGAGATATCCTCAAATTTCCAATCGCGGATGGGCAATGACTGTAATAAACCACCAAGGCTCTTGCATTCCGCCTTCGCCATTTGACAGGCTTCGCAATTTGTACCAAAGAATCTGACATCCTTCTTCATTCCCGACCAACACATGGTCTTCCGCAAGCTGGCATACATCTTGGCAACTCCGGGATGCATAGAATACTGAGAGCAATGTGCCTATCTCAAGATATCCTCCCGAATTTTACCGCACTTGGGAATGTAGAGCCGATCGCGGAAATAAACGACGCTGTCTTTTAATGTATACTCGTCAGCAGTCCCATCTTCGATTGACTTGATTGTCGGGGCCAGAGTCGCATCCCTTCCTTACTCCACCCGTATTCGGTCCCGGATATCGCAGACTATACTCATGGTCGCCAAGTACTCCGTGTATTCTTCCGAGGGAACCTTGAACACCAAAGTAATCTCCATCTCTTCGAGCACCCGAGCTAACTCCATAGTCATCAACCGAGACTTTGAGATCGAGTCCGGTACTTTTTTGCTCAATGCATCGGCCACCGAGTTCGCTTTTTCGGGGTGGTAGTTTAGGGTGAACTCATAATCGCACAGAAACTCCAACCACCGCCGATGTCTCAAATTAAGTTCCTTCTAAGTGTGCACATACTTTAAATTTTTATGGTCCGAAAATATCTCGCAATGAACTCCATATAGGTAGTGCCACCAAACTTTGAGGGCGAACACCACTGCCCCCAATTCCAAATCGTGAACCTAATAGTTGAGTTCATGCTTCTTTAGTTGCCTTGACCCATGTGCAATTACATGACTGTGCTGCATTAGTACCGCTCCCATTCCTTGATAAGATGCATCAGTGTAAACTTGAAATCCTTCCTTCCCAGACGGAAGTGCTAGGATGGGTGCAGATGTAAGTCTGTCCTTCAGCTCTTGGAACGCTGCTTCACACTGTGGTGTCCACTCATATGTCACCTTTCTTTTTCAAGAAGGTAAGAGGAAGGGAAATCTTAGAGAATCCTTTTACTTACTTGTGGTAGTACCCGACAAGTTCAAGGAAGCTCCACATATCGGCTGCTGACGTCAAGGGCGACCACTCCTTCATAGCACGAACTTTGGTCGGATCGACAGCTAGCCCAACCCCACTGATCACATGGCCCAAGAAGGCAACCACTTTAAGCTAGAATTCACACTTGCTGAACTTGGTGAACAACGCGTGCTCTTTTAGTTTCTTCAGTACCAAGGTCAGATCTTCGATGTGCTCCACCTCTGTCTTTGAGTAGACCAGGATGTCATCGATGAAAACGATGACGATGATGTCCAAATAAGGCTCAAACACATTGTTCATCATGTTCATGAAAGCCGAAGGGTCATTTGTGAGCCCAAACGACATTAAGGTAAACTCGTACAAACCGTACCTTGAGCTGAAAGCCATTTTTTGGATGTCCTCCTCTCGTATCCTCAAATGATAATAATCCAAGCGCAAATCCAACTTGGAAAACCAATGTGCTCCTTCCAGTTGATCGAACAGCTCGTCGATCCGGGGTAGCGGGTAAGTTTTTCGCACCGTCAGTCGATTGAGCTCCCGATAGACTATGCATAGTTGTAGGGTTCCATCTTTCTTTTTGACGAACAGAATAGGGGCTCCCCAAGGTGGCGAGCTGGGGTGAACAAACCCTGACCCCACCAATTCCTATAACTGAACTCTAAATTCTGCGAGTTCGTTTGGGGCCATTCGGTAAGGGGTCCTAGAGATGGGCTTGGCACTCAGTACTAGATTAATTTGAAAGTCATTTTCTCTATGCGGGGGTAATCCTGGTAGTTTCTCAGGAAATACCTTGGGGAAGTCCCACACTACCCGTACATCTTTCATATCCATCGCTATCTTCTTTAACTCGAAACAAATCATAAAAGCTTCTTCCCCCTTCATATGGTCTTTTACAGCCTGAATCGAAGATAACAACATACGAGGTGCGAATCTAATACCTTGAAAGATGACAACAGTGTCTCCATATCTCAAGTAGATTCATTTCTCCGTGCAATCAATCCTTGTGAAGTCCCAGTCCAACCACGCCATGCCCAGAATGAGATAAAACTCTGGCATCCTCAAGACTGTGGCAGGGGTATCAAAGGCCTTTCCCCCAATGAATATCTCTGACTCGCTCTTAGCGGTTGCGGTCATATCAGAGCCATCTGGGAGGTGTACTCGTCGAGCGATGCCAGTGAAGTATTACACTTCTTCTACGTCTTTAATGAAGTCTTCAGACACAAAAGAGTGCGAGGCACCCGTATCGAACAATATATAGGCCGGTTTTCCACCGACCACCACTATTCCTAAGTACCAATAACAATCCTCAATGCTAGATATCTAGTACATCTTAAGCAACTTAATGTTTAGCAATGAAAATAAGATAACTAACTGTAACATACCTGCAATCACCTCCTGGGGGTTCCATTCATGTGTCATGTCCAGAGTGAACACTTGATCCCGAGCCGGTCCGGGGTTTCCTCCTCATGGTCCTTGTCCTCAACCACGCATGTGTCCCTGCCCTCGAGGAGCTGCCGGAGGGAGAGCAAGAGGAATATTCCCAAACAATTGCGGGCAGTAACGTCGAATGTGGCCCGTTTGGTTGCATTCGAAGCACACTCGCCCATAACGCCCCTCTAGGTGCTGAAATTGTTGAGGCTGTGGAGGTGGAGGCAATGCAGGCGGCTGTGGAACCGGATTCTCCACTCTAAAATTTCGGTGGAAACGTCTGCCACCCCTTTGATGTCCTCTTCCTCCTCTATAGTCGTGTCTCCTTCTGTTGCTTGGGCTTGCTTCCATCACGCCCTCCGCAGGCCTCTTAGCACTTCCCAAGTGGTCCGCCTCCAATCTCTTCGCCATGTCGATTATCTCCGCCAAGCTAGAGTCCGCTATAAATAAAAGGGCCTTCCTCGTGGGATCCCGCAACCCTTTGAATAAGCGCTTGGCATATCCCCTATCATCCAAATCATATGAGTCCGCGAATCTTGCGAGATGTTGGAACTCTCGATGATATTCCGTACCTGATTTTGATCCTTGCTTCAGCAGTAGAAACCTCTCTTCGAGTTCATCTCGAACAGACGAGGGAGTGAAGTGATCTATGAACACTCCTGAGAACTCGCTCCAGCTTATCTCCATGTAAACTTGTCCTTAAAAGGTGGAACCCATGAGGGACTTCCACCACCTAATGGCATGTAGTTCCAGGACAGACATCGCCAACATTACAGCCATGTTGGTTGGGCAACGGATCACCGCCAATAGCTCCTGCAACATGTCGAGCCATTCTTCAGTGCACATAGCCGACTCTGTCTTAAGGTAGTCGGGAGGGGAGAGAGCCCGGAAAGTTCTTACCCAGTTTGATCCCTGAGCCTGTTGTTGTACTGGGGTCTGCTGCGACTTAAAAGCATCCAGGATGGCCGTGAGCGTCTGTCCCAACTCTGATTGTTGGAACTGAGTGGTTATGGAAGGGGCAGGAGTGCCCCCGATCGGCTCAACTTTACTGGAATCTACATGTAGAATACAAACTTAAGATCAGGTTGGCTAATCTTAAGGTCAAAGTTGGACATACTTAGTGTGAATTGCATATGGGCACACCACTGCTTCCGCTAAGTCAGTTTTTCCCCAAACTGACTATTCGAATGGGGGTGGTACCATTTTTGAATGACTTCTTTTGTTCAGGATCGTGGCAAGCTGATATCATTTGTAAGACCCCCCTCCCGTATCCCAAAATACGGCATGAAGGGGGTCTTATGCCCATAATAGCTGCCTTGCGGTAGCATTAGCACACAGGCTAACATGTACCACGAGACGCCTATTCTGCCGGCTAAAACAAATATCAATATATGCCAACCCAACCAAAACATAATATAGAAGTCAAATCCACACATAAGCATAAAAGTCCAAAGTACACAAAATAAAGAAGCTACAACAAGCTTCTACAAAGTATCAGAGTACAGCTAATATACGCCCAAAGGGCTATATCAAAGTCGCTCGACACTCACAACAGTGACTGACGGTAGAGACGGTACCGTCCCTTTAGGCCCTGTCGTCCTGGCCTGGCTGTCCTGCTGCATGATCTGCGGCTTCTCTACCTGCGGGGTGACCTTCTAAAAAAAGAAGACGTAGCAACCGTTAGTCAAAAAGACTAAGTGGCTTTCATATCCGCTCCCACGGCGACTCCTCGGCACCAGAAGGAGAAACGAACATGAGTACAATATATAATAAGTAATTTAAGCAGGTACAAGCAGGTGGAATATGTACAATATGATTAACAGCATTTTATTCTAGCAAATCTACAAGAGCTATAATCATCCATCAAATATAAGTATCTACAACAAGAAAGTAACTTAACTTATAAGGATGCCCATACAAGCTTATAAGTTAAGGATCAGTTTGACATAAAGTAACTCATCGTATAGGAGTGCCCATACAAAATTATACGATGAGGATCTTGTTTGTGCAATGTAATGTAATGGTATGTATGCAATGCAATGATTCACCCATGATCACGCACATGCAACCGCCATTTCGACACAGACTAATAGTTCCCACTTTTCGAGCAGGTAGCTAACCTCTCAGGCATCAACCGCCGTGGCCAGGCGGCGACAGTAGAGTGGGCTTCTCTACTACTGAGCGGGCATCCACACTGCTTCACTTAGGCCTCCGCACGCCTCAACGATAAGAACACAACAACTGAGCCCCCATGCGCACTACGGCCCAGCGGGAGTCTCGGGTAGATGTGCACCGAGAACCAAGCCCCGAACTGGCCTTGTGTGACTCGAAAGGAGCCTCAGAAAATGCACGACGATCAGGCCCAACCGTCCACTTGGCATGGAAGGAGCCCCAGGACATGAACACTGAGGACCAAGCCCAATCGCCCAAGGTCTAACTGTCAACTCCCGTCGATGTGACGACTGGCGAGCCAGTAGACCTGCCACACTATCCTTAACCCAAGATTACGACACCGCATGTCGACTCACACCACATGCAATTCCACATCATTGTGGTACGAAAGGAGCCTTGCAGAAAGCACGAGGACCAAGCCCAACCGTCCACTCGGCACGGAAGGAGCCCCGGGAAATGAGCACCGAAGACCAAGCCCAACCGTCCGTCTATGTTGCTTCTCAACATTACCCGAATCAATGCGGTCATTAATAATAACTACATTCTACGTTCACATAACTCTAACATAACTGATTAGCATGCTTTGACCAAGTTCAATCATTTGTGTGCACATGAATCAACAATCTAAATAGTAACGATCGTTTGTTCATCACAATCACCACCGACCGGGTATACAAATTTGAGTCAATATTATCATTAATCAAAATATTACCATATCATTACGTCCTCAATATTAATCATATTGAAATCATTCTAATCTCATCAATACGTCAAAACGTTCGTTCACTAATTTCTACCAAATAGATTTGTTCAAGTACAATTTACTTCTCCTTTTGTTTACATGTGAACCATCCAACAATTTCATTACTCATTACCTTATGACATTTAAACACAAAGGAATTCTCCAGCCCCTACGTTAATTAGGTACAATGTCTCTACCGAATTCAAATCCAAAGCTATACTAAACCCCAAATTTAGGTACAGAACACCATCCGGATAGGACCTTCGACCGGTGATTTTCGAAGCTGCATAAATTTGGTGAAGGTGTGTAACCCCTCGTTGGAAAGGTATTTACTGTGGCTACAACTTTTGTGTTTCGTCGAAAGCCCAGATCTGGACGTATCACACCTGAAAATGGCCATGAAGATCGTTGCGCGCAGAACACAGGTTTCTGCACGCATCTTGAGGCGGAATGAATGACATCGGTTCATCTTCCTCCTCATGCCGATTCCCAACATCACCTCCAGAAATTCCTACTCCCTATTCACCCTCATAAGGCCATTTATCTTCATGAAACCATCCACCATCTTCACATAGAAGGATGGAGAGGTTGAAGACACCACTATCTATAGAGCACAAGCCCTAGAACGACCTCTACGTAGGGAAATCGTCATCTCTCAAGTCTAGACTCTTTTGAGTCGACATCTCACCTAGATATTACTACAAATCTAGCACCAAGGGAGAGGGGAGGAAGCTCACCTCATTTTCAGCGTTTCCACTATTTCTGGCAAGGGATCTTGTGACTCTTCTCGGCGGTATCTTCTTATCCTTGGTGGCGGCGGTTATTCTCCTCTTAGACTTGCTCCAGCACCTTGTCCCTCTCTACAGTAGTTCTCTCAGGAAGAATGGTTGGAATGAGGAGTGAAAATTGCTAGGGTTTTCACATGACTTATAAGTTAAAAGTGACACGGGTAGGGAAATGCCCGTGTCCTTACCCGTGTCCTGCTCGGGCGAAGCGTCGCCGACGGTTACAATGTTGGTTCAATACACAAACACGGGAAGGGACATGCCCGTGTCCCTAACTGTGTCCACATGACACGGCCGTGTTCTCTGGTCGTGTCCTGCTATGGACACGATTCGTCGAGTTTCACTTGTTACACACGGGTAGGGAAATGCCCGTGTCTCTACCCATGTCCTCCTCGGGACACACTTCGTCGAGCTCTACTCAACACACACGGGTAGGGACACGCCCGGGTCTCTACCCGTGTCCTCTTCACACGGGTAGTGACATGCCCGTATCACTACCCGTGTCCTTCTCTAGGACAACTCGAGTTGGCGACTCGATAGTTGGTTGGATAGACACGGGTAGGGACACCCCCGTATCTCTACCCGTATCCTTCACAAGAACACTGGTTGGATATATACAGGTAAGGGCACGCCGTGTCCCAACTATGTCATCATGCAAACGGGTAGTGGCATGCCCGTGTCAATACCCGTGTCCTATACTGGACTGATTTCTCCTCCGATTTACAAGTTCATCCCAGCTGCCAGCACTTCCCTTAACCTAAGTCAGCTCTCCTGACTCAAAAACGTGTACGAGGGGCCTAGTTCGAATCGGGACGTTACACATGTCTCGTGCTCAACATAAGAGTTGTAGTCCCTGGAAAGACCTTTCCAACGAGTAGCTGCACATTTTCTCGGGAGCTATTTGGCTTCCTAAAAGCGAGTTCGAAGTTGTTGTGCTGAAAATAATTAAACTGTAAGTGCAGGACAGATTCTGTCCAGACCTGTGCATCTAAGTTCAAACCCGATTTTAGGCATGATAGGTCTTGAGCAAGGACATTACAGGAAAGTTGTAGGCATTGGAAATACCTTTTCGGAATGGTGTTAAACTTAATTTTTGGTGGATTGTAACTCTGGGAAATCCAATTTCCATAAGCTGTCTTAAATGTAAAGATTTTGATGTCTCATGAATTTCTCTGAAATTATTTTTCAGAAGCTTTGGAAAAACTGGTAGATAAATACTTGATGACAATATGGACTCCCCTATTTAGTTTCAAAATTTTTGATAAATACTTGATGCGAACTTGACAATATTATGTTATAAATTATTTGGCCGTAAATGGTTATCGTGATGATCTGATTGAGCTGAAATTTTATGTACACGCTCAAGATATTAACCATGACACATGAACAAATATTTTGGGGATTTGGGTTGTCATAACCACTTAATTAATCACTTGTTTGATGACTTGTTGGTGATGGTAGGATATGTTGTATCCTATGTTGTATTGGGTAAGGATGTGGTTGGAAGTCATTGGGAGCTTCTTGGCTCGTGGGTATATGAGGACTGCATGGAGTGTATGTCGATACATGATTATCGAATAATCTTGAGTTGATCATTACTTGTGGCAGGTCTACGGGATTACTAATTGTCACACCGATAGAAGCTGGCAGATAGACCTTGGCTTGTTGGGCTGGGTTCTTTGGTGCTTACTTTCCAAATACCCTTATGTGTCAGTTGAGCCGGTTTGGTCAGGATTTTGGTGTTTACTTCTTGAAGACCCCTTTCGTGCTTTATATCCTAGTTGGGCTGGGCTCTTTGTTATTACCTCCCAAAAACACCTTTTGTGCCATAGTACGTAGGGACTCCATTGTTAGGTATATAACATTGAGTCGTACGTGGAGCCTAGGCCTGGTAGTGTGTATGCCCTCCTAGGAGTGTGTATGCGCGCCTAGTAGTGGAGAAGCCCACTCCACTATCACCATTTGGCCATGATGGGTGATTCCAGAGAGGTTTGCTACCTTTCGAAAAGTGGGAATTTAAGGTATGTGTCGACATAGCAAAATAAAGTGCGTGTGTTAACATGAGTGTGTCATCATTCATTGCATCACATAAGATCCTCGCCATATAAATTAGAATGAGCTCTTTTATATAATGAGTTACTATTTATTGCACCAGACCCTTAACTTATAAGCTTGTATGTGTATCCTTATAAGTTAAGTTCAATTAAGTTCTTACATTTTTGCCATTTGATACAATGCTAACACAGATGTACTTTATGTACCAGATGATACTTCTTATAATTGCATGTTTACTTACTGAACTGTTGTTGCAAGATAACTGCCTAATTATTAATACATCTTGTCACTTGCTTGTTATACTACTAATTATATTGTGTCCCCTCTTTCTTCCTTCTACCCAGTGTTTGAGAGTCGCCGGGGTGAGAGGATGTGAAGCCACTTAGTCTTTATGACTAACGGTTGCTACACCCATTTTTTATGACGGCTCCCCGCCGATGAAGCAACAGCAACACCCCATACATGAGGGCAGCTAGGCTAGGGTGATAGGTCCTTGCACTACGATACCCTCACTCCCCTCAATGACATATGTGAACTTTTTAGCATTTTGTTGTATCCCTTTAGGCAAATTCTGTACTTTGATTTTTACAAGAGCTTGTGTAGCTTCCTAATTGTTATATTATTATGGAATTTTACTTATTATGGATTAAGACTTCTGTATTTTTCTCTTATTGTTGGGTTGGCATTGTGATATCAAAAATTAGCCAACAGAATAGGCGACTTGTTATATAGATTAACCCGTGTGCTGATGTTACCACAAGATGGCTATTATGGGCATAAGATTTCCCTCGGCCGTGTCCTATGTTCCGGGAGAGGGGTTTTACAAGATGTCTCCATAACTTCAAAAATTAATGACTGCTGCAAACTCCAGGTCATACGTGAGATAGTTTCTTTTATGAACCTTCAATTTTCTCGATCCATATGCGATCACCTTTCCTTCTTGCAATAAGAAACACCTGAGTCCAACTTGTTATGCGTCCACATAAACAACATACTCCACTCCTTTAGTAGTAAAGTCAAAACATGAGTAGTGCACAATTGCTTCTTCAACTCCTGAAAAGCTTCTTCACAGGAATTGCTCCAAATGAACGCTGCATTCTTCTGAGTAAGTTTGGTCAAAGGTGCAGACAACATTGAAAATCCTTGCACAAACCTCCAATAGTAACCTACCAACCCAAAGAATCTCCTTATCTCCTTGGGCGGTGTAGGCATCTTCCAGTCCAAAACAACAGCTATCTTTGCTGGATTTATTGATATTCCATCTTTGTTCACAACGTGACTCAGGAAAGACACTTGAGAAAGTCAAAGTTCGCATTTGCTCAACTTTGCATACAACTAATGCTCCCTTAGACTAGACAATACTAAGCATAAATGAAAAGCATGCTCCTCAGCACTTCTAGAATACATTAGAACATCATTCATAAATGTAGAGGGTGCATTTGTTAATCTAAAGGACATTACCAATAACTCAAAATGCCCATATCGGGAATAAAAAACAGTTCGCGGAATGTCCGACTCACGGATAATCAACTGATGGTAGCCTGAATAAAGGTCAATCATCAAGAATACAGAGCTACCTCGTAACTAGTCAAAAAAAATCACCTATCTGAGGGGATCGGATCACCCCAGGGAGAAGAAATAGGTCTAATAAAGCCACACTACAACAATTCGTCTAACTGAGTTCACAACTCCTCCAATTCACATGGAGCCATATGGTAAGGTGCCCTCACAATCAGACGAGTACTAGGCTCTAGGTCTATAACAAACTCTACATCTCTCTCATGTGGGAGTCCAGGAAGAATAGTAGGAAAAACATCCAAAAAATCTCACACCACATAAATATCCTCGATACACGGCAAATCACGAGCAACTTCCAAAATAGAAACAAGATAAACAATATAGCTAGACTATGAAAGTTTCTGGGCATGCACCATAGATATGATTGGGGAGTCCTGATGCGGAAAGCTAAACACGTTCATGGGTTGGCTGTTATCCATCTTTAAATCTAAATGCTTGACTTTGCATTGAATGACATCATCATATCTGGATAACCAATCCATACCTAAGATCACATCAAAGTCTTGCAATTCTAGCACCTTCAGGTCAGCATACACTAGGAATCCACCTAAAAGAATAGAGAAATTCTGGATAACCTAATTCAACACCACTGAATCACCATATGGAAACTTAACATGAAGTAGATCACCAACTCGATTGATGACCAAACGATAATGTTCTACAAAATTCCCAGCCACGAAAGAGTGAGTGGCACCTGAATTGAAAAGAACGCACGCCCAACGATTCCTTACCTTAAACTCTCCTATAAAATTATACATATAACTAATATGGCGGAAATTGAATCCACATTTACAAGTTAACAACTAGAGTAGAATCTAACATGAGTTCACCTGGGTGGAAGACTTAGCTTCTTCCTTGGTCATCACATTCAGTTTACCCTTTCCACTTGTCCAGTTGTTGCAGCTGCGGCAGCAACAAAGCTTGAAGGGGAACCAGTTGTATCGTGGGATGGGAATGCAAGCACATAGACTTCACATGCCCCTTATGCCCACATTGGAAGAAAGTCTTGTCTTTTGACCAATAGTGGACAACATCATGCCCCTTCCACAAACACAAAGTATATGTCAGATATCCCTTGGGTGTGCTCTGAATCGCAAGCACCTGATGCTACTTCCGAGCACCCAACCTCCTGAAACATTTTTTGAAAGGGTGGTCTTGACGACCACAAAAGCTACACGCCTCTTTTCACCTTTTCTTTAGAGCATGGCAAGATGCCCAAGGGCTTCAACTATCCTCTATATTTCTCTTTTCCTTCCTTAGCAACATGTCACAATTCTTAGCATTATCAATAGCCTCGACCTTCAAAGTAGCTTCCATTACTTACGCATAATTATTAGATCGGGAAGAATTGTCTAACTGTTGTATGTCACTACAAAGACCACCCAAAAAATGGTTAACTCTGCCCTCTTTAGTGTCTACTAACTCCAGAGCAAACCTGCTCAACTTACTGAACTCAATATCATACTCACAAACTGTGAATTGCCTCTACTTCAAATGCAGAAAATTTTTCATTAGCTTGTCTTGCTCGACCAACAACAAGAACTTCTTCAATAGCATCCCCTTGAACCTTTCCCACAAGCACTCATTTATGAGGCCTTCTTTTTTCCTGATCCACCAGACTTTAGCAAGACCCTTCAACTGATATGCAACGACCATAACCTTTTGTTCCGCAAAAATTTCTGAGTAGGAAAACATCTACTCGATAGCTACGATCCAGTAATCTAATGCCACAAAATCTACCACCATCATAGTTCGGGGGTCCTAAACACTGGAAATGCGAGATGAAATTCATCTCAGACTGCAACAGAATAGGAGGCACTTGGGGAGTAGGAGGGACAGGAACAACCAGACTAACTGTAGGGCCCTGCACCCTAGGCTACTGCACTAAAGTGGTAGTCAACAACACCTACATTCGTGCTTGCGTCGCAACCATCTACCTCGAAAGAGTCTCATTTCTCTGACGTAGCTCCTCGATCATTACCACACTATGTGAAAGTGCAAGCTAGATCTGATATACTCTAGAGGGGAGGTGAATAGAGTATAGTGCTTGGTAAAAACTTTTTACAACAGTTGTTGTATTCTTATGTGAACAGGGAAGCAATTCAAATAAAGTAAATCTAAACACAGAATAATCACAGAGCAATCTAGTCACAAACCACAGCCAGAAACAAAAATAAAGTAAGCAACCAGATGACACAAGGAGCTATAGTGGTTCCCCAATCAATCTGAATACATCCACTCTTCTACCACCCTAGGTAGGAATCCACTGCAGGATGAGTTGATCAGGTGTCCTGGGCACCAATGAGATTTTGATAAGGTGCTCAAAAACCAAACCAGATTTTTTGATCAGGTGTCTTGCCACCAATGAGCTTTTGATAAGGTGCTCAAAAACCAAACACAAACTTTTGAAGGGAGTTTGAAAAACCCTTTACAGCAGAGTGAGAGAGAGAGAGGGAAGAGATGATCTTCTTTGTCAACAGTCAGAGAGAAGACAGTGGATGTTGTCAAAGCTCCCCCTGAGATCTTGAGTTGTTCAGGAAGTGAAGCTTTGCAGTAGGGTGATAGGCCTTCAAATGATTTGATCTCCAGTAAATGATGATTTCAACAACAACTAAAATGTGAGGTGTCTGGAGTCTTGAATGATGATGGCTTTTGAACACTTGAATCTAGAGAGATCTGAAAGTTTCATTTGATTGATCTCCTTTTGTGATGGTGTTCTTGTATGAATTCTTTGAGACTAAGAATGTCTACAACTCTCTTTCTTTCTCTTGTGTAATTGTTTTGTAAGAGTTGTAATTCTTGTTGTTGCAGAGAGTTGTTGTTGCAGAGAATATGTTTCTGACTTCTTGTTCTTCTTGAGCAGAAAATGAAAAATCTAATCTTTTATTCCTTTTGTCTGAATAGAAATGATCCACTGTCCAAGATAGCCGTTAGCCTGTCATAAATGACTTCCTTAACTGTATTTGTCTTCTGGAGGAAAGTCCAATAAAACATTCCTTGAAAATTCCTTGAAACTTGCTCCAGATTAATTAAAACGGCTACAAGATCTTTGAATTAATTGCTGAGAATAATTCCTCAACTGTCTGAATTTGAATCTTGAAAATCGTTGAACTCTTCAGAAAAACATCGAACTGAGCTCCACTATCATTGAACTGAGCTCAGAGACTTGGACTTGGACAGAAACAAAGATCGTCGATCTGAGCTCAACTATCGTCGAACTGAGCTCAGAGATAGAGAGTCAAACTGGAGTCAAGATCGTCGATCTGAGCTCGAAGATCGTCGAATGGAGTTCGACGACTTGATGAAGTTGAGCTCAGAGATCGTCGAATGGAGTTCGACGATCCGTCGAAGTGAGCTCAACGATCGTCGAATGGAGTTCGACGATTCGTCGTACTGAGCTCGACGAAATGACTTAGTCTCCAGAAACTGAAAAACCTGGTCTTGAGGGCAGCTTCCAAACCTAACTACTAGCCCTTAGACTCAATTCTAATTGGCCTTTAGATCTATACAATGAGTTCAAAACAGGTTTCCTAAGAGACATAGTGATCCTTGCCCAAATCAGTAATAGGGTGTTCCAACAGTCTCCCCATATTTGGGTTAGGATTACTATTTACAGATATTGGAAAATTAAAAACAATATACAAAGCAACAATATAATAAACAAGACATTGCAGAATCACACATATATCTCAGATAGTTCAGAAATCAAAAATAACTGTCACCTTACAGAATTACTCCTTTTCTTTGCTCTTTATAAGTACTATTTCTCTGTTTGGATTTAGAGCTTCCTTTTTAGATCTCCTGTCATCAGCTGCACCTAAAGAGGTTGTTGCTTAGGCCTGGGCACTACAGCTTCAGGGTGCAGCTTCATGTAGCTTTCAGAATCAAAGAACTTGCTGGAAGAATATCTGTCAAGTTACTTTTTCCTTTGTTCTAATAAAGTAGTAATACTGGAAGTGTCTTTGCCTTATTATCTGGCTTTCTTAATTTGATCCAAAGCAGCTAATTCCTTCATCCTGGCTGTCCATGAAGTAGGATTGTTCTCTGGATCCTCAAAAGGAACTGGAGGCTCATATCTGTTTGAGGGATTGTCTGAAGGAGCTCTAGAGGAGACTAACTCTTTCAGTTTGTAGGGAAAGGGACCTGAAGTAGTATCATATGGACCTGGTCCTTCCCTTGAGTATGGATGTTGCCTGGAATATCCTTTGGAGTATACTTGAAATTCTCTTTGGTTTCCTATATAGTTTCCTCTCCTTGACTGATAGCCTCTGGATTGACTTCCCCTCTACTGGGATCTACCCTGAGGTTGATAAGGGGTTTGGCTTCTGGCAGAGGGTTGAATAGCTGAACTACCACTTGCACCTGCATCAGGTGAAGGGGGAGGAGGAGGAGGATGGAACTGAGAGGAACCTTTCTCATACTTTCTCTTTTTCTTCATAGCCTTCAATTGATTCTTGGAGTATTGCATCTAGTGTTCTGTGATAGGGCAGTTATGCAGTATGTACTAAGGAATGTCATTGGTATCTTTTACTTTTGCTGGAGGAACTCTTTTCATTACTTTGCTTCTGGCTTTTCTTTTTCTTGCAATAGTAGCAGAGGAGTCATCTGAATCAGTCCTGAACTGATCACTTTCTGAGCTTTGATCATCATATAGTGCATCAATCCTTTTCAGATAGTATTTTTGTTGTTGTGATTGAGCAGGAGAAATAGTAGTGACAGCAATAGCAGGAAGAGAAGTAGAAGCAAAACTGGCAGAAGAAGTTGTGGCAGCAGCAGTAGATACAACAGTAGCTGGGGCAACAGATTTAGATATAACAGTTTCAGTAACAGAAATAACATCAGTAGTAACAACAGGCTCAAAGTCAAATGCCTCTGTCATATGTATATCCTCAGATATTAAAACATCAGAATTAACAACAATATCAACAATATCAGTACTTTCAACAGAAACTGAAGGAGCAGCAGCAGAAAGGGACTTTACAAAAGAATGTATTATACTGGTGTCACAGCTTGAAATAGACACAATGGCCTTAGAGAGATCTTCTGATGGCTGGACTGCAGTGTGCTGTGGAAGATAGCTGAAATAAATAGAATCAAAATCTGATAATAGTGTCCCGATGTCCATTGCGAAAACTGCAACTTGAGATGTTGAGGCTTGAGCTTGAATTGACGTAACAGCAACATCAAGCATTCTATCCACTTCATGAGGCATCTCCCCCTGCCTAGATTCAGTCAGGACTGGATCAAGGCACCCAGATAAAGAGATTGCCTGAGGAGGAATGAGAGAGGAGAGCCTGGCAGACAGGTCTGCAACTGACTTGAGAAGTGGAGCCAAGGAGGTCTCCAACAAGTGTGATAGCCTGGGAGCTATCAGCTCATAGTGTCTGTCTGCTAAAGCTGGAAGATCAACATGCTCAAGAGGGACTTGAGCAAAGGTAGGGACTGAAGGTGGAGCCGCTGGAGATGTGGGTGGAGAGCTGGTGGATGGTGGAAATGAAGGTTGAGATATGGGGATTGTGGAAATTGAAGATAATGGGGTTGAAATAGAGGGTGTGAAGGAGGGTTGTACAATGATATCTTGAAGTAATTGTTGATATGTGGATGAAGATGGTGGATCAGGAGGGGATGAAGGGGAATAATCCATAAAGGAATCATCTATCAGATTGAAAGATGGAATGTGGGATGATGAAGCAATATCTAGATGTGGGTAGTGATGTAGGGGATGGAAGAGTTCTTCAGTTAGTGGAAGAGTTGGAGAATGGATAGAAGTTGGAGATGGGGTTGAAATTATGATGGTGGAGGAAACTGTAATGGTGGATGTGACTGGTGGAGATGAAATAAAAGGTGGAGGAGGAGGAGAAGAAGCAGGCAAGTCTTCTGCAGGGGCAGAGACTTGAGGGGAAGAGACTGCAACTGTCCTTATGCCTGAAGTTGCACTTGTAGAGAGCCTGCTGGGCTTCACAATTTGCCTGTCCCACTTTCCAAACAGGCCACAGGAGAGCCTCTTGGAGGCATTGATGTGCACCCCACTGGAAACTAGCAGAGCAGGGCATCTATTCTGAAGAAATAGCCCTAATATCCTTCCATAGTTAACAAAATTCTCGTTGATCTTCTTCTTAATTAAGTCAAAGAAAACTTCTCCCCAGTTCAATTGTTTCTTATCTACAAGAGCACCCATCAAACAGAGCTGATACCTGGAGATGGTATCATGGGCTGAGTGTTTGGCCAATAACACCTTTCCTACAACATCAGCCAAAAATCTGTACTCCACAGATAAATTCTTCTTCAGCAGTTTGCTAGGGTTTGCATCTGAATGTCCCATTCTCTCAAGCATAGTAGAAAATTCTTCTCCAGACATCTCAGCAGAATCCTCTCCAAAATGTAATTGAAAAACCTCTGTCAAGATAGTAGGTGTCAAAGGTACCTGGGTTCCAGATATTGTGCCAATCACTGTATTCTGATCCTGGTTGTGGGCAGTATACACCCACTCCTTTATTTCATCAGCAGCTAATTTGATTCTGGTGGACATGATAGTGACGAGCTGTTATTCCTTGAAAAGTCCTAGAATATCTTTGAAAATCTGATCACTGTTATTGAAGGAATCCATGTCAATATCAAATCCTGCATCAAATTTCATTCCGGCCAGGACTGCAATTGAGACGGCCATTGATTCCTGCAAAAACGAACAACCAAATGACCAAGTGTAGAGAAGTTTGGAGGGAAAGAGAAAATTTGCAGAGAGAATGAAAGCGCAAAGGGAGAACGACGGCCGAAAAATGAATTTTATATTAGGGTTCGACGCAGAAAAGGAAATATCGTTGAACTCAGTTCGACGATCGGGGCTTCTAAAGGAAACTGAAAGGTCATCAACATCGTAGATCTCCGTTCGACGATATTGGAGAGCATCGAGCTCCTTTCGACGATAGTTCAGAGAACAAAATCGTCGAGCTTCGTTCGACGATCGCTAACCTGGAGAGATAGTTGAGCACTATCTGAGAAGCGCTGAACTCTGGTCGATGATTTCGGAAAGCGTCGATCTCCGTTCGACGATCTGTGGGAAAATCGTCGAGCGCAGTTCAGAGACCAGAAACACTCTATATACTAGAAAAATCAAGATGTTTGCCTAGTCTTGGTCATCTTTTAGAATTGTAAAGTCTTGGAACTTATTTTAAACTTCCTCCATCTAACATTCCTAACTGATTCAGGAAGAAGGTGTGTTTCTTTTCATCCAAGGGTTTGGTGAAAATATCTCCCCTTTGCAAATCAGTTGGGATATACTGAAGTTCAATTATATTTTTCTCAACATTATCCCTTAGAAAGTGATGCCTAATTTCTATGTGTTTTGTCCTACTATGGAGGACTGGATTTTGAGCTATAGAAATAGCACTAGTATTATCACAAAATATTTTTGACTTCTCTAAGTTGTAGCCATCGTCTAGGAGTTGGTTTTGAATCCACAATATTTGTGAACAACAACTGCCTGCAGCCATATATTCAGATTCAGCAGTTGAAGTTGACAAATATGTTTGTTTCTTGCAAAACCAGGAGACAAGTCTGTCACCAAGAAAATGACAAGTTCCACTGGTGCTTTTCCTGTCAATTCTGCATCCAGCATAATCAGCATCAGAAAATCCAGTTAAGTCAAAAGCTGAATCTTTTGGATACTAGAGATCTAGATTTGGACAACTTTTTACATACCTGAGAATCCTTTTTACTAATGTTAGGTGTGACTCTCTAGGGCTCACTTGGAATCTAGCACATATGCATGTAGCAAACATTATGTCAGGTCTACTAGCTGTAAGGTACAACAAAGAGAGAATCATTGCTCTATATGTTGTCTGATCAACAGGTTTCCCATGTTCATCAACATCCAATACAGCATTAGTAGACATAGGTGTTTTCATACATGATGCCTCAGACATACCAAATTTCTTAACCAATTCCTTTGCATACTTGGTTTGAGAAATAAATATGCCTTCAGCATGTTGTTTGATTTGCAATCCTAGAAAGAAGGATAACTAGAAAGAAGGATAACTCACCCATGCTACTCATTTCAAATTTGGAATGCATTAGGTTGGAGAACCTTCTGCACAAATTTGAATCAGTATAACCAAATATAATATCATCTACATAGATTTGTACTAGTAGGGTATGAGACTTATGGGTTCTAATAAAAAGAGTTTGGTCTACTCTACCCCTTATAAATTCATTTTTCAGAAGGAAGCATGCTAGGGTCTCATACCATGCTCTAGGAGCTTGCTTGAGACCATATAATGATTTGTGCAATTTAAAAACATAATCAGGATGAGATGAAGAGATAAAACCTGGAGGTTGTCTGACATAGACTTCTTCTTTGATGTCTCCATTGAGAAAAGCACTCTTTACATCCATCTGGTATACTTTGAAACCCTTGTGTGCTGCATATGCTAAGAAGATTCTTATGGCCTCCAACCTTGCAACTGGTGCAAAAGTCTGGTCATAATCTATGCCTTCTTCTTGAGAGAACCCTTGAGCAATTAGCCTTGCCTTGTTCCTTACAATGACTCCTTGATCATCCAATTTGTTTCTGAAGACTCACTTTGTTCCAACAATGGAGTGATCCTTAGGCCTTGATACTAGTTCCCAAACTTTGTTCCTTTCAAATTGATGCAACTCTTCTTGCATTGCAATAATCCAGTGAGGATCCTGCTCTGCATCTTGAATGGATTGAGGTTCAATTTGAGAAAGAAAGCAAGTGTGCAGTAGGTTTTGGTTGACCTAATTTCTAGTTTGCACACTAGCTGAGATGTCTCCAATTACTTGGGAAATTGGATGGTCTCTTGATGTTACTAAATCAACAAGAGGTGTTGATTGTTCACCAACCTGTGTTGTTGTTTCCTCTTGTGGTACAACAACTGGCTCTTCAAGAGGTTTCTCTTCTGGATGTTGAATGTCTTGTTCATCTTCACTGCTTTCCACTTTTTGAATGATTTGTAATCTGTCCAAGTCTTCAGCAAGAGAATGTACCTGCAAAGGTTCTATAGTAGAAGTGTTCTTCTTCTTGAAAGACATGTTAGTTTCATCAAAAGATATATGAATAGATTCTTCAATTTTAAGAGTTGATTTATTATATACCCTATAAGCCTTACTGATCATGGAGTATCCCAGAAACACTCCTTCATCAGCTTTAGCTTGAAATTTTGCTAAGTATTTCTTGTCATTATTATGAATATAACAAATACAACCAAAAATTCTAAAATAATCTACTTTAGGTTTCTTCACTTTGAGTAATTCATAGGGAGTCTTGCCCTTCAGTTTATGTATTAAACTTCTATTCAACACATAGTTGGAGGTGTTCACTGCCTCTGCCCAAAAAGATAGAGGAAGGTGAGCATCTGACAACAATGTAGTGGCAGATTCAATAAGGGTTCTATTTTCCTTTCAGCTACCCCATTTTGTTGAGAAGTTCTAGGAGCTGAGAAAGTATGCCTGATCCCTTCACTCTGACAGAAATCTTGCATAAGAAGAGAATCAAACTCTGTCCCATGATCACTTCTGATCAGGGCAATGTGAGTATTGAACTCAGTCTGTATGCATTTGAGAAACTCTGTCAAACACTTAAAGTTATCAGACTTCTTCCTCATAAAGAACACCCATGTGAATCTAGAGAAATTATCTACAACTACTAAAGTGTAAGATTTCCCTCCTAAGCTTTGTACTATAATGGGTCCAAAAAGATCCATGTGTAACAGATACAAAATCCTAGGTGAATCACTCTTATTAAGTGATTTGAAATTATTTTTAGTTTGCTTTCCTAATTGACAAGCCCTGCAGAGTCCTTCCTTCTTGTAGGGGCCAGAAGGTAGTCCTCTGACAAGGTTGTCCTTAGATAGCCTAGCAATGGTTCTAAGGTTTATATGCCCTTGTCTCTTATGCCATAATTCATTAGTTCTACACATAGAATTAAACAGACAAGTATCTACTTCTGTTGAAAAAAGTCTACTAAATAGATGTTACCTTTCCTTTAACCTGTCAATACAGTTGTGTTGTCCTCTAATTTGATCTTGCATAAGGATTTGCTGAAAGTCACCTGGTAGCCTTCATCACATAGCTGACTGATGCTGATTAAGTTGTGCTTCAGTCCTTACACATAGGCTATCTTCTTGAATGTGACTGTGCCAATCTGGACTGCACCATATCCTTTTGTTAGTCCAAAGTTTGAATCACCAAATATGACTTTGGGTCCAAGCTTGGCTTTGAAGGATGTGAGGTTGTCCTTATTTCTTGTCATGTGCTTTGAGCACCCACTATCCAAATACCATTGCTGGTTTGATGTTGGATAGGTCTTCACCTGCACATAAAGCAATTTAATTGTTTTTGACCCAGTTTACCTTGGGCCTAGGTTGATAACCTTTAAATTCAGAAATAAATGACATCCCTGGTTGACTCTTATAACCTTCAGGATGATATCTCCTTGTAGGTATTATCCATTCAGTATAAGCGTTAAATCTGGATGAAGGACCCCTAGGATTGGAATTTGATTTACCCTTGAAGAAGTTTTCAAATCTCTGATCTCTGCTCGACGATCGTTGAGCTACGTTCGACGATCTTGGGTCAGATCATCGAGCTCCGTTTGACGATCGACTGTGGCAGAGTTCAGGGTTTAGAAATCGTCGACCTGCATTCGACGATTTTGCTTGAGATCGTTGATCTCCATTCGGCGATCGTCTAGCTCCGTTCGACGATTTCTATTGAATTCTTGGTTTCTTAGGTAAGTCAGAATTTTTCCTAGCTATCTCTACAACTCCCTTCCCTTTATCATAGATAAACTTAATTGGGGTTGTTAGTACTATAGGTTGGCTGGATGAAGCACCCAAGCCCAGTGTACTGTTGAATCTTGAGTTCACTATGCTTGTGATGTCCATTAGCTTGATACTTCTCCCATTGAGGGATTCTTCAAGCTTCTTGGCCTCTGACAGCTCACTTTTCAGTGAAGCTATCTACTCCCTACAACACTCTAACTCCTTAGAGAGTTTGAGGTTTTCTGACTTTAAGGTACTGTGTTCAGACAATTGATTTCTGAGAGAAATGATTTCCTTCTCAAATTTTAATAAGTCTAAACATAGTGCTTTAAATTCATACTTAAAGTCCTCAGAATTGAAATCAAATGAGTCTATTACTTGGTCTTCTTCAGGTTGAGTCTCTGAGTCTGACTCTGACTCTTCTGCATCAGAATTGTGTTGTGAGGCATTGATAGCCATCATGCAGAATTCCTTTTCTTCAGCATCATCCTCATCATCACTTGAGCTGGAAGAAGTTTCAGATTCTTCTTCTGTCTCACTCCAAGATTCAGCAACAAATCCCTTCATTGTGTGTTTGTTCCTGCTGGAGGAGGGTTTGCCATTGCTATTCTTCTTGAGGTCCTTGTCCTTTCTCTTTCTTATCTTATCATTTCTGTCCTTGTTTTTGTTCTCTGGACAGTCAGGCACAATATGGCTTGGTTTCCTGCAACCAAAGCAAATAATTTCTTTATATATTGATTTATCAACCTTGGCTTGTCATGCTCACTTTGTATGATCTCTTCCTGACGTCTTTCTGGCCATATTGTAGAATATTTTGGCC